>QBTX01002389.1:0-20811 GCA_003063285.2 Arachis monticola
CTAGAATGAGAGTTGCACTCTTGTGCTCCTCCATTTCCAGCACTACAAAGTCAGTGGGAAAGGCAAATGGCCCAACCTTGACAATCATGTCCTCAATTATGCCTGATGGGTATTTAATGGATCCATCAGCAAGTTGAAGACATATCCGGGTTGGTTTGACTTCTTCAGTCAAGCCAAGCTTTCTAATAGTGGATGCAGGTATTAAGTTGATACTTGCTCCAAGGTCACATAGAGCTGTCTTGGTACAAGCACCCTCTAATGTGCATGGTATCATAAAGCTTCCTGGATCTTGAAGCTTCTCTGGTAAGCTTTTCAGAATGACTGCACTGCATTCTTCAGTGAGAAACACCTTTTCAGTTTCTCTCCAATTCTTCTTGTGACTTAAGATCTCTTTCATGAACTTAGCATAAGAGGGTATTTGCTCAAGTGCCTCTTCAAATGGGATCTTTATCTCAAGAGTCCTGAGATAGTCTGCAAAGCGGGCAAATTATTTATCCTGTTTCGCTTGGCGGAGTTTCTGAGGATAAGGCATCTTGGCTTTATATTCTTCAACCTTAGTTGCTGCAGGTTTATTCCTTACAGAGGTGGTTGGAGAAGCCTTCTTAGAGGGGTTACTATCAGCACTTGCAGGTGTCTGATCCCTCGTTGGCGTTTGAACGCCATGATTGGGTGCTAGATAGGCGTTTAACGCCAGCTTCCTACCCTTTTCTGGCGTTTGAACGCCAGAACTGGGTAGGGAATGGGCGTTTAACGCCAACTTTTCTCCCTTTTCTGGCATTTGAACGCCAGAAGTGGGCATCCACTAGGCGTTTAACGCCAATCTTTCACCCTTTTCTGGCGTTTGAACGCCAGAATTATTCCTCTCTGGGCTCTTGCTGTCCTCAGAGGGATTTTGGGTAGTGGTTTGGTCATCCTCTGRCAGTTGTTCCTTTTTTGGCTTTCTGCTACTTTGAGCTGATTTATTCAATGTCTTCCCGCTCCTTAATTGGACAGCTTGGCATTCTTCTGTTATCTGTTTAGATAGCTGCTGTCTTGTCTGATTCAATTGTGCTTCCATATTCTTGTTAGCATTTTTAGTGTCTTGGAGCATCTCTTTAAATTCTGCTAATTATTTTGTCACAAGGAGTAATTGCTGATTAAGTTCAACAATCTGTTCTTGAGGATTAGGATCAGTAGTTACTGTCCTAGCCTCTTCTTTTCTAGAGGATTCACTGCTTGAGTACAGATGCTGATTTCTAGCAACCGTATCTATGAGTTCTTGAGCTTCTTCAATCGTCTTCCTCATGTGTATAGATCCACCAGCTGAGTGGTCTAGAGAAATATGAGCTTTTTCTGTAAGCCCATAGTAGAAGATGTCTAACTGTACCCACTCTGAAAATATTTCAGAGGGACATTTTCTCAGCATCCCTCTGTACCTCTCCCAGGCATTATAAAGGGATTCATTATCCTCTTGTCTAAATCCTTGGATGTCCAGCCTTAGCTGTGTCATCCTTTTTGGAGGGTAAAAGTGATTCAGGAATTTGTCTGTTAACTATCTCCATGTTTTTATGCTTGCTGTGGGTTGGTTATTTAACCACCTCTTAGCTTGATCTTTTACAGCAAATGGAAACAGTAATAATCTGTAGACATCCTGATCCACTTTTTTATCACGTACTGTGTCAGCAATTTGTAAGAACTGTGCCAGAAACTCAGTAGGTTCTTCTTGTGAAAGACCAGAATACTGGCAATTTTGCTGCACCATGATAATGAGTTGAGGATTTAGCTCAAAACTGCTTGCTTTGATGGGAGGTATACAGATGCTACTCCCATATACAGCTGTAATGGGGTTAGCATATGACCCCAGAGTCCTTCTAGACTGTTCATTTCCACTTATGTCCATGAAGGAGAAAAGGAAATTGATATGAATTGCAAATAAATTATATTTTTTATTTAATTAAAAGTGACCAAAATTAAAATAGAATAAAATAAAATAAATGAAAAATAAAATAAAATAAAATTTCGAAAAAAAAAAAGAAAATAAAATAAAAGCAAATTGAAGACTAAATTAATTAATTAATTAAAAAGATTTTGAAATTAGCAATCAAAAAGATATGATTGAAAATTATTTTGAAAAAGATTTGATTGAGAAGATATGATTACAATAAATTAAAAAGATTTGATTTTTGAAACAGATTTGAAAAGATCAATTTTTGAAATTAGAATTTTGACTTGACTAAAAAGAAAAGATATGATTTTGAAAATCTTTGACTACTTAAATGCCAAATTTTGAAAATTATGAGTAAAATAAGGAAAAGATATTTTTTTGATTTTTGAATTCTAATGAGGAAAGAGAAAAACAACAAAATGACACTAAACTTAGAAATTTTAGATCAAAACAGAGAGGACAAACAAAAAAACTTTGAATGTCAAGGTGAATACCAAGAACACTTTGAAGATCAAGATGAACCCACCAAGAACAAATTTTTTGAAAATTTCTAAGTAAATAGAAAGCAACAAAACACATCAAACTTAAAATTTTTAGAAAATATTTTCTTCAAATTTTCGAAAATTAAAGGAAAACACAAAGAAGAACAAACTTAAAATATGAAACTAAACTCAAAAAAAAGAACTCTAAACCAACAAAAATAATATTCCTAATCTAAGACAAGATAAACCGTCAGTTGTCCAAACTCGAACAATCCCCGACAACGGCGCCAAAAAACTTGGTGTCCCAAAATTACAATCACACTTTTGCAACTCCGCACAACTAACCAGCAAGTGCACTGGGTCGTCACAAGTAATACCTTACGTGAGTAAGGGTCGATCCCACAGAAGATTGTCGGCTTAGAAGCAAACTATGGTTATCTTGTAACCTTTAATTAGGATATCAATAATTCTCATATTTAATTGTAAAAAGTAAAAGAACATGAAATAAATACTTGTTATGCAGTAATGAGAACAGGTTGAGGCTTGGAGATGCTTTGTCTTCTGATTCCTGCTTTCCTACTATTCTTCTTCTTCATGCACGAAGGCTCCTTCCATGGCAAGCTTTAAGTTGGGCATCAACCATTGTCAATGGCTACTTTCCGTCCTCTCCAGTAAAAATGTTTCCAAATGCGCTGTCACCGCACGGCTAATCATCAGTCATTCTCGATCATGTCGGAATAGGATCCCTTGATCTTTTACGTCTGTCACTACGCCCAACACTCGCGGAATTTGAATCGTCACAGTCATCCCTTCCCAGATCCTACTAAAAATACCACAGACTAGATTTAGACGTTCCGGATCTAGGAATGGGCCGCCAATAATTATAGCTTATACCACAAAGACTCTGATCTGAATCATGAGGCTAAGAGATATGCATTCAAGCGTCTTAGTAAAGGAAGTGGTTGTGTCAAGCAGTTCATAGTGAGAATATGATGAGTGTCACGGATCATCACATTCATAAGGTTGAAGTGCGAATGAATATCTTAGAATAGAAGCAAGTGTGATAGAATGGGAAAACAGTAAGTAATTGCATTAATTCATAAAGAACAGCCAGACTCCTCACCCCCAACAATGAGGTTTAGAGACTATGCCTAGAGAATACAATATGAAAATTTGTAAAGTGTCATGAGTAAAGATGAATCACTAAAAGTAGTTTTTATAGTAAACTTGGTGACCTAGGGTTACAGAAAATGAGTAAGTTAGGGTGTTTAGTGTTAAAAATCTCACTTCGGGGCCCATTTGGTGTGTTCTTGGGCTGAGCATTGAAGCTTTCATGTTGTAGAGACTTTTCTTGGAGTTAAACGCCAGCTTTTGTGCCAGTTTGGGCGTTTAACTCCAGCTTTTGTGCCAGTTCTGGGTTAAACGCCAGAAATTTGAGCTGAATTGGAACGCCTATTTGCGCCATCAAATCTCTGGCAAAGTAACTATTATATATTTGCTGGAAAGCCCAGGATGTCTCTTTTCCAACGCAATTAAAGGCGCGCCATTGAGCTTCTTAACTCCAGAAAATCCACTTCGAGTGCAGGAGGTCAGAATCCAACAGCATCTGTAGTCCTTTTCAGCCTCTGAATCAGATTTTTGCTCAGGTCCCTCAATTTCAGCCAGAAAATACCTGAAATCACAGAAAAATACACAAACTCATAGTAAAGTCCAGAAAAGTAATTTTTATTTAAAAACTAATAAAAACATAATAAAAACTAACTAAAATATACTAAAAACAATGCCAAAAAGCGTATAAATTATCCGCTCATCAGTTGCCTTTCTTTATGAGTTTTGTCTTCATTTGGATCCGCTGAAAACTTGTTTGGTTGACGTGCCCGTAAACCCTATTTGAATTTCCTTGATTTAAGTTTCTTCCTCAACATATGGTTTGATTTTTCTTTGTAGCACATCTTAATGTTCTTGAATATTCTTGTGAGGTTGCGAATTCAAGTACTCTTGAAGTTTTGTTTTAAACCTTTCTGAGTAAGTTTTTGGTTTATTCTTGTGCAAAGTTGTCATTGACTTTGCGTTCCTTTACTTGAGCTATGCATCTCTTTATTGTGATTTGAACCCGTCTTAGTGCAACATAACTATTTTTTGAATGTTTAGTAAAATCGCTTTTAACTCGGCCTACATTCTTTTACCGTACACTTTGAAAATTTTGTATCTGGTTTAAACCTGTTTGTTTGTAATGCATCCTCTATCCCTTTTCTTGAGCAAAACTTTATCTCAGGTTTCTTTCCAACCAGATCGCAGTTCTCACGCATGCTTTGTTTTGTCGGTACCAAAATACTTTTCAAAGTATTTGAGGAAATATAATTTTGCCCTTAGCCAAATTAATCTCTTCTTTTTCAAATTTTTCATAGCTTATTTCAAATTGAATTTATATTGGAATAAGGCCACGTTCATGCTTTTATTCTTTCGAAGGATGTTTGTTGCTTATCTTTTCTTTTAGACTGCGAAATGGATTTTTCACAAGTTTTTCATTCTTTTATGAAGAATGTATTCGAAAATATTTTTAATCGTACTCTTGAGTTCTGTGAGCTTTGTCTTGGGTCTAAGCTATTCTTTTCTGTAAACCTCATACCTCTTCGACTCAGCTTGAATTTATTTCAAATTAATGCACTGTTTTTCTTTGCATTGATTCTATCGAATTTCCTTGATTCAAGAGTTATCATTGAAGTTACCAATTGAATCCTTTCCTGCAATCTTCATTCTTGTGCATCCTATTTGTTTGTAATTTCATTCATTCTTTTAAGTCCTTACGAGTGCTGTCCTTGTCACTTATCCCTCTTTTCTCAAGGGTTATATCCTTTTGAATGTACTCGAGGATTGCTTTGGAGTCACGTATGACCTTTAGTCAGCAAGCGAAACGTTAGTCTCTTTAGAATGCTGTTCGTGGACGTGAAAAGGAGGAGCGGTAAGTGTGCAACGTTATAAGTTGTGGGAGTTTTGTTCCTTGTGAAAGAGTTTGTGGGTGTTAGGCTTGTGACCAGTTATGGAGTTGTAAAGTGATTGATGGAGCTGGGAAGTTGAAGTTCTGAAGTGGGTACGAGATCTGTGAGCGAACGTTATGTCCGCTGTTTAAATACCAGCATGCTTTGTAGCCTTTTACCACATTAATTACCGCTTTGCTTTGTGAACGCCTATCTTGATTTGCACCCTATTTTGTTACTTCAAGTTTTTGTAAAGTCTTGAGACCATATGACCTTTTGCATTGAGCCTATCTGGTACCTTCTGCTTTACACTATACTTTATCCCTATATTTAATTCTTATGGTCATTTGGTATTTGAACATTTATACATATATGCTAAGATTTCTTACTTTTCTAAAAGTATTTAAAAGTACTAAGACTATGTATTATCTTATGTATTACTTTAATTTTCAAGGATGAAAATTTTTATAAGGTGGATAGAATGTAAGACCCAGAACTTTTGAAATATCTTATTATCAACAAATTTCAAATAATATATTTATTTACAGTTTTAATTTCAAAAATTATTTTATTAAAAATAATTAAAAGCAGTTTCGATTAATTGAATTTGAAATAAATTAAGATCCTTATCCAATTTTATAATTATTGAGTTTTTCAATATTTAAATTATAAAGTTTAGTAATTGCAAAATAATACAAATTTTATATGAATTGATTTAACTAATTAAGATTTTAGAATCTAATGCTTTAGTTTTTATGAATAAAGAAAATTAATCGTATTACCTCTAAATTTTGGATTTAAGCATTTAATTGAACGTAATTTGTAAAATTGATGAACAAATAGTATTTTTTTTATATATAATTAGTGTTGGATTTAATTTAGGTTTCAATTACTATATTATTCCCATTTTTATTTGAAATTACTAAACTAACCCTAACCCTAATTTTCTAAAACTGAAATCTTAACCCTAGCCCCTCACCACACTCAGCCGCACCCTGCCCCCCTTCCTTTCATCCTCTTCAATGTAAAACTTCAGAAACAGAAAATTATAGAGAAGAGAGCTTGAGAAAGAGGATCGGGAAGAGAGGGATGAGCCGCGCTGTGACCGCCACTCAGTCGTCACTGCCATCCCGCAGAACAGTCGCCGCGCCTACCCACTTACCGCCGCCGTACGAGGAGCTTCCATGGCCACTGCTGTCAAGCTCGCAGGTGAGAGAAACAGAGACGACGCGAGGAAGAAGGGGAGCCATCGCACTCTGCCGCTGCCAGCTCCGTCGCATCCTTTGCCGCCGAGGGTCCCGTTCTTGTCAGATCCGTCACCGTCCAGCCGTTGCTGCGAGCCCACTGCCTTCGAGAAAAGAGTGAAGCCGTCGAGTTCGTGGGAAAGAGGGAAGACGTCATCGCTGCGTGAAGCCATCGCCACCGTTGTCGCACTTTGCTGCTGCCGTGTCTCACCAAGCCGCCGCTGGAAGAGGAGGTCTCGCCAGTTCTGCCTCTGTTTCTAATTTCTGAAATCTAAGAAGACGTCGCCACCGCTGCTGGAACTGCTATTGTTGTTGCTCTAGCCTTGCTCTAGATCTATTCTGAGCCGTAACCATCACCGTTAGTCTGACACTGAGGCCTTCCACTGCCACCAGAGCTGCCCAGAACCACCACTGTGGCTTCCATTGGGATTGGGAACGGAGGGAGAAGAAGCTGATTCTGTTACATCCATTCTCGAAGGAGAAATCAGCCGCGCCATCGCGCCTTTGGCGCTGGAAAACGCCACTACCGCAGCCAATTTCCACCGTCGGTAAGAGTTTTGAGTTCGGTTACTGTTCTTTTGATTCTGGGATGATACTGCGTTGTTGTACAGCTGCTATTATCAGAGATTCGGGCTGCCGCCATCACTCGAGGTAGTAGCTAGAGCTATTGTCGCTCTGTTGTCTCATTCCCCTTTAGCCGCAGTGAGTCATTCTAGCCTTGAAACCCTTATCGCTAGTATTCAGCTATAATTATTGAGAATTTCATGAAGTTCATAACCTAGGGTCGAGTTTCGGAAATTGTATAATTAAAATAAAAGCCAATGCGGTGTCATCTTGCTTCGTTTCTCGCAGTGAGACTATTTGGTTCCGTTCCTTTTTATCGAAATACTTTATTGACAATTATGTTATAATTTCATTTAATATCCATTTCACGTTAATTCCAATTTTATGTCAGATGAATTGTCGTTGCTGTGAACCTTGATTATCGCTATTGATATTGCCTGAGAATCAATGAGGTTGCTGCCGCGAGTTAAGAATAGAAAGAGGACTCTTGATGCATTAAATTATAAGGGGTTCGACTTTGAGGTAGGGTTTGCTTTAATAAGAAAATATTTTGGGACTTTGAATACCTGATAAGTTTAGTAGATTAATGCAAATGGATTAATACCTGTGATGTGAATGATTTTCTATTGAGATTGATATGTTGTGTTGTTATCGAATTGGTTGATTTCTGGATTTTTAGATGAAATGAATTGAATCTTTGGAATTCGGTTTTCTTTGATTTAAATCGATAATGATTGATCTTAAATGACGGATTTGAAAACGTTGACTTGAAATGGTGGTTTTGTTAAGTTGAGGTTGAAAAGAGGGGACCCGTGATGGGTGGCAAAATCCAGTTTTTAGGGGAGGTGATATCGAAATTTTTCCAAGAATTTGGAGTTGATTTGGTTATGATTTCAAAAATCGAGTTTGACTTGAATTAATTGCCAAATGAGATAAGATTTAAATGTTTTAAAGGATTTCAAAGAGGACCGGATTTTTATGATTTGGTTGGTTTATGATTTTAACTTATTTGGTTTTTATAATAATGGGAAGAGATTTGGTTAACTAGCCAAGGATACTAAGAAGTAAATTAATTATAAATTCAAGGGTTTGGGAATAGGAGTGTGAGTTTGAAGGTTATACTTGAGACTAAGAGTGATTGTGATGATGAATAGTAATTAAATATGATGATGAAGGATGATGATAAGTGAGTTTAATAATATTGAGATTGAGAATGAGATTGAATTTGAGATTCAGAATGAGATTGAATACGAGATTGAGAATGAGATCGATGATGAGATTTATTATGATTATGAAATGATAGTGACTATGATTCTGATTGTGATGCACCTACCTGGGTAGTAGCAAGGGCTGTGTTTGTTAGTGAATTATGACTGGTAGTGTATTATGTTGTGAGCTGGATGACTGTGATACATATTGATTTATGGTGGAGTATGTATATGCATATGATTGAATGAGATAGAGGTGCCGGAAAAGAGGCGGTGGAAATGACCACTCGCTCTGGGTATATGATTAAGAAGTGTAGAGATGTTAAGAATGTATGGAAAATGAATTAATGAATTAATGATATTATGAAGGAATTGGAGTAATAATGAAAATGAACTTGAATTTGATTGTGATATGCCTCCGGGTAAGACGTAGTGGTGTCATTCACCTGCTCCAAGTAAGAGGCAAGGACACCGGGTAAGATGCAGTGGTGTTATCCACTTGCTCTGGATATGAATTATGAATGAAATGATGTATAAAAATGAATTGTAATGATAATGAAAATGTGTTTCTGAATGTGACTCCGGGTAAGATGCAGTGGTGTTATGCACTTGCTCCGAAATAGTTCGAGGCTTCGGGTAAGATGCAAGGGCTGTGTTCTGTCGCCACTTGCTCCAGGTCGAAAACTATAACACCGCCTGGGTAAGAGGCAGTGGTGAGGTTTTCCCCTACTCCGGGTACGCGGGTAAGATGCAAGGGTTGCGACGTTGTACCACTTGCTCCGTGTTTGGTGTTCCATCCACGGTTAGCTACCAGGACTTGTCGGGTTGGCTTCATAACCGACAGATGAGACTCATCAGCCATAGGACAGGCATGCATTATTTGTATTTGTGTGTATTATTTGGGTTTGAATCTTATTTGTGGGTTTGCCTAATTGAATAATTGCACCTATCTGCTAATTGACCTAATTACTCTATCTGTACTCTCTAATTATATATGCCATTTTTGTCTTGTCTTTGTTTGACAACTGAGAGGTCTCTCATGCTGGGGTGGTGACGTTAAGGGTTGTACTTGATATTGATAATAAGATATTTGCTTAAAATTGAGTTTAATACTGTTCACCGTACTATTTTGTAAACTAAAGAAGTTTCTTTATGGCTTTTCATAGTAATACTTTCCATAAGGCATTTTTCAAAAAGTTATTTCAAAGATGAACTACTGCTAAAATAAAACTAATTCTATTTGCAAGTATTTCTTTATTTTGATGGTATTTCTGTCCCTACTGAGAATGTATGGTTTGTTCTCACCCCAATATCTTCCACTCTTTCAGTGACACAGGTTCGAAGACTCAGTTTGAAGCTGCGAACAATTATTGACTTTACTTATTAGTTAAGTTACTTTCATAGAGTTCCCTCGCTTGTTGCTTAAAATTCTTATTTTATATAGAGGGATAGGTATTGTATCTGAGCTTTGTTTTGATTTACTTGTATAAGACTTATTATTAGTAGTAATTATGTGATTATTATTACTTGGTGATGTGTGATATATGAATTTTTAATGAGTTGGAACTAAATTTTTGGCATTTTATTAAAGATCAAAACATGATATCGAACTAAAGGCTCAATATTAAATAGTTAATAAGAAAAAATGGTTAGTAACGCCTTACTTTTGGTACGATCATGACGTATTGGAAGTTGGGTCATTACAGTGGACGTATGTTTTTCCAAAAACCTGATTAGGCAGTAAGCTGCAGAATTACATAATTTCTAACCAAACTTCCGATGCACATAATTTAATCATTTTAAATTATTTTTCATCCGTTCTTCAAACGGCATAAACTTCACGAACCTAATTTTCATTTAAAACAAGTTAGAAACAAATTGAGGGTCCGGAAGTCAAGTTATAGCTCGCCGAAGTCTGGCCCAAAACCAAATTTTGCAAAACTTCTTAAACCTTATTTTCATTCAAAATATCCATTCTATTCATCACCAAACCTGCCAATATCAACACAATATGCCAGCAACAAAACTCTACACCATTTTATCAACCATCATTCATTAACATTACACAATCTCACATTTCAACAACTCCATCATGCTCTCATTCAATATGCATGTAATCATATAATCACCAACTCAACCATGTTCCATACTAACATCAATATAACAACAATCTCCATCACATAACCAAATCACATCATAAATATCAAGGATACTAAACATTGTACATTTTTGTGCGTTCCAGCTTATCCTATGGTCATCTAGCCTAAGTTTTTACAGAATATTATATATTAAATGCACGAAACCTAAACCATACCTTGGCCGATTTTCTCATAGTGATCAAGGCAACTTATTAAAATTAACACAACCCCAAAAACTTCAACAAAACACTAGTGTTCAGCTTCCTCCAAGTTCTAATATCCACAATTTTAAGCTCCAATTATTTATTCACAACCTAATACACATTCATAACACATATATACCCAATTTAATACCCAAGGCATAAATTCAGTAAATTAAATAGGATTTATGGTTTCCTCACCTTACCCAAGCTTCGTATAAGTAAGAGTGAACATTTTTCTCAAGCTAATTGGATCCTAAAACATCAAAGAGCAAAGAAATTCAATACCTCCACATAATTTTCAAAAATTGGGGAAAGGAGTGGCTGAGAACAATAAAGTGAGTTACCTATAAAATTGTTCCGGTAGAAATGTAGAGCTCAACACGGTGGTCGTGTGGCCGCAAACGGTGCGACGATCGGAGCTCGGATTGGAAAGTTATAGTGTTTTAAAATTAACGTAAGGGTTTCATACCCTTCTCCTCCATTGCTGCATTGAACGCTGTTTCTGTTGCATTTGGAGGAGAAAATGAGCTTTGACTCATTTAAAGGTTGGTCCGGTTGGGCCTACGGGCCCGGTTTGATCCGATTCAACCGGTTCGCCCGTTCGACCCAATTCTGGGCCGAATTTCTTGAAATTAGTGTCAAAATTCTCATTTCAATGAGCTCTATCCTAATTTAATATAATATTCACATTTCTAATTTTTTTATTAAAAAATTAATTTATTAACTAATTATTTACTAATTTAACGGGGTTTATATCCCGCGTTCCTCCTCCTCCTCTTCCTTCTTCTTCTCCTTCTTCTTTGCGTTTATCCTCCTTTAACTTTGCGTGTTTCATCTTCGTCGTTATTTTTTATCACTGTTGTTGTTACTGCATTTTTTTCCTCCTCCTCTTTCTATTGATTTTGTAACATTATGTATTTTTTTTCTTCTTTGTTTAATTTTTTCCTCCCAAGAAGAATGATGAGAATATGAAATAAGAAAATGAAGAAAAAGAAGCAGCAGAAGATGAGAATGAGGAAGAGGAAGAGTTTTGAATTATGCAGAACTTATCTGTACACATACACTGAAAATTCTTAAATAATACACTCGAATATCTTCGTGTTACACCCAAATTTGCTGCAAATACAGAAAAATGTTTCCTCTAGCTAATGCTGCATTTTTTTTCTTCTTCTTCTTTTTTTTCCTTATTTCTTTCTTTCTTTTAGTTGAATGAATGTAAGTTCATCATCTTCTAAGTAATTTTGTAGTATTGAGTGTAACAGCCCAGACCACCCGCTAGCACGATATTGTCCGCTTTAGCACACAAGGCCTCACGGTTTTGCCTTTGACGATAGGGATGCTAGCCGAAGCCCCCCACACTCACTCGTCAAAACGCGTCATACTAGGGAGAGGTATCCACACCCTTATAAGGCATGCTTCGTTCCCCTCTCCAACCGATGTGGGCCTTACAATCCACCCCCCTAAGGGAGTCCAGCACCCTCGCTGGCACATCGATCCGGGTTCTGGCTCTGATACCATCTGTAACAGCCCAGACCACCCGCTAGTACGATATTGTCTGCTTTAGCACACAAGGCCTCACGATTTTGCCTTTGACGATAGGGATGCTAGCCGAAGCCCCCCACACTCACTCGTCAAAATGCGTCATGCTAGGGAGAGGTATCCACACCCTTATAAGGCATGCTTCGTTCCCCTCTCCAACCGATGTGGGCCTCTGGGCTGTTACAGATGGTATCAGAGCCAGAACCCGGATCGATGTGCCAGCGAAGGCGCTGGACTCCCTTAGGGGGGTGGATTGTAAGGCCCACATCGGTTGGAGAGGGGAACGAAGCATGCCTTATAAGGGTGTGGATACATCTCCCTAGCATGACGCGTTTTGACGAGTGAGTGTGGGGGGCTTCGGCTAGCATCCCTATCGTCAAAGGCAAAACCGTGAGGCCTTGTGTGCTAAAGCGGACAATATCGTGCTAGCGGGTGGTCTGGGCTGTTACATTGAGAATGTAAAATAAAAGGAAAAAGATGAATAAGAAAAAAAGAAGAAAGAGATGGTGATGATGATGAAAAAGATAAGAAGAAGCAGCAGAAGATAAAGAGGAGAAAGAGGAAGAGTTTTGAATTATGCAGAACTTATTAGCATACATACACCGAAATTTCTTAAACAATACACTCGAATATCTTTGTGTTACACCCAAATTTGCTGCAAATACAGAAAAATATTTTCTCTAATGTATTTTTTCTTCTTCTTCTTTTCCTTATTTTTTTCTTTCTTTTAGTTGAATGAATGTAAGTTCATCCTCTTCCAAGTAATTTTTCAGCATTATGTATTTTTTCTTCTTTGTTTGATTTTTTTATTTTTATTTTTATTAAAAGAGTAAAACAAGAAGAAACTTGAAAAGATAAAATAAAAAAAGATGAATAAAAAAAAGAAGATGATGATGAAAAAAGAAGAAGAAGAAGCAGAAGATGAGGAGGAAGGAGAAGAATAGTTTTGAATTATGCAGAACTTATCAGTACACATACACTGAAATTTCTTAAATAATACACTCAAATATCTTCGTGTTACACCCAAATTTGCTGTAAATACAGAAAAATATTTTTTTAATGCAGAAATTTTATATTATATTCAATTCAAACCATCAACGATGAAATATTATTCACCTACAGAATCATAAACTACTAACGAAAAAATTAACTAGAATCGAACCACACTTCAGTCACTTGATTGGATTCAAAATAATAATCAATTTTATTCTGATTCAATTGACGATCTGAACTTGAATTATTCATTATCTTCAACAACGAGATAATTGATGATGGAGAAAAAAGAGAAAAAGGAAGAAGGAAAAAAATTTCCAACAAAAAAAAGGAGAAGAAAGAGGAGGAGGAGGAGGAGGAGGAGAAGGAGAAGGAGGTGATATTGGTGATGACGATAACGAAAGAGAAAAAAAAAGAACAAAAAAGCGTACAATAACGGCACAAAAAAAACGTGTGCGCATAAATATAAATAACTTGTATAAACTTATATAAAAAAATGACTTATATATAAAAAATAATTATTCTCAAACCATCGAATACAATAAATTTTAATTCTAATACTTTTTATCAAACATTACCATAAAATTTGAGTCTCTGTTCTTATAAATTTTAATATTCTATATCCTTACTTTTTAAAAGTACTGACAAAAACTGAAATTTGTATTCGATATTAAAATTTTATTTCAAACTTCCGACCATCAAACATAGTAGTGAACCTCAGTATTTTAATTTGAGTCTCATTACCTCAAAACAAACATAGTCAAATAATACTTGTAGGGTAAAGTACTAATTTAGTCTCCTACGTTTGGGGTGAATTCTGTTTTAGTCTCCAACATTTAAACGGTTCTATTTAAATCCAAAAAAGTTTTGATTTGCATCAATAAGGTCCTGCCATTAAATGGGTGTCAATTTCCTAACGTCGTATCCGACGTGGCAAACTCGGTAGTGTGGCTACAGTTAATAGTTAGAAGCACGAAAAAAAAAAAGAAATCTGATCCAATAAGTAAACCCTAATCCCCAAAATTGATGTTCTTCGTCTGCTGAGAATGGCTCCTCAGTTGTCTTACCAAGGTTCGCGTAGCAGCAGCAAGAGCCGTGGGAGAAGGAAGACGTGCTTCTATGGAGAGAGACCAGCATTGCGGACGTCATCTACAGCGGAGAACCCAGGAAGAAGATTTTGGGGTTGTGTCAACTATCAGGTGAGTCTCCTCTTCTCTGTCTCTTGTTTCCAAATTGCATTGGGTGTTAGTGTTTGTAGGATCTGAACTGTTTGATGTGCTCGTTTTGGTTTGGTTGAGAACAGATAAGAGAAGGATGCGATTATTTTGCTTGGGCAGAGCCTGAAGAGAAAGATCCACAAATTGAAAGACTAAAGAACAAAGTGATGAGCGGATAATTTATACGCTTTTTGGCATTGTTTTTAGTATATTTTAGTTAGTTTTTATTATATTTTTATTAGTTTTTAAATAAAAATCACAATTCTGGACTTTACTATAAGTTTGTGTGTTTTTCTGTGATTTCAGGTATTTTCTGGCTGAAATTGAGGGACCTAAGCAAAAATCTGATTTCAGGTATTTTCTGGCTGAAATTGAGGGACCTAAGCAAAAATCTGATTCAGAGGTTGAAAAAGGACTGCAGATGATGTTGGATTCTGACCCTTCTGCGCGCGAAGTAGATTTTCTGGAGCTACAGAAGCCCAATTGGTGCGCTCTAATTGTGTTGGAAAGTAGACATCCTGGGCTTTCCAGCAATATATAATAGTTTATGCTTTGCCCGAGATTTGATGGCCCAAACTGGCGTTCCAAGTCAGCTCAAGAATTCTGGCGTTTAACTCCAAAACTAGCACAAAAGCTGGAGTTAAACGCCCAAACTGGCACAAAGCTGGCGTTTAACTCCAAAAAAGAGTCTATACACATGGAAGCTCAATGCTCGGCCCAAGCACACACAAGTGGCCCGGAAGAAGATTTCTGCATTAATTACCTATTTCTGTAACCCTAGGCTACTAGTTTTCTTATAATAAGACCTTTTGCTATTGTATTTTCATTCGATCTTTTACTCATACTTTCATACACCTTTTCACGTTTGGGGCTGCCTCACGCCATGCCTGGACCTTTTCACTTATGTATTTCAACGGTGAGTTTCTACACACCATAGATTAAGGTGTGGAGCTCTGCTGTTCCTATGATTAATACAAGTACTATTGTTTTCTATTCAACTCAAGTCTATTCTCTTCCAAGATATTCATTGCACCCAAGAACATGATGAATGTGATGATTGTGTACACTCATCACATTCTCACCATGAACGCGTGACTGAAAACCACTTCCGTCTACATGCAAACAAGCTTGAGTTTGTATCTCTTGGGTTTCTATTCTAAGATTGGAACCTTCATGGTATAGGCTAGAATATTGGCGGCCATCCTGAATCCAGACGTCTAACCTTGTCTGTGGTATTTCGAGTAGGATCTGGGAGGGATGACTGTGACGAGTTTCAAACTCGCGATTGTTGGGCGTGTGACAGACGCAAAGGATCAATGGATCCTATTCCAAAATGATCGAGAACCAACAGAGATTAGCCGTGCGGTGGACAAGCGCATTTAGAACGTTTTCACTGAGAGGACAGGAAGTAGCCATTGACAACGGTGATGCCCAACATAAAGCTTGCCATGGAAAGGAGTTAGAATGATTGGAAGAAGGCAATAGGAAAGCAGAGGTTCAAGAATAACAAAGCATCTTCATACGCTTATCTGAAATTCCAACCAAAGAATTACATAAGTATCTCTATCTTTATTTTATGTTATTTATCTTTTAATTATAATTCTCCATCACCATCTGAATTACCGTACTGAGATTTACAAGGGTGACCATAGCTTGCTTCAAGCGACAATCTCCGTGGGATCGACCCTTACTCACGTAAGGTATTACTTGGACGACCCAGTGCACTTGCTGGTTAGTTTGTGCGGAATTGTGACAAAGTGTGATTCAATTTAAAAGCTCCAAGTCCTTTGGCGCCATTGTTCGATGATCACAATTTCGCATACCAAGTTTTTGGCGCCGTTGCCGGGGATTGTTCGATTTGGACACTGAACGGTTCATCTTGTTGCTTAGATTAGGTACTTTTTCTTTTTATTTTCAGAATTTTTAAGAATGAATTCTTTTTCAATGTGTTCTTATCACACAAAGTGTTGATTCTCATCAATTTAGCTTGAATGTAATGTCTCGCTGAGCTTGGCCAAACATGTCTAATTTTTTAGACTGAAGCTTTAGACTAACATTGCATAGTCTTGGAATTCTTTTAAAAGTTTTGATTCTCTTTTATTTTTTTTTCCATCATAAGTTTGAAAATCACAAAAAAATTTATAAAACCATAAAAATAAAAAAATATTTTATGTTTCTTGTTAGTCTAGTATAATTTTTTGTTTTTTTTTTTTATTTGCATGTTTTTATTCTTCTGCATTTTTCGAATATAATTGCAATGTATGTTCTTCATTGATCTTCAAGTTGTTCTTGGATGATTTCAGTGCTCTTGATCTTTAAATTCTCCTGTTTGTGTGTTTTGTTATTGTTTCTTTGCATTTCATTTTTTTTTTTTTTTATTTTAATTTCTAAGTTTGGTGTCTTGCATGCATTGTTCATTTGATCTTTAGTTGCATTTTTGTTATTTTCAATCATTAAAAATTCAAAAATATTTTCAAAATTGTGTCTTCTCAAGTCATAATACAGAGAATTGAAGATTCAGAACATCATAGAGAATCAAACGAAAAAGTTGGGCGTTCAAAATGCCCAGTGAAGAAGGAAAACTGGCGTTAAACGCCAGCCAGGTACCTGGCTGGGCGTTTAACGCCCCAAAAAGGTAGAGTTTTGGCGTTAAATGCCAGGAATGGATGCATGGATGCCATTCTGGCGTTTAACGCCAAGATGACACTAGAGGGAAGATTTGTTTTTAATCCAAATTTTTTTCAAATCTTCAAATTTTTCAAAATCAATTTTTTCTTTTTATAAATATATTATTTATCTTTTCATCATATCTCTTCAAAATCAATTTTCTTTCTATTTATTTTCAAAAATCCTTGTTATAATTAAAGATTTACTTCAAAAATTCAAGTTGTTACTTGCTATAAGAAGGATCAAATTTAAAATTTAAAATCATTCTTTTTTTTTTTTTTTTTTTTTTTTTTTTTTTTTTTTTTTTTAACTTTCTCCTTTAAATTGATCTTCACAATCAATCTTCCATCATATCTCCTCAATCAAATCTTTTTCAAAATTAAACTCTCAATCATATCTTTTTTATTCTCAATTTCAAAATCTTTTTCAAAAATCACTTAATTTCTTCCCATTTAGTTTTGAAAATCATCAATCAATTTTTTCAAAATTTCTTTTAATTTAAAACTTAAAATTTATTTTCAAAAAATTTTCCCTCTCTTCTCACATCCTTCTATTTAAAGGACTAACAACTCTTCCTCAAGGTGCAATTCGAACTCCCTCCTTTTTTATGTTCGAATTTCTCTTCTATCTACCTCCTCCTTCTATTCTTCTTTTCCTCTAACACCCAAGGAATCTCTATACTGTACATAGAGGATCCCTAATTTTGTTCTCTTCTTTCATATGAGCAGGAACAAAGATAAAGGCAGCTACTTGTTCAAGCTGATCCTGAACCTGAAAGGACCTTGAAGAAAGCTAAGAGAAGCTAAAGAACATCTCTCTTTAGAGGCCTAACAGAGCTTTTCAAGGAAGAGGAAACATGGCAGCCGAAAACAACCAATGCCAACATGCAAGGAAGGTGCTTGGTGACTTTATGCACCTTACTCCTGACTTATGTGGGAGGAGCATTCTCAATCCCTGCTATTGGAGCAAACAACTTTTGAGCTTAAGTCTCAATTAGTTCTCTAATGCAACAGAATCAAGTTTCCATGGACTTCATGGAAGATCCTCATCAGTTTTTAGCTGAATTCTTGCCAATCTGTGACACTGTCAAGACCAATGGGTTTGACCCTGAAGTCTACAACTTAATTGCTTTTCTTTTGCTGTAGAGAGACAGAGCTAGGATGGTTGGACTCACAACTCAAAGAAAGCCTGAACTCTGGGGAAAAGCTAGTCAATGCCTTTTGGCAAGTTCTTTCCACCTCAAAAAATTGAGCAAGCTTAGAGTGGAAGTCCAAACCTTCAGCAGAAGGAAGGAGAATCTCTCTAGGAAGCTTGGGAAAAATACAAGCAGTGATCAGAAGATGTCTCTTGACATGCTTTCTGAATAGAGCATCATAGGTATTTTCTATGATGGCTTGTCTGAACTATCCAAGATGTCATTGGGTAGCTCTGCTGGAGGATCTTCTTCATTTGAAGAAGACGCGTACAGAAGCTCGAACTCATGTAAATGGTTGCAAATACAATTCATGTACACTTTCTGAAAGGAATCCTGTGAGTAATGGGACAAATTAGAAGAAAGGAGTTCTTGAAATTGATACTCGTAATGCCATACTAGCTCAGAACAAAATATTGACTCAACAAGTCATATAATTTCTCAGAGTCGGTCTGGAATGCAAGCAGCAACAGGCAGTCCTAAGGAAGCTTCCTCTGAAGAAGAAGCTTATGATCCTGAGAACCCAGCAATGGAAAGGTGAATTACATGGGAGAACCCTATGGAAACACCTATATCCTTCTGGAGAATCATCCAAATCTCTCATGGAGGATCAAAAGAGACCTCAAAAGGTTTCAACAACAATAATGGTGGAAGAAAACAGGTTTAGCAATGCAAGCCTTTTCCACCATTTCTCAACAACAGACAGAGAATTCTAAGCAAAGCCACTCTGACTTAGCAAACCATTGTTCTCTGATTAATCAAAACCACTCAAAGTTTCATGACTGAAACAAGGTCCTCCATTAGAAATTTGGAGCCACAAGTGGCCAGCTGAGAAGAAATTACTGAACTCCTCCTAGCACTCTCTCCAAGCAATACAGAAGAGAATCCAAAGAGAGAGTGCAAAGCCATAAATTCGTCTCACATGGCCGAACCTGGAGAGGAGGAAGAGGCAGTGAGCTCTACTGAGGAAACCTCAAGTGGACGTCTACTGACCTCCATGGAGTTCCCTAATGAGGACCATGGAATCTAAGGCTCAAAAGAGACCATAAAGATTCCATTAAAGTTTACTTTTGTCATTCATGAGCTCTGATGAGTATCTTCCTCTGAAGAGGATGAGATGTTACTGAAGAGCAAGTTGCTAAGTTACCTTTGGAGCAATCTATGAAGCTAAATGCCAGTTGTTTGGTAATGAGACTTGGGAGGATGAACCTCCATTGCTCACAACAAGAACTGGATGACTTGACTGGCAAATTCCTCTGAAGAGACAGACCCTGGAAAATTCTCATACCTCATGGGGTTAAAACCATTAAAAATGGCACCATGACCTTGAGAAGGCTCTGTGTGACCTAGGGTCAAGATAAACCTCAGCCACTCTCTCTGTAATGAAGAAGCTAGGGATTATTGAGGTACAAGCTGCAAAGAATCTCACTGGAGATGGCAGACAATTCAAAAGAAACACTTATGGACTTGTAGAGGATGTCTTGGTAAAGGTTGAAGGCCTACATCCCTGCTGACTTCATAATCCTAGAGACTGGGAAGTGTAGTGAATCCATCATCCTTGGCGACCCTTCCTAGCACCAGCAAAAGCTGTGATTGATGTTGACAGAGGAGAATTGATTCATTTCAAATGGAATGAGAACTCCCTTGTGTTTAAGCCTAAGATATCCCATCTATCAACCATGGAGAGGAAGCATGAAGAGCTTCTCCTCAATACAGAGTCAAACAGAGCCCCACAGTCAACTCTTAAGTTTGGTGTTGGGAAGCCACAACAACTTTAAGTTTTGGTGTTAGAACCCCACATCAAACTCTAATGTTGGTGTGTGGAGGTTCCAACATTGCTCTTGAACATCTGTGAGGCTCAGAGAGCTCACTGTCAAGCTATTGACATTAAAGAAGCGTTGTTGGGAGAGCAACCCAATTTTTACTTATCTATATTAAAATTTCTATTTTCTTTGTTATTATGTTTTTTTATAGATTGATGATCATGCGTGAAGTCACAAAAAACAATTGAAAAAGTAAAAACAAGAAGAAAAAACAGAAATTAAAAATAGGAACACCCTGGAGTAGAAACTTTATGGCGTTTAAACGCCAGTAAGGTACAGAATGGGCGTTTAAACGCCCGTCTGGCACCATTCGGTGAGCGTTTAAACACCAGATGGGCACCAGAGCTGGCGTTTAACGCCAGAATGGACAGAAGCTGGCGTTAAACCCAGAAATGGCTGAGCTGCTTAAGCAGGCTGGCAGCTTACCAGGGGGATGGCTGCAAGTGCGCAGACATGGTGCAGGGATGAGAAATCCTTGACACGTCAGGATCGTGACCCACAGGATCCCCACCCTACCCCACTCTCTCTATCTTCTTCCAATTCCCAACCCTTCACCAATACCTCAATACCTTTCCCGCAAAAACCCCTCATCTATCAAATCCCATCATTCTCTTCACCACTCACATTCATCCTCTCATA
>QBTX01002390.1:9397-20810 GCA_003063285.2 Arachis monticola
AAATCAATAAGCTACATCAGAAAATACGTTCTTATGTGTGGTGGGCGTCCCACTTTACATTTGGCACTAAGGCCCAAACATGTCACATCAATGCATTCCTCCTGGGCAACAACTCTTATTAAATAATATAATTTTTAATCTTTTCTTCTCTCTTTTTTTTTTTTTGGCAGTTTCTGTTATTTCTCTCTTTCCTTACTTTTCGTTCTTCTTTTTTTCTTTTCTATTCAAATTTGGAATCAAATAAATTTAAAGCAAAATCCCTTCTCAAAAGACTGAGTTTAAAACATTATACTTTTCTTAATAAATCGAATGAAAACAAAAATCTTTTCGTAATTAATCGAAATCAAAACAATATTTCCAAGTATCATATTTGCTTTTAAATAACACTTTAAATAAAGTCTTAGTTTTATAAAAATTCGGCAGCATTCCCTCTAAAATTCGGACGATGCCACCCTTCCAGGTCCCTACCAAATCATTTTCAATTCTCAAAAATCATTGATATATCCAACAAATCATATCCATTGTCAAAGCATTTATAGATCTGAAAGCTAAGTAGTTTCAATATCAAATTATTTTCAACTCTCCATTTGTTACCAATAAATCAACCAACGCTTTCCCAAACTCTTTCCAACAGTTTTAAATCCAAGTATTCCTTACTTTAGTAATATAAATCAAACCTTTCAATATAAAACCATTTTTCGATATGTGTAAATATCTAAACCTATTATTTTCTCAACATAGAAATATTTCTCAAAATAAGCTTATAAGTCGAATTTTCAAATCAAAATCACCTTTTTGTATATCTTTATAAAAACTTGGACAGGACCTCCCTTAACATTTGAATTCACCACTCTTACGGGCTCTTTCATTCTCTCAACAATTCCCAAATCATTGCAACAGTACTTACTATTATCAAACAAATCTCAATCATCAATCAACCTAAGAAACTAATATGACTAGAAATTCCAACAACATTCACAGCCTCAATCCAAACTCAATTCATATCTCAGTTTAATAAACAACACCAATTAAACACTATTCACAACCACGATTCAACAAATTCACATCAATTAGTAATAATAGATTCTCGTAAATTATTTGCAATTATTCAATAAGCTTTATAGGCATTCTTACATTAAAAATTTAACTTTAAAAGCAAACCTTGTACCTCCGTATGAGATCAAAATCAACAAAAGCTTTAGAGAAACTTTTTGACCGAGCTGTTGAAGAGGAAAACGTCAGAATTTGTCTCTACCTCCTAAAACTCTAGTTGGCCAAACTCAAGGAGTAGGGGAGCTACGTCACCGTCAACTTCTACTGATCAAAAACAGCACTAACATGTAGAGGAGAAGGATACAAACACTTTTATTGGAATAGATTTTTTTATTGGAATTACGAATTAGAAGAAATCGGAGAAGGATGCTTCATGGTCCCATAACCTCACGTTTCACTCTCTTGGCTTTGCTTTCTCTTGTTTTTCTTTCTTTTGGTTCGGTGGTTCTAAGAAGCAAATGAAGGATGATATAATGCTTAATGAAATAAAGGAATAGGTGTCACATTCTTTTATATATATATATGGATCCCACGTTTCAAATTTCCTTCCCTTTATTCTCTTAATGTGTCGTGCCTTATTTCTTTTCTTTTGCTTCCAAATGGCTTCGCAAATTCTTTCTTTCTTTTCCTTTTATTTTTTTTAATTTTAATAATAATTATACAATTAGATTTGTGTTATGATAATAATAATTAATTTTAATTTTTTTTACCTATTAAAATAATTTTTAATAAATACTTTAAACTAATAGAATAAGTTATAATTAAATTAAATTTCAATAATTACAAAATTCTATTTATTTATATTGGTAAAATAATTTTTTAAAAATAAAATTTTAATAAAATATAATGACTCAATAAATAATTAATTATTTAATTTTAAAAATCTGAGAGTCTTACATTCTACCCCACTTGTATAAAAATTTTGCGTCCTCAAAGCAATTCAGAAAAAAATAAAGAAATCAAAGAACATATTAAAAAAAAAGAAGAAAAAGTAAATTTTTTTTTGCATATATAGATTATTTTTATAATAACCAAGAACTCATGGTAGGTTTGCAATATTAGAAAAACAGTGTGATGTGATCCATAAAGTTTGGAAACTACAAGTTATTGAGGACCGATTTTGTTTGCTAGAATAAAGTCAAAAAAAAGATCATATCAAAGAGTAAAAGATTCATGAAAAGGATTATAAACAACAATAAAGATATACATTTAAGAGATTCAAGAGACATATAAACATATAAACAAAAAAAAAAAAAAAAGGATAAATCAAAATAAAGGAAAATGATTGGAAAGATTAAGCAATCACTTTCCATGAAAGAAAATCCGGAGAAAGGACCTTCATTACAATCATAAAAGAACGGACGGTGTACTAAGTCACAGGAATTCAAACAGGAATTGCGATCCAAGACCGAGTTAGTCGTGAAAATAACCTCTAAACATTCTCAAAACTCGTGTGATTGTATCACTTATTAATTCTTTTTCACCTATGACAATACGTTAGCCGTTTCGTATACACAAATTCATTAGTATTAAGTTGGCCAGGACCTAATACTATGAAAGATGCAACAGTCCGACTAACAGTATTAATCAATAAGACAGTCATGCATCTGAAACTTAAACTCTTGTATCATTAGGACCAAGTCATATTGATGACAGACACTCAAGAGTATGCAGTGAAGATAATCAGTCTATTCCCAAGGCTCTAACAAGACCAAACTGCTCTGATACTATAATGTAACACCCTAACTTTTTAGCACGTCATGATCACATTTCAGTTTTATAGAAAAATAAATCAAAATAAAAAAAAAAAAAAAAAAAAAATTATTAATATAATATAATGCTATACAAATAATCAATATAAAACTTGAAGACAATACCTATCCCTCTGTATAAAATAAAATCTAAAAATAACAAAGGCGAGGAAATTCTATGAAAGCAACTCAACTCATAACTTAACTAAATAAAACTAATAACCGTCCACAACTTCAAGCTGAGTCTTCGAACCGTGTCACTGAAAGGGTGGAAGATTTTGGGTGAGAACAAACCGTACGTTCTCAGTAGGGATGAGAATGCGTAAGAGTAATGAAATAAGTGCAAATATTAACTTTACTCAATAAAACTATATTTTATCAAACCCTTTGAAATACTCTTGGTTCTACTTTAGCTAACTAATTACCTCTTTTTTAAAATCCTAAACTTAAAACAAATTTTAAATATAAAACTAGTCACATTACCCGTCTCTCAGCCACATAGTTAATCTCAGTCAAATGTCAATTCGTAATCACTTTAATATATTCATAAACAAATAGTACAAGCAAGAGATTCAATTCAATGTACAAGCAAGTCACAAAACAAGACAAACAGCACAATCACAAAGAAAATAAGACAAGCAAGCAATCAAATGCAAATGTGCAAACAACGTGATGCATGTCTATCCCTAACGCAGGCCCTGAGCTCATGTGTCGGTTGCCTACCCGCTACCCGACATTACCCGGGCACAAGTCCCAGATATGGCTTTCCAAATGCATACAGTGTGCTTATAAGTTGTACGGGCTAGGCCGCATAAGTGTGACTTTCCAAATTATAAGCGTACATCTAGAAAATAGTTCTCAGTTGTGGGCGTCCCCACTTTACATTTTGCACTAAGGCCCAAACAATGTCACATCTGCTCTCCTGTGGCAGACAATCTCTTTAAATTAATATATTCTTTAAATCCTTTTCTCTGCTCTCCTGTGGCATAGATTTTTTAATTATCTCTTCTTTTCCTTTACTTTTATTCTTCTTTTTTTTCTCTTTTATCAAACCTGAAAACATAATTTAAAGCAAACCCTTCTCAAAAGATTGAGTTTAAAACATTATAATTTCTTAAAAAAAAAAAAAAAAAAAAAAATAAAAAAAATAAAAATCGAAATCAAACAATATTTCAAATCAGATTTTTAAATAACACTTGAATAAAGCTTAGTTTTTTACAAAATTCGCCAGATTCCTTTAAATTTGACTATGCCACCCTTCCAGCTCCCTACAAATCATTTTCAATTCTCAAAAATCCTTGATATATCCACCAAATCATATCCATTGTCAAAGCATTTATAATCTGAAAGCTAAGTAGTTTCAATATCAAATTATTTTCAACTCTCCATTTGTTACCAATAAATCAACCAACGCTTTTCCAAACTCTTTCCGACAGTTTTAAATCCCAGTATTGCTTACTTTAGAAATATAAATCAAACCTTTCAATATAAAAAACATTTTTCGATATGTGTAAATATATAAACCTATTATTTTTCAATAATATTTTCAAAATAAGCTTTATAATTTGAATTTTTCAAATCAAAATCACCTTTTTGTTATATCTTTATAAAAATTTGGACAGGACCTCCCTTAACATTCGAATTCACCACTCTTACGGGCTCTTCTTCTCTCAACAATTCCCAAATCATTGCAACAGTACTTACTATTATCAAATAAATCTCCAATCATCATCAAGCTAAGAAATTAACATGACTAGAAATTCCAGCAACATTCACAGCCTCAATCAAAACTCAATTCATATCTCATTTTAACAAACAACAACAGTTAAACACCGTTTCACAACCACGATTCAATAAATTCACATCAATTAGTAATACTAGATTCTGGTAATTATTTGCAATTATCAATAAGCTTTATAAGAATTCTACATAAAATTTAACTTTAAAAACAAACTCTCACCTCCGTATGAAATCAAATCAACGAAAGCTTTAGAAAAACTTTGACCGAGCTGCTGAAGAGGAAGCGTCAGAAATTGTCTCTGCTCCTAAAACTCCAGTTGGCAAAACTCAAGGGTAGGGGAGCTACGTCACCGTCAACTTCTACCGATAAAAATGGTACAAACATGTAGAGAAGAAAGATATAAACAGTTTTATTGGATTAGATTTTTTATTGGAGTTACGAATTAGAAGAAATCGGAAAAGGAAGCTTCATGGTCCCATAACCTCACGTTTCACTCTCTTGGCTTTGCTTTCTCTGTTTTTCTTTTTTGGTTCATGTGTTCTAGGAAGCAAATGAAGGATGATATAATGCTTAATGAAATAAAGGAATAGGTGTCACGTTCTTATATATACTTGGCTTCTTTCTCTTGTTCTTTTTTTTGTTCGTGTGGTTCCAGGAAGCAAATGAAGGATGATATAATGCTTAATGAAATAAAGAAATAGTGTACGTATTTATATATATATATATAATATAATATATATATATATTATATATATATATATGGATCCCACGTTTCAAATTCCTTTCTCTTTATCTCTTAATGTGTTGTGCCTTTTCTTTTCTTTTGCTTCCAAATGGTCGCATTCTTTCTTTCTTTCCTTTCATTTTTTTTTAATTTTAATTAATAATTATACAATTAATTTTAAGATAATAATAATTAATTTTAATTTTTTTTACCTATTAAAAAATAATTTTAATAAAACATTTAAACTAATAGAATAAGTTATAATTAAATTAAATTTCAATAATCCATAAAATTCTATTTATTATATTGGTAAAATAATTTTTAAAAATAAAATTTTAACAAATTTTCAAAATAATTAATTATTTAATTTTAAAATCTGGGGTTTACATCCTACCCCACTTATAAAAATTTTCGTCCTCAAAAATTGATATAAAATAGGAAAAAATCTAAACTGACATTACTTTTGAACACATTAGAGAAAAAAAAAAATTTTTTTTTTGCATATATAGATTTAAATAAAGAACTCATATGGTTTGAATATAAAGAAAAAAATGTTGTATGTGATTCCATAAATTGAAACTACAAGTTGATTTGAGAGCCGTTTTATTGTGCTAGAATAAAGTCAAAGATCATATCAAAGAGTAAAAGATTCATGAAAAGGATTATAAAACAACAATAAAGGAAAATAGTTCAGGAGATTCAATGAGGACATTTATAAACAAGGATAAATTCAAATAAAGGAAATGATTGGAAAGATTAAGCAAATCACTTTCCATGAAAGAAATCCGGACAAAGGACTTCATTACAAATCATAAAAAGAACGGACGGTGTACTAAGTCACAGGATTCAAACAGGAATTGCGATCCAAGACCGAGTTAGTCGTGAAAAAATAACCTCTAAAATTCTCAAACCGTGATTCGTATCACTTATTAATTCTCTTTCACCTATGACAATACTTAGCATTTCTGTATACACAAATCATTAGTATTAAGTTGGCCAGACCTAATACTATGAGAGATGCAACAATCGACTAACAGCATTAATAATAATAGACAGTCATGCATCTGAAAACATAAACTCTGTCATTAGATAAGTCCTATTGTATGACAGACACTCAGAGTATACAGTGAAGCATAATCAGTCATTCCTAAGCTCTAACAGGGACGAACTCTCTGATACCATAATGTAAACACCCTAACTTTTAGCACGTCATGATCGCATTTTAGTTTATAGGAAAATGCCATAAAATTATTTTTGGTAATTAAAATCACACAATTATTAATTATAATAAATGCTATACAAATTAATTCAATATAAAACTTGAAGACAATACATATCCCTCTGTATAAAATAAAATCTAAAATAACAAAGGCGAGAAATTCTATGAAAGCAACTCAACTCATAACTTAACTCAAATAAAACTAATAACCTCCGCAGCTTCAAGCTGAGTCTTCGAACCTGTGTCACTGAAAGGGGAAAGATTTTGGGGTGAGAACAAACCACGTTCTCAGTAGAGGTAGAGAATGCCGTAAAAGTAATGAAATAAATTAAAATTTTAACTTAATCTCAATAAACTATATTTTTATCAAACCCTTGAAAATACTCTGGTCTACTTAGCTAACTAATTACCTCTTTTTAAAATCTCTAAACTCAAAACAAAATTTTAAATATAAAACTAGTCACATTACCGTCTCTCAGCCACATAGTTAATCCTTCAGTCAAATATCAATTCGTAATCACTTTAATATATTCATAAACAAATAGTACAAGCAAGAGATTCCAATTCAATATACAAGCAAGCACAAACAAGTTAGTACTTTGTGTTAATTTAAGTTAGTTTCTTTTAATTTGTTTATCTTTAAATTGCCACAAGGTGGAGGTTCTGGATCTTTTTATAAGAAGAACTGAATAGATGTGCCATATTTTTCATTGTGTGAAAATTTATGTGTTGGTCGTAAATGTGGTTAGTTTATTTTAATCACTATTTTTATTAAAAAAAAAAATTATAATAAAATTCTATATAATTTTTCTGTTTTGGAAATTCACGGTTTTTTTTTTTTATTTTGAATTTTCAGTTTATAATTTCTTGCGTAATTTTTTAATAGTTTGTTTCATTTTTACCAGTGTTAGACTAGAGTCAGAACTTTTGAGGAAGTCAAAGAAGTATTACATTATTTTACCAAACGAACGCCTCTTTGACCCAAATAATGTTAAAGAAGTTAAAGAAAAGTATTACATATGGTTTTAGCTCTACCAAATGCTGAAAGAAGTTGTGCAGATTCTCAATGGAAAATTTGAGATTGAAAACTAAATTTTCTTTTTAGTTCAATTGTGTCATCCTTTTTGAATTATTGTGAACTAAATGGTTTAGAATATTTTCTACTGATTTGATATTGTATATGTCAATACTACTATTTCTTATTTGATTTTGAGGTGGTTTATGATCTTAATGATGAATGCAAGATGGCTTTGCTGGAAAAATAGATAACCATCATACACTACTACTAAGTTATATATTATATATTGAAAAAAAAAGATTTCCAGAGCATAATATGTGTGTCACATTATTTCTTATAGTAATGTATGCTTCTTCAATTATAATTTATGCTTTAATGATGATTATTTATTTGTATCTTAGGATATGATTAGTGAGTTATCCATCCATCGATACAAACTAGAATTCATGTAGTTTCATCGGCAATGTGAATTTTCAGTTGGTTTAGAGTTTTCTTTAAAATTGGAATTTGTTGAATCCCGGGTTTATCTGGGGGATCGCGTGTTGACGCCAATTTCAAAGGTTGATTCTGGTATCAGCGACCTGCAATTGGTTAGTCGGAACTCATTCAAACATTTGGGATCAGCTAATCTCTTGCATTATCGTGACATCATTGGTAAGTGGTCTGGTGTGGATGAGGTGTTGTGATGATCTTCTCTCAGTAGTCAGTACTTTGTGTTAATTTTAAGTTTAGTTTTTTAATTTTTATCTTTAAATTGTCCAATTTGGAGGTTCTGGAATCCTTTTTTATTTTGAGAAGAATGAATAGAATGTGCATATTTTTTATTGTGTGTGAAAATTTTGTTGGTTGTAAATTGTGGTTGTTTATTGTAAATCACTATTTTTATAATCACTATTTTGAATCGCTATAGTTTTAATAAATTCTATTGTATTTTTTCTGTTTGGAAAATTCACAGTTTTTTATTTTGGTTAATTTTTAGTTTTATAAATTTTTATTAGTTTGTTTCATTTTATCAGTTGAACCAGATGCATAACTCTGAGGAAGTCAAAGAAAGTAAATACATTATTTCCAAACGAATGCCTCTTTGACCCAGATAATTTAAAGAAGTTAAAGAAGAGTATTACATATGGTTTTAGCTCTACCAAATGCTGAAAGAAGTTGTACAGATACTCAATGGAAAATTTGAGATTGGAGTATTTGACTAAATTTCTTTTTAGTTCAATTGTTCCATCTTTTTTGAATTATTTTTTTTTATTTATTTTAGAATGATTTGATATTGTATATGTCAATGCTCTATTCTTATTTAATTTTGAGGTGTTTATGATCTTAATAATAAATGCAAGAGGCTTTTCTGAATAAAAAGTCTAGATTAACCATCACATTACTACTAATGTTATATATATATATTGAAAAGAAAAAGATTTCTAGAGCATAATATGTGTGTCACATTATTCTCTTATTAGTAATTTTTGCTTCTTCAATTATAACTTATGCTTTATGATATATTATTTATAATAAATAATTTATTGTATCTTAGGAATATAGATTAGTGAGTTATCCATCCATCCATACAACACTAGAATTCATGTAGTTTCATCGACAATGTCGAATTTAGGTGTTTTAGAGTTTCTTTCAAAATTAGAATTTGTCGAATCTCGGGTTTCTCTGGGGAATCGCGTGTTGATGCCAATTCCAAAGGTTTGATTCTGGTATCAGCGACCTGTGATTGGTTAGTCAGAACTCATTCAAAATATTTTGGATCAGCTAATCTCCTGCATTATCGTGACATCATTGAGTAATGGTGCTGGGTGGTGTGATGAGGTGTTGTAATGATCTTCTCTCAGTAGTCAGTACTTCATTTAATTTCAAGTTAGTTTCTTTTAATTTTATTTATCTTTAAAATTGCCCAAGTTTGGAGGTTCGATCTTTTTTTTTTTATGAGAAGAATTGAATAGATGTGCCATATTTTCATTGTGTGTGAAAAAATTTATGTGTTGGTTGTAAATTGTGGTTTGTTTATTGGCTATTTGTCTCCTTTTAGATTAATATTAAATCCTTTTATTTTTAACTTTAGACTTTATCTTTTTTCCTTGGTGGTTGTTTGATCTTCCATTTTTTGTATTGTATTTAAATTATAAAGGGTTGATATAATGTAGCTGATTTTTGGTGTTACATGTAAGCATCGTTATTCTTTTCTATCTTTGGATTTTTTATAAGAGTCGGGGGGTTTTTGTCTGATAGTTTTAATTTGGGTATTTTGTTTTTTTATATGTGTTAGTTAAGGTCGTTGCGAAAAAATTTGTTCATAGCAGTTGTATACTGGGTTATATTATTATGTTAAAATTACATTTTTGCTTTTGGATCTGTCTTTTCTCTGATTTGACATTTTGTATAGTCGAGGAGAAATTATGACGTTGATTAATAAGGAGAATACCATATAAATGAATTATCTTTTTTCTTATGGTTTGAATTTTTATCAACAATTGCTTTAATTTTTACCCGTTTAATGGGACAACTATATATTGGTTTTTCGCATACCGTTAGACCCCAGATTATAAATATTTTATTGTGTAGGTCAGCTGGAAATGGGCGAGTATCTTTGTCTTTAATGAAATTATTTTGAATTTTTTATACACCCGTTATTACAGATGATAATAAACATAGTGTGATTTATCACCTTTATTATAAATAAAATTAAAAAAAAAAAAAAAAAAAAAAATATACTTTTTATATATTTACCATCTATTATATAGAGTAAAAATTTAATATTTAAAAAAAAAAAAAAAAATATATAATTATTGTATTTCCCCATTTTGGTACATTAATATTTTAATATTATTTGTATTTTATTGTCAAACAACGTAGAAAATAAATAGTGCATGATTAAGAAACAAGCAAAATCGAATAGGTCAAGTGTGATTTTATTTCTTACCATGAACTGTTTAGTCATGTTTTATAGTTAGTTGTTAACGCTACAACACTGACACTATATTTTAAGAAATGTTTTGATTTTTGGTTAGTGTAACCAATCTGTGAATAAGGCTTACTCCAACGTCTCGATATCCTGGAACGAGTAAGAGAATTCATTTAAAAAATCTCGAGCAAAGAATACGACCTAAAACCCAACCATACTATTAACTACACACTTCTTCAGAAGAATCCTCTACATTTGTAATTTGATTCTATCAATATAAATAGATAAATAATAAAAAAATAAAAATAATAAAAAAGATTGTGCTACTTCTCTCAGTGTCTCAGTACGTCATACCATCTTCTTTGGTCCATAAAATAATTCTGTAACAGATGGTCCCTCCTAAAAGATAAGCTGTTGTCTTTATAATCCTATTATGTGTGAAGGTGAATTGGTTATAATCCACAGTGTCTTCTATGATCCTTTGTGTTTTTCTATAATAATAAGTTTATATATTATCCTTTTTATGTTAATACTAATGTGATAGTGTTAGTTTAAAATAATATTGCTATAATCTTTTTTGATTTTGTGAATTTTTTTTTTTTTATATATAATTATTATAAATCTCTTATCCGTGATTCTCTATGTATATTTGATTAGAGTGTATATATTTATACTAGTGTTATAATATGAAGAAATAATTTAATTTTATAACAAATATTGTATTATATTTATATTTGCTGGGTTATCACAGATGAAGAAGTACTGCCTCCCAAATATAAAACAAAAGATAATAGATTAACAAAACATATAGTTTATTTATAAAAAAAAAAAAAAAAAAAAAAAAAAAAAAAAAAAAAAAAAAATATTTTACTCATAATTGGTATGTGTTAACTGTTATTATGTAGGTTATTAGGTTATGTGATGATTAACAATTCCTCAAGCATACAATAGACTAAATAAATGATCTAATAAATTTACAAATTTGATTATACC
>QBTX01002392.1:0-20787 GCA_003063285.2 Arachis monticola
CTATAAATCACCTCGCTTCTCATTCTCCTCTTCACAACCACAACAATAACAATCATAGCAGCCATGGCTAAGCTTCTTGCGCTTTCTGTTTGCTTTTGCTTTCTAGTTCTGGGAGCTAGCAGCGTCACCTTCAGGCAGCAGGGGGAGGAGAATGAGTGCCAGTTCCAGCGCCTCAATGCCCAGAGACCCGACAACTGCATTGAGTCTGAAGGCGGTTACATTGAGACTTGGAACCCKAACAACCAGGAGTTCCAGTGCGCCGGCGTCGCCCTCTCTCGCTTCGTCCTCCGCCGCAACGCCCTTCGAAGGCCTTTCTACTCCAATGCTCCCCAGGAGATCTTCATCTACCAAGGTCCTTACTCTGTCATTTAAATTTAAACTATTTTCTTAAAAGTAATAACAAAAAAAAGTTATAGGTTCACTTTAAAATTACACGTAAACAATGACTATCTTTAACAACATGAATAACCACCAACTAAATAAAAATATATTATACTCTAATTTAATATTACTAATTTAAATTTACTATTTTAATCATATTAATTCACATTGTCCACACATTGTTAAAAAAATGTTATTGATTATCTATACTTTTCCAATAACTTTTTAGTCTAATCTATATTAAACTCTAGAGTTTAAACTTGATATCTTAGATTATAAAAGGTTTAGAGAATCAAGCAAGGCCTAGTCAATTAGAGCTAATTAATTAAAAAAATAGATTTATTATAAAATAATAATAATAATAATAATAATAATAATAATAATAATAATAATTTTTTATTATCTAATTTTTTGAATTTTAAAATTAAAAATAAAAAAAATTGATTAAGTTGGCTTATATTCTAGTTGGTTTCTATACTTTTTTATGTAGAATTTAAAAAATATACATTTTATTTGTAACAAATAAATGATTTGTTGGATTAGGATAATATATAAAGAAAATATTTAGAAGATAATAAAAATCAGCTAAAATAGCTCAATTTTTTTATTCTGCACTTGTTAATTATTGTTAAAGTAAATAAGTAATTCTAGATGTATATATAACAGATGTTACATTATGAATAAAATAATTTGAGGTTATTTTTTTCTAGTATTATTCAATGCATATCTGTAAATTTTGTGTTGGTGTATTATGAAAAACAGGGAGTGGTTATTTTGGGTTGATATTCCCTGGTTGTCCTGGCACATTTGAAGAGCCAATTCAGGGATCTGAACAATTCCAAAGCCAAAGGCCACTGGACACTCACCAAAAGGTTCACAGCTTCAGAGAGGGTGATCTCATCGCTGTTCCCCACGGCGTTGCTTTCTGGATCTACAACGACCAAGACAGTGATGTTGTTGCCATTTCTGTTTTACACACCAACAGCCTCCACAACCAACTTGACCAATTCCCCAGGGTATGTATTCAGATAAACAAATGGTATCACATTTTTTTAGTGCTTGTTTGCACGTTATTATTTTGATGAAAAAAAAAAATTATTTTTTAGCGTATTTGGTAAATTTCTAATAGTAAAAGTAAAAGTACTAGAAAAATTAGAAAAACATCTTTTTTGAGAAGTTATAATTTACATCTTTTTAAAAAAAATATTTTTTTAAAAAAAAAAGATATTTTTCATGTAATAAATAAATAAAAAATACTTTTATATTGTTATATCCAAACATAATTATAAATAAAAAAATCTTTTTGCACGAGATACCAAATATAAAATTACTTTTACTTTTTTCATAAAATCTTTTAAAAAAAGATAACTAAAAACAATCTTTTCTTATAAACTCACAAAACAAGCCCTTAATATGTTTTACATCAATGGTATTTAAAAAGACAAAGATGCATTAACCATTTTACGAAGTATGTGTCCAGATAACCCAAAATTCCGAMAATTTGCTCTTGGTCTTCCGGTCAAAAAACAACGTCGATGAAGACGTGTAGGTGCACTATTACGCGGTAGTGATTCTAACTTTCCATGAATTTCCCATTTTTGACTTAACCACGTAACTTTGCTTATTTCTTTTAAACTTATGACCACAAGTATACAGCGTTCAAGTTTGCTTTAATCACGTTCTGCAAATGTTGTGAATCCTGTTATCACTCTTTTTCTGTGATAAATCATACAATGATAATATTTATAAATAGATATACTAATTCACAACAACTAACAATAAATAACAGAGGTTCAATTTAGCTGGAAAGCAAGAGCAAGAATTCCTAAGATACCAGCAAGAACAAGAAAACGAAGGCGGCAACGTCTTTAGCGGCTTCTCAACAGAATTCCTCTTACATGGCTTCCAAGTGAACGAGGACATAGTGAAGAACCTAAGAGGAGAAAACGAAAGCGAGGAGCAAGGAGCCATTGTGACAGTAAAGAGAGGCCTTAGCATCTTAGTTCCAGCAGAGAGGAGGCAGAGCTACCAACAACCTGGAAACTTCAACAACGGCATTGAAGAAACCATTTGCACTGCAAGTGTTAAGATGAACATTGGCAAATCCACATCTGCTGATATCTACAACCCTCAAGCTGGTAGCGTCAGAACTGTAAACGAACTCGACCTCCCAATCCTCAATCGACTCGGACTCAGCGCCGAGTATGGATCCATTCATCGGGTACGTACTATGTACTGCTCTCTTTCTTCTAACTTCTGCATTTTAGACAGAGACAAAAATGTTATTTATACATTAAAATTAATTATTATATATTTTATATTTTAATATATATTTTATATTAATGACTAATTTTAATAATTAATTTTTGATATATATCTATTATGATTGAAATATATAAGAAGAGATCTATTTTCATTTTTGAAGATTAGAGTATAGAAAAACTACAAATATTTATTCAATATATAGTTTACAAAAAACAAAGTTAATTTGATCCTCAAAATAATTATGTTAGTTGTATACTAAAATCAACAATTAAAATAAATTATTATGTTAGAATACACATTCAAATACAAAATAAAAAAAATAAATTATATATAATTTATAGGATTATGTTAAGTGCATACTAAAATCAGCCACCAGTAGTATAAAATATATATTGAAATATAAATACACATTAAAAATAAATTAAATTACACATATATCTATATACAAATAATACATTGGTGAATAATTTTTATAGCTGATTTTAATATTTATATATAAATATACAATTAATTTTAGTGTACAACAAATATTTTTGTAATTTAATTAAATAATATTATTTAAATTTTAAAGGCTGGTCAAAAACTGAATTTTGTTATACAATTAGTATTTTCCATCCCTTAAATTGAGTTATGAATTATATAATCGTGAGTGAGATGAATCCTTTTGTAACAGAGTCATCATTTAACAACTACCAATTGATTCAATTTATTGTTATATTTTGCACATGTATTTTTTTTAGACCATTTTGATTATTAACCATACAAATATTTGTTTATCATATGCATTTTTAATTATATAAACATTCATAAGATTAAAATGGTGTAAAATTGGAATGTGTGGTGAACGCAGGATGCAATGTTTGTTCCTCACTACAACATGAACGCAAACAGCATAATATATGCATTGCAGGGAGGAGCTCATGTCCAAGTGGTGGACTGCAATGGCAATAGAGTGTTCGACGAGGAGCTTCAAGAGGGTCAATCGCTGGTGGTGCCACAGAACTTCGCCGTGGCTGCAAAGTCACAGAGCGAGCACTTCTTGTACGTCGCATTCAAGACAAACTCAAGGGCCAGCATATCCAACCTTGCCGGCAAAAATTCCTACATGTGGAACTTGCCGGAAGATGTGGTTGCAAATTCATATGGCCTACAATATGAGCAAGCAAGGCAACTCAAGAACAATAACCCCTTCACGTTCTTGGTTCCACCTCAAGACTCTCAGATGATCAGGACTGTGGCTTAGGGTTGCTCTTCATGCATGCATCACATGCATGTATGTATGTATGTGTGTGTTATATGTCCACCCACTTTTTGCCACAACTGAATAAATAACGTAGTTTTGTAGTAATGAATAAGATATGAGAGAATATATATACACAAAGGGGCTTGGATGGCCTTTTTGTTTAACATGTGAAATTGAGATGTAACATAAAATGAGTAGTGCACCTTTTTTAATCCCGAGTTAACCTTGTGCAGCAAGTGCTTGAATAATAGAGAAGTTTTGGTGCAGTAATTTAAGATTCTCTTTCCAAATTTCAGTGTTGAATTTCTTTTACAGATAATTGTGTATATATATGTGGAAAATCATATTCTGGGAAATTTGTGAATAGGAATTGGAGAAATAGATTGAAAAGAAGAGAAGAGAAGAGTTGAGAGTTTTTCTTATTAAATAACAGAGTGGTGAAATCTTACTAGTGAATAGTGTGGTTGAACTTTACATACTACCCTCTTAATTTATCTCAATCACCTGCTTAAATAACAAACTGCAACTAACTATCGCTCACTTCATGACATCTAACAACTTTCTCTAACCAACTCTCGGCTAACTTAATTGACTTTTGGTTTAAGTTAGCTATACTAAGTTGACGACTTATTAATCAACTAAATTACAAAGCCTGTTAATATTACACAGCTAGAATCCAAGTTTAGCCGCAACATATATACTAGAAGAATAAACACATAATCATTGGTCTCTAAAAGATTTTAAATTGAACACTTTAATAATAAATTTTTATCGATTTAGAAATCCTGTAAAATTTATTTTATGAAACGGATTTGTCTTTTTATTATTTTAAAAAGAATTAATTTATGTTATAAGAATATTTTTTAGGAGTTAATTTTTATCAAACGAGTAATATTAAGAAATGAACACTATAGTAATCAATTTCATCTAATATTATAATAGATTATCAAATATATCCAGGAATTTGATGGAAGACGAATGGGCGATGGGATTCAGGAGACTATTTGCACTGCAATTGTTAAGAAGAACCTTCGAGGATTGACAACCGAATTCAGCTACAACCCTCAAGCTGGTATCCTTAGAAATGTGAACGATCTCAGACGAGGAGCTTCAAGAGGGTCACGTGCTGGTGCGAGAATTTCGAATACGTGGCATTCAAGACATACACTTCTTGCCACAATTGAATAATTTAGTTTCCTAATAATTAATAGGGAATAATAATACAAAACGGCTTTCCTTTTAAAATAAAAAGGAAAAAGGTTTGGTGCCGTTTTGTTTACAATTTAGATGGAATGTGCAACGAGCAACAATACACATTTCTTTCTACCTGGGTTTTTAACCAACAACATTGCACAACGTGAATAATAGGATTAAAAGAATAAATTTAATCTTAAATTTAATTAATAGTATTAAATTAGAGTATAGCATTTTTTAGTTAAAATGGATTAATTTCAAAGCTTATTATTTATGTTGTTCAAATAAATTATTGGTTACCTAACATTATCCTTTTATGCACCGTTTCATTATTTCAAATTAGTTGTAGGGTTATGAAAAATTGAATTTATTTTGTCTATTTTGCCAAAAAAAAAATCAAAAGTTTTAAAAATAAGAATATTTAAAATTTAATTAAAAGAATCTTTCAAAATTTTCATAAAAATTTATTTTAGGCAATGCGAGAGAATTGGTCTCTACACCAAAAACTTGGCATCTAAAATGTAAAAATTGGATTTATGTAGTTAAGTCATCAATGATCATAAGCAAGGGTATATGTACCATATATGCATGCATTTTAAAACTGAATTGTCACGATTTTATAGTGCTTGACTAGAAATCCTAGCAAATGGACTTTCGGAGTTAAATCAAACAAAATGTGGCATATTGTGTTGTTGATATTCTTTTCAAGTTTGTTTTATCAAAAAAAGGAAAAAAGAAAGACGAATCTGGCTGCGTTAAATCATCCGTTCTTTTATTCATGTTTTTCCCGCAAAAGGTTTTCTCCAGATCGATGCACATACATTACATTCCGATCTTATAGCTTAAACAAAAAGGCATGAATGCCCTTTTGTATTCTTATTGACACTACAAAATTAAAACTACATTATTCTCGGTCGTTATTAATATGTATTATTCAGTAGTTGTGGCAAAAAGTATGTATGTAGTGGATAACACACATACATGTCACGCTTGTTTTCAAGCCACAGCCCTGAGAGACTGTTGAGACGGTGGAACGAAGAACTTGAAGGGGTTGTTGTTCTTAAGCTGCCTTGCCTGCTCCCTTGGGAGGCCATATGAATTTGCAACCACCTCCTCCGGCAAGTTATCTATGATGGAGTTTTCACCGGCGAGGTTGGCTATGCTGGGCCTTGAGTCTGTCTTGAATGCCACGTATTCAAAGTTGTCGCTCTGGGACTTTCCAGCGACGGCGAAGTTCTGTGGCACCACAAGCACGTGACCCTCTTGAAGCTCCTCGTCGTACACTCTGTTGCCGTTGCTGTCCACGACTTGCACGTGAGCCCGTCCCCTCAATGCATATATGATGCTGTGTGCGTTGGTGTTGTAGTGAGGGACAAACAATGCATTCTGCAATCACATTTCAATATGTAAATAAATGTCTAGTATATATTGGTAAAAAAAGAGATCGATAGAAAAAGAGAAAGTACAAACCCTGTAGAGATTTCCATATTCAGCACTAAGTCCAAGCCACCTAAGGATTAGAAGGTTGAGATCGTTGGCAGTTTTGAGTGAACCAGCTTGAGGATTGTAGATGTCAGGGGATCTGTTTCTACCAATGTTCTTTTTAACACTTGCTGTGCAGATCGTCTCTTCAATACCATTCCCCCTGCCTCTGCTTCCCCTGCCACGCCTTCTATCCTCTTCATCGTATTCATATTCATCTTCATCGTATTCCTCTTCTTCGTCGGCACCTCTCTTTCTATCTGGGCTCAAGATTCTGAGGCCTCCCTTCACTGTCACAATGGCTCCCTCTTCCTCACTCTCGTTCTCGCCTCTTAGATTTTGCACTATCTGTCTGTCGTCAACCTGGAAGGCTTGTGCCAGGAACTCCGGCGTGAAGCCGCTGAAGATGTTTCCACCTTCATTTTCTTCTTCTTGTCCTGCTCGTTCTCTGCGGCTGTGCTGTCCTCGAGGGCTAAATTCACGCTCTTCTTGTCTAGGCTGACTTTGCGGGCTGTATGGGCTATATGGTAAGCTTCTTCGTCTGCTTTGTTGCTGGTATCTTAAGAACTCTTGCTCGTGGTTTCCAGCCAAATTGAATCTCTGTTATGTATTATTAAATGTTGCATGCTTTAGTGATGACAAGTTCTAAGAAATGACTAACAAACGAAAAAATGCAGTTTGAAGTACACAACCAAAGCTAAACAAATACAAAGCAAGAAAAACCGATTCAAGATTAAACAAGAAGACCTTGTCAAGGAAGAACAACTGAAGATCATGAAAGAAACATCATGAATGCATGAGAATTTTTCGAAAAAATAATGCATAAATTTTTAAAAAATGCAAGATGAATTTGCAATTGACACCAAACTTAAAAATTGACTTCAAAGGACTCAAACAAGAACACAAAATATTTTTGTTTTTGGTTTTTTATAGATTTTATGATTTTTTTATTTTTATTAATAAGATTTTTTTTTTTGTCGAAAAATATTTTTTGGAAAAAAACGAAAAAGAAAAGATAAAAATTGTAAAATAAAAAAAAATTTTTTTGAAAAGTTTTTTTTTTTGAAAAGAAATATGACCATAATCCTGAGCACCAAGATGAAACGTCAGTGGTCCATACTCGAACAATCGCCCCAGCAACGGCGCAAAAAACTTCGTGGACGTTGTGATCACATTAATGTAATACTCTTTGTTATTGTATTGAATCATCTATTTAATGGCTATTGATTATGTGGGGACACAACTCCGTTCAACTTAACCGGCAAGTGTACTGGGTCATCCAAGTAATACCTTACGTGAGTAAGGGTCGATCCCATAGAGAATGTTGGTATGAAGCAACTTTCGGTATTTGGTCACCTGATTGTATGTAAATCGTCCGATTCCACGGTGATCTGTTGCAGGCTGATAATAATTGATTATGACCTCAAGTTTCGACAAATATTAGATATTCAATATAGACAGACGAACACAGGAGAAATTCATCATAAGCCGAAATAGAAAGTGAGCTCTATATGGTCACGCCATCTCATTCGGTTTGGGAATTTTCAGGTCATATCGCGTAACTGGAGATTAGGCTCTTGTTGCGCCTCTATTATGGTATTATCTCTATTAACATATTTCACTCAAATAATTACTTATTCATGCCCAAATTCCTTTATCTTAATCTTCCTTTTTGCTCATGCGGGCAAAGACTGTTGCATTGTAGGTATTTAACATATTTCTTGATAGGCTTAAATATTAACCTTTGTGTCAAATGGCATATATTATTTCCACCATACTTCTCATTGTGAAATTATTGGGTTGATCAATATGCTCTGTCACAGCAAAGCTCAACAGTTTGCATTATTTTCTTATCTATTTTCTCTCAGGTGATGGAAATATATTAATCTACCTGTATTACTTTATGCAGATGACTTCTGTCACATAACTGATACGCGCTCTTTAGCCTCTTCTATGGGTGAGGCATTGAAACTCGCGTGACAAGTTCTTATTATTACAATTTTAGTAAAAGTGTAGATATCCTCTTTTTGTAATAATTCTCAATTTAAATAAAAAAAAAAAAAATAAATTTCAATCATTTTTTTTTTTTTTTAATATTATGTATTTTTGTTATCTCTCATGTAATAGAAATTATTAATCTCGGAAATTACGAAAACCACAGACAAAGTGTTAAATTTAATAATCCTTCTTCTGGCTGGATGAAGATCTCCTGGGGAGCATTGGTATGTTAGTAAATGCTCGTCTATCTACGCGTAAGGCGTTGGACTGGACACGAGATCATGTGACTCTAGAGAACATCAGCTTGGAGCCGGCGACGCCGGCGCATTCGAACTCCTGGTTGTTTGGGTTCCAAGTCTCAATGTAACCGCCCTCCGATTCAAGGCGGTTGTCAGGCCTCTTGGCGCAGTTTGAGGCAGAACTGGAAGACATGGAGCATTTTCCTCCGGCTTGCTAGGTGAAGGGAGATCTGCTGCTAAAGCTCTGCCCATCATTACAAGTGTATCAAAGTTCAAGAAATGCAAACAGACATAATATCTGCTGCGGAGGATAGAAGCATTAACACGGAGTGAGACTTGGCATATATTTGATAGAAAATAGCTATGTAGAAGGTTGTTAGTTGAATGCTTAAGGTAAGACAAGAAGCAGAGGCTGACACGAGCAAGTGATTTATAGGGGCGAGAGGGGGTGAAGTTACTGATGGAGTCGTATACGAGCGTGAGTGTAGGGAAACGAGATACCAGCGCGCATTTGAATAATTACGTAGTAAACAGCTGTACTTCAGCAAGGTTGCCAGGCAATGGGCCGAATTGGCCAGTGATGCCACCCCAACCTTCCTGCGTTGATTCACCATTCGACACATATGCCCATACATGCATCAAAAGCAAATCTATAACACTAAGACATGCATACCTAAGGAAGATTGGCATCAACAAAAGGGATGCCAACTCGCTAATGCACGTACTATACTAGATAGTCTTTTCATTCCTTTCTATGCTGCATGCCTAATATTTTCTCGGTTAGATGCTATTTGTTATAGAACGTAGATAGGACTTACTTCGTGGTGATTTTTACTGCGAAGATCAAGTAATTGATGCATAAATCCACTTTTGGGGCCCACTTGGTATGTGTTTGGGTGCAGCTTGATCTATACCACGCGTGAGACTGGGACGGCGTTCTTCCACTCATTGGTTGGTTGTTAGAGATAGCACGAAAGTTGCAATTGAATTTTGGTATACATAACCGCACTCAGTCTCTCGATATGAATCTCTGATTCTAGGGTTATCAACTCCGTAGAGTAGTTTGAAGTAATATTGTACAGTACTTTGTAACATATGAAGATAAGTCAATTTTTATCTTTAATACTATATTTCACATTGAAACTTTTAAAATTATTTTATTATTTTGTCAGAGAGCCTTTTATATAAAGTTATTCTTGACTGCTTTGAGACGTAAACTACCATCTTCACAAGTGGCAAGATCCTAGAGTTCACACCTAACAATTTTAATATTTAGCATGACAAGTTATACGTAAATAAGTATATTAATAACTTCTAATATATTTATGCATTTGACTGTAAACGCTTAACTCTGGCAGAAGAGATAAAATGTACACAAGATTGTTCATACGCCGTGGAATTATTACAAAATTGATTCTAGATATATTACCTAATAAATGTATATTTAGAAGCACACATAGATAGATGATATCAATGATTGACAGTTCGTGCGCGAGTAAATGAAAACTTCTGCTATGTTTTTCGAGATAAATTCTTCACTATTGAAAACGATTTAATAATAAGATTCAACTTAAAAAATAAAAAAATTAATTATACTGCTAACACTACAAGTTTCAGATCTCAAAAAGATCTTAATTTGTCTTGTCCATATTTTTCTCTCGAGTAGAAGTCTACATTGTCTCATACAAAATTCCATGCTTCGACCATTATCCTATTTTACAGTTTGATAATAAATGCAATCAAAATATAAAATCAAAAAAAAAAAAAAAAAAAAACAAAACTCATAGTAAAGTCCAGAAATGTTAGATATTTTATTAATGACATATTTAGTAAATTTCTTTACATGATTTAATAACCCTCACTTTTCTCATAAGTATTATTCATTATAGTTATAAATGAAAATTATAAAAAAAAAAAAAAAAAAAAAAAAAAAAAAAAAAAAAAAAAAAAAAAATGGATAAAAAATTTAATAAGATATTATGCACTAAAAATTAGCCCGTTATTTAACATTAAAATTTGCCTATAAGCGTAACTTTACTACACCTAGTAATATAATTACTTGGCCAACTAGATTTTTAGATATATTGAATCTTCCTAGTGTATATTAATTGTTATGTATAATTTATTATATTTTTAAATCATTTTTTTTTTTTTTTTTTTTTAAAAAATACTATTTAAAAAAAGTTGATACGCTATTTAAGTTGAAATAGTTATGTCCTTTATTTATTGCTAACATTATACTTAAAATTCCATGTGAGATCAAATTGAGATAAGATTTTAGTCTGAATTAGTGAAATTTCCAAAAATAAACAAGAAAAAAAAAAAAAAAAAAAAAAAAAAAAATTTTTTGAAAATCTTCATTTACCTTTTTCAAAGATTTAAAAAAAAAAAAAAGTTTTTTATTTTTTTGAGATCATGAGAATCTGAAATGATTGCCCTCAGACTGTGAAGCCTATCCCGGCTTCGAGGTCCAAGTCACTATTAAGCCAGTGTTGATGTCATTACCCATGTTGGAGTTCCACACACATTGCAGTGCGATCTTTTGTTCACGATTATAAAGTCTTGCTTATGGCTTATGAGCGTCCGTCAATAATTTAATCCTACTATGTTTTTGCGGCAAATGGTCTGTTTTTACATGCTTAGTGACGTGAGTGAGAGTGGTAATGATGAGCAACAAGAAAATATAAAAAAAAAAAAAAAAAAATAGTTTTAATTAGTTTTTTAAGATAAAAGGAGGGATATCTATCATTTCGACCATATGTTTAACTATGAGTATGGATATGATGGGTTTTTTTCGTGTGTGTCGCACTCTAAAGGTAATCATTATCCTTAAAGCATTTGTTAGTACCCCATGTGGAAAGAGAACTTGGTGTGAGTTATAAAACGACAGCAGGACTATCAGATTGGAAGTGGCAAATATTATGCCAACCAAAAGGGATAGTGCAGGAATTGAACTAGCGAGTTGTTGGAGAATGACTAGCCCAACACTTTAAATGAGACACTGACAATGTTGGAAGTCTTTCTTGTGGGAGTCGTTATCACAAACTCCATGTAATGGCGCAAATCTCCCAATTGCAGATTTGAAAGATATACATCAGGGTTTTCCAGCAAAGGTACCTATAGTGCAGTGAGTCTCCAGAGCTTATTGCTTTCTGCTCTTTAGTCGATTCTAGAGAAACTCGACTCGTGCTAATTGACTTCTTTCTTCCCGCTTTTCTCTGAAACTACATTGCATGTCCTCCATTGTAGTTCCTCTTCTCGTGTATGTCTCAAATAATTCACCGGCATAGATTGCACCTAGGTGCTGTTGACCATAAATGAGGTGGAGTGTGAGTAAACAAACCCAGAATAACATATCTAGTTTTTACAAACTGGCGTTTCTTCTCTACACTCTTCAAGACTAAAGACCTATCCTAAGACGTCATGTTCCCATAATCTTAGCTATATGTTTGACTCTCAGTCTCTCCAGACGGCATCTCTATTTAACTAAAAGTTATTTGCGTCTCCCATTATTGGACTTATGCGAATGGTTTCTTTGTAACTTTGAGCCTATCCCCATCTGTTTAGCCTATTACATTCTGTGCGCTCAATACTATACATTAACACAACTCACAATGATACAACTCATGATCCTCTTTACCCGACATATTAAATATAGTAAATTTGTATTTCTTTACTGTAGTTAGACGTTTAATTATGAGATAGTATACTAATTGAGGATATGTTCACTTGTAGCTATTTTGCTTTATTACTCTAAATTAACAGTACCTCTTTCTTGTATATGGGTGTGAGCCTGAAAGCGTAGCCGATCTCGGTCTCCTGCCATGGCGCAGGATACCGTTCGATCTCCATTTTATGGTGTTAATTCTTTCCCGGAGTGACGACTTTTTGAAACTTTTTGTGTAAGTCTAGAGTCTTTTTTATCCAAGAGTTGTATAGCACACATCGTGATAGCACAATTTGCGACATAGGCGTGGTGAGGCAGAGGTGCGTAGCACATACATACGAGAGAAAGTGTACCCTGTAAAGGCACATCCTCGAATAAACATAAGTCTCACTACTAGGTATTCTTGAGAGATCTATTTCCAATATGCATACTTCTTCTGAGTTGCAAATAACATTGCACTATTATATTATAGATATTGGCATGTGTACGACACTTTCAATGTAAGTGGCCTCGTTGAGATGAAACGTTCTTGGTTGGAGCTTCTTAATCACCGTTTCTAGTTGTGCTACAAAAACTAATTTTATCTAAATCGTGATTGACAGCTGGATAGATTACCTATCATACGTTACGCAACTCTTTCTTGTTCTGTATCACGTGTGAGATTTGAATGGATAATCTCTCTTCATGCGATATCTGAATTACACAGCAGATGGGACCTCGATGGATCGAGTACGTTTGAATGGTCTTCGTTCCGAGGTTATAAGTTAGAGACTCGATGTGGATCTGATGGCGTCCATTCTTGAGGATCCGGAACGTCTAAAACTTGTCTGTTAATTTCCGCGTAGAATTCTCAACATGGACGATGTAACTTTGAACCGATTGAAAATGTAACGACTTATGCTTATAAAGTGGCCGGATTAATAACTATAATAGTGGCCACATGTGTGAATAATGTAATCGCTGCCGAACTAGTGAGACTGACAGCCTAACATTCATGGCGTAAGATTTACATAACTATTGAGATACCTTTGTAAAGGGTACTTCCCAGATGATCAGAAACCGGACAGTGACTCGTAAAGATAAACCCTCACATTCAGACGTATATATTAGTGTCGATAAACTGAATAGATATTCAAGCGCAATAATATGCGACCATTTAGTGTCATACATTACATCGAGCGACAGATGTGACCATTGACAACGGTGATGTCTAACATACCAACTTTGCCATGGAAAAGGAGTAGGAATGATTGATGAAGACAGCAGAGATGAGCAGAGGTTCTGAGGGATGAAAGCATCTCCATACGCTTATCTGAAAATTCTCTACCAATGATAATTACAATTAAGTATCTCATTCTCATTTTACATTTTTATTATATCTTTTAATAATTAATCACCATAACCATTTGAATCCGCCTGACTAGATTTATAAGGTTACCATAGCTTGCTTCAAGCCGACATCCTTCACGAGCTTTGTTGAGGAACGAAATAAATACCTAAACTATTAGCTCACGGTTTAAATTTGTTTGCGTGTTATATGAGCAATATGGAGAGACGCAATCCCCAGTTCGCTAGCTGAGTATTGGTTATTTTTACTGTCTCGTAATAGTTTTTCTGAATTGTGATACAGTTGTGCCTTATAATTAAAAGTTTTATGGAGTCATATAACTCTTGCGCCTGTATCACATGTGTTTGTGTGTTAGCTTGCCATTGTTAGAGATCTCACTATAAGTATTTCTATATCATAGCACCAAACGTTTTTGGCGCCGTTGTCGGGGATATTGTCGCAGTTTGTGAACTACAACTTGATACTTGTTGGTACATCCTTGCTTCTTTCATGCATTTTTTCATACAATATAAATATATAATTAAATATTTAAACAAAAAAAAAAAAAAATTTTTTATTCTTTAATATGTGCGGTAAAAAGTGATAAAAAAAAAAATTATACTATATTAGTTATATATAAATGTACAGAAAATAATATTTATAAGAATGAATTTCTAGAGTTTTCTATACTATTATTAATGAAGACATCTAGTGGCTTATTTGCTAAGAGCTCACATAGGACATATAGTGACTGGTTTAATAAAAGTACATATCATGTAAGTTTCCTTTTCCTTAATGGTACGTACCGAGGCTTACCACAACTTCTGTTAATATTGTTTATGACATAATTATAATAGTTGGCGGTCTAGATATAGTAAGTTTTATTTCATAGTAATCTATTTATGTCTAGTTCTTAGGAGGCTACTAATCTAAATGTGTTTATCTGTACATGACAAAAGCTATAGGAACTTATGCCATTTTGGCCAATAGTTCAAATTGAGTGTGGATTTTGGATACAAAAGTAGTACTATTTTTCACTGGAAGGCTTGGCTGAGTCTTCTTAGTATAATTTTATTCCTCTATAAGACTAATTCTTCAAATTGTGGTATGGTCCGCTCTCAATAGAGTAACATAACATTTTTTTTTTAAAATTGATTTGAAATTCCATGGAAATTACCTATATTAAAAAAAATTTTAGATATTAAATACTAAATTAAAAAAAAAAAAAAAAAAATTGAATATATTTTAATAATTATATTTTTTTTTTTTTTTTTTTTCTATATTATATTTTATTATAAGTGTTATTTAAATAGCAACAAGATCATATACCTCTAAAATATCCAAAAAAATTAAAAGTATTGATCGTGATATATACTATGATATATTTTGGAGTTTCTATAGATATAAGAGTACAAAATTTAAGTATGAGGACGATGCATATGTCAAATGCGTTGCGTATTCTTTTTACTTAAGACAAACTATATCCAAAATAATTCTTGATGTATGATTCAAATCTGACATGATATTAATGCAAAGTGTAGTTCAAATTAGGAGCATGTTTCATTCTTGGGACATTTCTAATAACACGTAATATATTTTAAGATTAAAATAAAAAAAAAATGTTATTTAAATTTAAAAATAAAAATTTTTATGATTACTTTTTTTTTTTTTTTTTTTTTTTTTTTTATTTTATTGTTATTGTGTTTTTTGGATATGCTTGCATAATTTTCATTAATTAATATATACTAAAAATTTAATTAATAAAAAAAAAAAAAAAAAAAAAAAAAAAAAAAAAACAAATAAAATAAATCAGAAAATATTTTTGATAAAATTAGAAGGTATATGTAAAATCTAATTGATTTCTCTACTATATAAAAATATAAATAATAACTATATATTTACTTATAATAGAGTCAAAAATATCAATAATTTCTATAATATTCTCATAATTATTAATTTTCTTTAATTATTTTTCAAATTATATTCTTTTTCTAATTATTAAATATATATTCTAAATATATTTCTATTTTTCATATTTATTTACGTTTGCTCTTAATTTTTTTTTTTTTAATTTAGTTTTGGTATCTTACTATCTTTTAATCTATTAAAAATATTTTTTGTTTTTTATATGTTAAGATCATATTTTTCTGTTGATTTCTCACTTTGATGTATTAATTACGAAATTTAAACATACGTCTAACAGATTGATGGTTTGCATTTATATGTTATGTTCATAAGAGAATTTTCTTAAAGTTTCTCGGCACCACCCTATAGTCAAGATATACTTTCCGATCTCTTTTAATGCTTCGTTATGACCGACAAAATATACTATTTTCTGGAGTTTTAAATATTGCTTGTTAGCTCAATGTACTATTCAAACTACAATTATTTATTTAATAATTTTTTTTTTTTTTTTTTTTTTTTTTTTTTTTTTATTTTTCATAATACATTATATTTCAACATATATAGTTAATTTTAATAAAAAAAAAAAAAAAATTAATACAAAATTAATTTTTTTTTTTTTTTTTTTTTTTTTTTTTTTTTTATTTTTAGTTTTCTAAATATATATAACATTCATTATCGTTTCTCAAACTTATAGAATATATTATAAAATAATACATCTCATATTCAAATCAAATTCATTATTATTCTTTATTGTGTAATTAACATAAATCAAATATTCTTAGTTTCTCTCTAATTAAAGATTATAAGTCACAGCAGTACATAACTTTCTCCTCGTTATGTATAGTATGTAGTTTCGAAAAATGTCCATTGCCCTCTTTTATTAACAGAAAATATTATTTCTCTTACTTGTGCAGAGATTCTCTTATATAAAACATTAAATTTTTTTTTTTTTTTTTTTTTATTATTAAATACCTTATTAATCTTAATTTTCTTCTTTATCTCTATAGTTTTATTCTAATCTTTTTAAAATAATAAAAAAAAAATTTTTATTAATAATTCTGTAAAATTATAAAACCAAATAAAAAAAAAATCTTTTAAAATAATTTTCACCTCGAATCGTTTAAAACATTACACCTTTACAAATGCCGCATATTCTAGTACTTGATATTATGAGTGTTGTACTGTCAAGTCTGAAGCATATACACTTGAAACTCTCTATTCAAGCGCCAAAATTCGTTATCTATACGCTTCCTCCGTACGTATATTGTCTTTCGTGATTGGTGCTTCGGTCTCGTCACCCGAACATGCCCTTACATTCGTGTCTCTAGGTCTTTTATCACATAAAGGGATCTCTATAATGTGACATACAGGATTCCATATTTTCTTTTGTGTTCTCTTCTGTTTTCATTAATAGCGGCCGGAGGCTGGAAGCTAGGAAAGCTAAGTCCTTACATTGATGAGAACTAGATATAGTGTTTGCAAGCCTGATACCTCTTCTGTGACAACCCGAGAGGAGACTCTGAGTGAGGGATAAGCTAAGGTAAGCTAAAGCACAACTCCTGGAGAAAATCTGACAGAAATTTCGAAAAAGAAGACAAACATGGGCCGAATTAATAATAACAATTGCAAGGAAGATGGCTTTGTAGACGGTTTATAAAGCCATAGCCAAGAGAAGTATATCTCAATTACATGGAAAAAGCATCTCAATTCGCTTGCCATTGTGCAAGGGTACTTAAGAACGGTATTGAAGACAACTTTTGAGCTTTACAACAGCCCTAAGATTTAGATGAATCATGATCGGTCTTGATGCCTATAGCTGCAGGGGTGCATCCAAGTGTGTAATTGTATTATATTTGGTGACGTATTCGTGCAGTTAGCTAAGACTCCTGTCGTGGTGTATATAGCTAGTTTACGTTTAATCTTAATATTCTCGTCTATCAATATTATCCCTGTCCTTTTCATGCATTTTATCTCTTTCAGAGTGAAAGGGTCAACTCCACTATTGTATCTTCAAGGTGGTAGATCCCGTCCTTCCTCTTGTAGGAGCTTGGTGCTTTATCAGGTGCCCTTTAGGAATTTGGCGTGGTGTCTCTCGTGTCTTTCTATTTGGTGGCCTCTGTAATGATTGGCGACGTATGCTCTACGTGGAGGACATTGGTTTGTGACTTGCGTACAACGACTTATTTAGGAATAGACACTTGAGAGGTTCGCTATAGTGTTAAAGTTGCGTCCAAGGCTGACATCTGTATTTACGATAGCGAGAGCTTCCTTTCCTCCTCAACAAAGTCTCTAGAGTGAAAATATTTCAAATCTCTCAGACAGATTTGTCATGAGGAAGAGGTGATTTACACTCTATGATAGCTTGTTAAGAGAAAGTAACCCGGGAGGAACTCTTGAGCGCGAGAGCAAACACTCGGGTGACTCCTCTCTAGAGACATGCTTATGTACAGTGCACACATGCTTGGACGCAGTCTCCCAGTGGTCTCTTATTTTAGTACGTGTTTGAGTTCATTGACTTCTCCTGGTACCTTTATTTTTCTCAATGGTAGAAGTGCCGCACCTGGACGTTCATTCACAGTTGTGGATATCTCTTATTTTCATGTCCTAGACAAGAGCTTAAATTGACCTATTACAAGCACTACTTTCTAAAGATCTAAACCATATATACATAACAAAAAATTACAAAACCAAGAGTTTAATGCTACGCTATCTATCTTTACTTTAATACAGCGCTTTCCTGGACGTGCTGAGGTTAAATAATGTGGCGGGCTTCTTTAATTTGACAGCATCTATAGATGGTAAAGCCGCCGATGCCCTCTTTGTCTAACGTTTGACGTATATCGTCTGTTAAGCTTGAAACACCAGATAATTGGCGGTGTTCTCTTCCTTTAGCTCCATGTGATTAGTTACATTCATTTACATAAGTTTAGGTTCTCTCTTCTCGCAGTTTCTGTATCTATTCTCCATTACATGGAGACTCTTCTTTCCTGCGGTCTTTATATCTATACTTGTGAAAGTTATATTGATACGTATTTTCGTTGTCCAACAGGTTACTTCATTACGTGACGAGCACATGCCTTTTGCTTCACGAGTAGGTTATTATGTCTGTATCGTATCCTGTAAAAGAAGGGAAAACCTCCTCGACTTTCATCTTCCAATCTTCATTTCTTCAAGGCTAATGTGACGCTCAGGTATGGTGTATATCTCTAGCATGTGTGAGTGGTAACTGAGCCTTTCTTTCTTATATTTGGTTACAGTTACCTTTTCATACACTCCTCATTGTAGTGAAGCATTCTATCCAATATATCTTCCTCATGGATAGGATTTCAACCGATATTGAAAAGTAGGCCTTATTCATACATCTCTCAACGGGCTCTTAATGATACTTGATATTTTTGGGTCGTTGACAATGATATGCCACAATCATTTCCTCTTATGGGATCTCTTGCTTTTTATCGCGGTTGCAGACTTTCTAGGGTATAGCGAGTCATCTGTTTCCTTATGGTTTTCCTCTGCCTTCCTGATACTTAGTACAATTACACAACTTATCTCGTCTGTATCTCGTTTATGAATTTGATCATATGGACATTTCTGTGGTACACGTGATCTGAAAAAATCCATCGTATGTCGTCTATACTTGTCAATGGTCTCATGATATACTGTGGCGTTGTGTTGGCTGTAGTCTAAATATTCTAAGGCCAACTTTAAGTTTCATGTTTAGCGATAATGTTATTATGTAATTTCATCCGTTGAATAGAATTCCATGCTCAGGTTTATGACATAGTTTTTTTTTGAGCATTTCCTTTTAATGTGAGAGGGCATCCCTAGGACTGAGTGTAAGTCTAATTGTAGGATATCTAGGACTGTCTAGACAAATATCTCTCTTCGCTCGTTGCCTAACTGGCCTATCTCGCGCTATACGGACCATGGCCGAATCCACAAGAGCATATTGGAGTTTGTCCTAACTAAGTATGATTTGTCCTTTTGTGCATTATGGGTGTCCATTCTGATTCGTCTTAACCTCCTGATGGAGAAGTATTGACCAACCAAAGAGGAGGGACCGAGGTGTGATTCTTTGCCTCACCTTTTTGTCCAGATCCCATGTATGTGAGGAAGACTTCTGTGCGAGCTAACCCTCCATGTGACCAACTTTTAGGTCTTAGTTGCTTATTTTTACCTTTGTGAGTGAGGTTAGTTAGAGAGGCCTCCATGAGGTCTTATCGCTCTGAGGGCATCAGCGCTAAGATGAAAACCCCATGTTAGATGTCTATTCTCCAGAATATCTTGAACCCTCCCTTTGAAGGCGCGCGTTCAAGTGGTAGCTCTGTGCCGATCGTGGCTGTGTATCTTCTTCCTCTTCTGAATTGTACGGTATGATGTTGTTGTCTGTTTGTGGGATATGTTCTAGCTGAGTATTGCATATGGCATGCAGCAGCTGAGAAGCGCAGTATGAGCACTTGTTGTTGCAATCATTAAGCTGAATGCCAAATTTAAATGTGCAGATTACGCGAACTGTAGTGGCACCGATGGTACCTCGCAGCGATATGAGCTTGTTGCTCTTGACTCTGGACTCCGAGGGAAGATCGCTATTGAATATATATACACAACTTGATCGTTGAGGGAGAGCGTCCCTTCTTTTGTTATGGACTTTTGCGTGAAGTAACTTCTCATCAGTCCTAGTTGACATTGCCTCAGAAAGAAACAGATCCTGGAAAGTTCTCAAAACCTTGTACCATAAGCACCATGACCTTTGAAAAAGCTCTATGTGACCTTGGATCAGGAATAAACCTCATTGCCACCCTCTGTAATGGAGAAACTGGAATCTTTGAGGTTTGCAAAACTGCTAAAATCTATTAAAGATGCAGACAACTCAAGAAATAGGCTTGTATTGGAACAAGTAGAGGACATGCTAGTAAAGGTTGAAGGCTTCTACATCCCTGCTGATTTCATAATCCTGGATACTGGGAAGATGAGGAATGAATCCATCATCCTTGGAAGACCCCTCTAGCCATAGCAAGAGCTGTGATTGATGTAGACAAAAGAGAACTAGTCCTCAACTGAGATGAGGACAATCTTGTGTTTTAAA
>QBTX01002393.1:0-20780 GCA_003063285.2 Arachis monticola
GAAGCTTTTGTCTTTCCTTTCCTCTTTCCAGATGTTTCTCCGGCCTTAGGTGCCATCAATGGTTATGGAAAAACAAAAAAAGCTATGCTTTTACCACACCAAACTTAGAATGTTGCTCGTCCTCGAGCAAAAGAAGAAAGAATAGAAGAAGAAGAAGAAAATATGGAGGAGAGGGAGAGAGATATGTATTCGGCCAAGGGGGAGAAGAGAAGGTTGTGTTGTGTGAAAATGAAGAAGGAATGAGGGGTTTATATAGTGGAGTGAGAGGGGTTTGGGTTCGGTCATTTAGGGTGGGTTTGGTTGGGAAAGAGATTTTAAATTTGAAGGTAGGTGGGGTTTATGGGGAAGAGAGGATGGATGTGAGTGGTGAAGAGGTGATGGGGAAGAGTGTTATGAAAAGGTGTGAGAGGGAGGGATAAGGTAGGTAGGGATCCTGTAGGGTCCACAGATCTTGAGGTGTCAAAGATTTCTCATCCCTGCACCCATTAGGCGTGTAAAATGCCTTCTATATGCAATCTTGGCGTTTAACACCAGACTGTAACTTATTTCTGGCGTTAAACGCCCAAATGTAGCCTGTTTCTGGCGTTTAACGCCAGTCTGATGCTTGTTTCTGGCGTTTAACGCCAGCTTTCCTCAGGGTGCAATCCTGGCGTTTAAACGCCAAACTGCTGCTTGTTTCTGGCATCCAATGCCAGCTTTATGCTCTATTCTGGCGTTGAACGCCAGCCAGATGCTCCTTACTGGCATTTAAACGCCAGTAAGCTCTTCCTCCAGGGTATATTTTTTCTTCTACTGTTTTTTATTCTATTTTTAATTTTTGCAATTGTTTTGTGACTCCACATGATCATAAACCTAATAAAACATAAAAGAACAATAGAAATATAGATAAATAAAAATTGAGTTGCCTCCCAATAAGAACTTCTTTAATGTCAATAGCTTGACAGTGAGCTCTCATAGAGCCTCACAGGTATTCAGAGCATTGTTGGGACCTCCCAACACCAAACTTAGAGTTTGACTGTGGGGGCTCTGTTTGACTCTGTATTGAGATAAGCTTTTCATGCTTCCTCTTCATGGTTGCAGAGGAGGATCCTTGAGCTTTAAACACAAGGTTGTCCCTATTCAATTGAAGGACTAATTCTCCTCTGTCAACATCAATTACAGCTCTTGCTGTGGCTAGGAAGGGTCTTCCAAGGATGATGCATTCATCCTCATCCTTCCTAATGTTTAGGATTATAAAATCAGCAGGGATGTAAAGGCCTTTAACCTTCACTAAAACGTCTTCTACCAATCCATAAGCTTGTTTTATTGACCTGTCTGCCATCTCTAATGAGATTCTAACAGCTTGTACCTCAAAGATTCCCAGTTTCTCCACTACAGAGAGTGGCATAAGATTTATACTTGACCCCAGGTCACACAAAGCCTTCTCAAAGGTCATGGTGCCTATGGTACAGGTTGACGATTGGATTTTTGACGGTTTAGAATTTCACAAATGAATTTTCGTCGCAAGTATAGTTTCTAAACCAAACAATAATCCTTTCATACAAAAGATTGTTTGTCACAAGTAACAAACCCCTAAAATTAATAACCGAAGTATTGGACCTCGGGTCGTTCTCCCTAGGAATTGTAATAAAGTGTCTTGTTATTGGTTGTGAATCATATTTGGGGATTTTAAGATTTTGGACAAGAAATATAAATGGCAAAGAACATAAACTAACAACTAACAAAGCTCTTGGCAAGATATGAGAACTAGAAGTTCAAATGAAATTGAAAATAAGAAAACTAACGCAGGAAGATAATTCAAATTCTCCGCATATCCTCAAAACCCGCTCTCAGCAATTCTCAAACATAACTCTAATAACCAAAAAAGCTTGTTGCAGGCATGAAACTACTTGGGGGCAGGCAGACTCCCGTAAGAAAGTGCCCCATTTATTTTTAATTCTTCAAAAATCCTTAGAGGGTGCTGATTTAGTACCCATCTTAATGCCTTCCCAAAATGATCATTTAGGAGCCTTACGAATTTGGGAACATTGGCCTTGATGGAATTGGGTTGATAGGTAGGCCACTCCTTTGTTGATTGCTCTTGGCTGTTTTTGGGATAGAAATCCACTTGTGAACGCTGGGCCATGACCATTCACTGTTGATGTCAACGTTTGAGGCATCAATATGTTGCTCAAACGTCTTATCTGTGTGTGGCATTAGGCAGTTCAGGCCACTCTAAAACTGTCATACCACGTTTGAGGCAGCGTTTGAGAGTCAAACGTGAGCTCAAACGTGGCTTCCTCCAAGCTTCATGGCTTTTGGCCACATTTGGCTAACCGTTTGAGGCAAACGTTGGCACAAATGTGGCTCACCAAGGCATCAAAACAAGGTGCTCTTCATGCTAAAGATGTAGTCCTAAGCGTTCTGACCCCACTCAAACCGTTTGAAAGGCAAACATGGCGCAAACGTTGCTGTAGTCCAGGGGTGGATGCCTTTCTTCTTTTTTTTGGCGCCAAGTGTTGCAACCATTGTCGGCTTGGTTTGACCTCAATATTAATGAAAGGCAACGTTTTGCCTGCACCACACGTTTGTCTTCCTGGTAGTGGTTGTTCAGTTCCCATGCTTCTGCGCCAGCGTTTGATCCTTCACGTTTGAGTTGCAAAGACATTAGGGGCAGCCAAACGTTTGGCCTTCTCCGCCTTTGCTTTCATCTTTAGCAACTGTTTTCTCCAACGTTTGAGGCAAACATTGGCGCAAACCCGTCGTGGCGAACCTTTCAAACCAAAGGTTTCTATGTGGTGTTTTTCCAGCTGTCAACTTTTCACTGATCTCTCGAGTTTCAAGTTTGATGGAGCAAAACGTGAAAGCATCCAGAGACCGTGAATCCCAATTTCTTTCCATCGACCACATGTCTTTGTAACCTCTCCCTTCAAGCTATTAAATTCTATCCTACAATCAAGATCAACAATTGATATCAATATGCTATGCCATAATCATGAGAAGTTAATTCTCTTGGTTCTCTTTGGTCATATAAGGCATTATGGCCAAAAGATTCATGGAAAATATTACATGTCAGAAGTTAATTCGGCATGGTTGACTTGAATCTACCTTTAGGAAACCATGAATTTCTACTCAAATGGCTTACTTGTGGTGCAGGAAGTTGCGCCTAAACTAATGAAAATCAATGCACGCATTAAAAGACTAAGTAAATTTTTACTAGGCTAAGATGACTTATCTTCACAAGGATAGAGATATTAAATAGTCGCTATCCTTCCTCATTATACAATAATGCCTATATAATTGTGATGGTAAAGTGTGAATTTCGCTTCAATTAGTTATTACCTCGTAACCATGCGCGGGATAAAAGGTTCCTGTGCATTACAATCAATCTTGAGTTCACTTCAAGTCCTATGTTCAATAATCAATATTAGAACAGACTGAAGGATTTACATGAAATTTAAGCTAACCGGTAATCTTCAATTACCATTCAACAGAAACTTTGACAATATCAAGAGTCTCTAATTAATCAATCCAAGTCAAGACATAAAAATCTAATTTAAAATTTACCCAAGGCAATTTTTATCAAACACTTGGAAGGCATAAAATAAAAAACATAGAAAACTAACCAGACATAGAAAAATACTAAGGCTAACAATTGCAAGAGGGAACAATAATAACAAATTAAAAAAAGCAACATAAACAATGAAAACATAAATTGCATTAATATGGGATTAAAGGAAACAAGAAGAAATTCATAAACTAAATTGGCAACATAAGGAAATCAGAAGAGGAAAGGTAGATAAACTAAAGTATTACAACCAATAAAAGTAGAAGAAAACTAAATTAAAGTAGGTAGATATGAATTTGAGAAGGACTGAAATGAAAGAAGAAACCCAAAACCTAGAGAGATGAGAAGTTAGTTTCTCTCTCTAGGAAAACTACATCTAAACCTAAATTTGTGAATTATGAGAAGTTGTTTTTAATGGATTGACTGATTTTCCTACTTTTTAGTCTCTAATCTGTATTTTCGGGCTTGAAACTGGGTTCAAAAGTAGCCCAGAAATTGCCCCCAGCATTTTCTGTAATTGCCTCTGCATGTGACGCTCGTCACGCGTATGCGTGAGCGATGCACACGCGCAAAATGTTGTTTTGACGCGTACGCGTAAAGCGTGCGTACGTGTGGGTGATGTGTGCGCGTCGTTTGGACATTGGCTCAATCACGCAAACGTGTCGTCCATGCGTACGCGTAACTTACCGAGATTCTCAAAGTTTCATTTCTTGTGTTCCTTCACTTTTGCATGCTTTTTTCCATCCTCTAAGCAATTCCTGCACTATAAACCCTGCAAACACTTAACAAACATAATCAAGGCATCGAATGGTAATAAGGAAGAATTAAAATTAGCAAATTTTTTTTATATTTAGATAATTTATGTAATAATTGAAAGAAGAATTAAGGAAGGAAAATGTAAAACATGCAAATTATATTAATAAAAAAAAAAAAAAAAAAAAAAAAAAAAAAAAATCATTAATAATAAAATTAAACCATAAATAGTAGTTTATCATCCTTTCCACACTTAAAACATTAGCATGTCCTCATGCTAGAACTCAAGAGAGCTATAAAGGGGGTGAAGAGGAATGGTATGATATATGAGATGCAACCTATGTGTATGTATGCAACTATATGATTTTGTTTACTTGGTTAAAAGCAAATAAATCTTTTAAGAACATATGACTGGTTTCCCTAGTTCAAATATATATTGAAGTACAAATAACGGTCTTGCGGTGCACGAAATTTGCAATCACACTTTTGCAACTCCGCCAACTAACCAGCAAGTGCACTGGTCGTCCAAAGTAATCCTTAGCGGTACAGGGTCTATCTTCACGGAGATTGTTACGGATGAAGCAAGCTATGGTCATCTTGTAAATTCTTAGTCAGGCAGTACTCAGAATGGATATGGTTGATTGACGAAAAACATAAAGAAATGAAGATGAGTTACTTTGTTTGCATTGTAATGGAGAACTCAGTTAGGATTTGAGATGCTCCATCTTCTGCAATCTCATGTTTCCTATGTCTTTCATCAATCACGCTAACTCCTTCCATGGCAAGCTTATGTAGGGTCACCCGTTGTCAATGGCTACCCCCATCCCTCAGTGAAAATGTTCCTATGCTCTGTCACAGCATGGCTAATCATCTGTCGGTTCTCTCAGGCCGGAATAGAATCCGATTCTTTGCGTTGTCACTAACGCCCCCTTCTAGGAGTTTGAAGCACGTCACAGTGTCATTCAATCCAGAATCCTACTCAGAATACCACAGACAAGGTTAGACCTTCCGATCTCATGAATGCCGCATCAGTTCTAGCTTATACTACGAAAGATTCTGATTATGGAATCCAAGAGATATACTCTATCTAAGGTAGAACGGTGGTTGTCACACACGTTCATAGTTGAGAATGATGATGATTGTCACGGATCACTCACATTCATCGATTAAGAACAAGTGTTATTAGAAGGAAAAGAATGAGAATGAAGAAAAGTAGTAATGATTATGATAGACACAGCAGAGCTCCCACTCCCCTAACTCATGGGTGTTTAGTAGAACTCCACTGCTTGTAAGAGAAGGATCAGCAATAGAAGAAAACGTGTAAAGTAAGTCCAAAGGTACTGATACAAATGTCAAAAGATCCTAATTATAGTAAAACTAGTACCTAGGGTTTACAGAATGAGTAATATGAGTAAATCCACTTCCGGCGCACTTGGTGTGTGCTTGGGCTGAGCTTGAATCTATGTCTAGAGACATTTTCTTGGAGTTAACCCAGTTATGCCATTTGGCGTTTAACTCCAATGTTTTATGCCAGCGCGTTAACGGCAATTTACTGGGCTGTTTGAACGCCATTGGTATCAAATCTTGGCAAAAGTATGAACTATAATATATTGCTGGAAGCCCAGGATGTACCTTTCCAACGCCGTTGAGAGCGCGCCAATTGGGTTCTTGTAGCTCCAAAAATCCACTTCGAGTGGAGGAGGTCAGAATCCAACAGCATCTGCAGTCCTTTTTGTCTCAATCAGATTTTTGCTCAAGCCCTCAATTTCAGCCAGAAAATACCTGAAATCTCACAGAAAAACACACAAATCTCATAGTAAAGTCAGAAAAGCCAACACATAACTTATGCATGCATGTATGTAAACAGTAATAAAAATAAACTAAAAACTAACTAGATTATAGTCTCACAAACACATAAACTAAAAAACAATGTCCTAAACAAGGAATATATATGGATTTATCCGCTCATCAGTACACCAAACTTAAAATTAGATTCGCCTTGTCCCAAGCAACTGGAATATTCAAAACCTAAGGAAAAATGAAGCCAGCAATCATACTAAAGAACTCAACAACCAATAATTCAGGGAAACTTAAGCTCCATTAGATGAGCGGGACTAGTAGCTTTTGGCCTCCGAACAGTTTTGGCATCTTCACTCTCATCCCCTCTTTTTGAAAGTTCAGTACATGATTGGCAATCTTTATATAGAACTTTTTTATTATGTCTCCACACATCAAGATATGGTGTTCATCCTGATTCCTAGTTAAAGTATGATTAGGTTCTTGAATCATTTAGGATCTAGTGTAGAAGTCCTTGGCTGAATTGGCCTACATATAGCAACTCTGTCTTTCGCAAGTATTACCTTTACGCTTTGTATTACATTATCTATCCAACGAACACATATATGAGGGTGAATGCGCTTTTTCGAATGCTCGACCTCACAGCTCAGCTCTCTCGCTAGAGTCCCCAATTTAGAGGTGTCCAGGGCTCTTAAGACGAGCACTCTTTATGCCTTGGATCACAAACTTTAACTCTCTTCTTTTTCTCCTATTTAATTCTCTCTTTTTTATTGGTCGATGTATTTACTTATCTGGAAGTGCACGGCTATTTATCTTGCCCCTCATGAATCAACTTGATCATCCTTCTGTGCAGAAACGGCGCTCAATAAGACAGTTTCCTTGCGGGCTTCTTCCATCCCATCCTTGCTCACAAGAGCCAACATATTTTTAACATTCTTAAATAAACTGAACACCTTCACCAATGCATCATATGCCATTTTCAATGCATTCAATTTTCAGTAAAACAATAGAGAGTATGTCACCTCTTATCAGGCACAGTCAAACTAGATTCAAACAGTGGTTCAGAGATATGAAGGTTCGGAGAATCCGTGTAGCTCCTCTTGTTCTTTTGATGATTAAATAATTAAAAATTTTTTTCATTTAAGAGAGGTTGAAAGAGAGGGGCATAGGATTCAGTGGTGGCAAGGGGAGCTTTAAGGCACTACGACACTAAAGATCTAATGATCTGTAATAGACACTCAGAAACTCGCATAGAGACCGATAATCATAAAGATTCGAAAAATAGAAGAATAAAGAACAAGGAATTAAGGAAACGGGTCCACCTTAGTGATTGGCGGCCTTTCTTCCTTCTCTTGGAAGGATCCTGATGGAGTTGCTTGAGTTCTCAATGTCTCTTCTTGCCGTTAGTTGCTCCTTCTCATGATTCTATGATTCTTCTTTAATTTTCAATGGAGAGGATAGAATGTTCTTTGGTGCTCCACCTTAGATTGTCCATGTTGTATTATAACTTCAATTTCTGCGCTAGGGAGGAACTGATTGATTTGCTCACGCCATAGTTATTGAAATGGTAGGAAAGTGCATCCCTTTGAGATGAAATCCTTCCATCTCCCATGGCTCAGAGGTGTGACTTAATTCTACCAGCTCTTTTTGCTCTTCCCCTTCCTCCTTTAGAGGTTTCTTTGGGCCCTCAGGTGCCATAAATTATTCGAGATAAATTTGTCGAGAATCACAAATAAGTCAACGCTTTGTAACACACATGTTTACCAAACTTGTGGAAAGAAATGGTTTTTGTCTTCGTTAACTTGGGCATTGTCCTCGATTGCAAATAGAAGAAGAAGTTAGAATGAGAGGCGGGTGTTAGATGGTGATCCTGTGGGGTTCCACAGATCCTCTTAGGTTGTGAAGGCAAAGTCATCCCTTATATACCAGCCACACACAACAAATGTGGCCAATCGCAACAACATCGCGCTTTTCTACTTGCGATTCTCCCTCAGGCGTTAAACGCGCGGGTCTGAGTGACCTGTCTATTTCTGGCGTTTAACGCCAGCTTTGGTGCCTATTTCGCGCATTTAGTCTGCATGTCTGGTGGCTCACCTTATCTGGAGCTTGGACGCGCCCCAGCAATGGTGAAGACTGGGCATTAAACGCAGCCCATTTGACTGCTAGCATACTCCGACACTAGGCGTGATAATAAATCGCCAGCTAAGTTTCTCTCTCCAGTGGTGTGCTAATTCTTCTCATTCTTTCTAATTTTATTCTATTCTGTTTTTTGCCTCTTCTCTCATTTGATTTTTGTGATTTCTCATGATCATGTACCTAAAAAAAAAACAAAAAAAAAAAAAAAAAAATTGAAAATCAAAGGAAAATTTAGATAAAATATAAAAAATTAAAAGCTTTTTGTGACTTAGGAGCCAACATCGATTTGATGTCAGTAGCTATGACGAGTGGTGCCCTCTATGGAGGGCCCACGGAGGCATCTAAAAGTCAATGTTTGGATTAACCTCCCAACACCAAAACTTAGAGTTTGTTGGTGACCTCAGCACAACACAAACTTACCGCAAGATTGTGCACTGTGGGCGCCCTCAAGTTTGGGTCTGTATTGACGTGTGACTGTTTATTGAGAGAAGCTCTATCTATTTTGGTCCTCTCATGGTAGGTACCACCGTATATGTGAGACCTTTGAGGGGTCCGTTATAGTTTGCTAGACTGGTCTGCAAGCCACGGAGGCCTTCCGAATGAGGCAATATCAATGCTCATGGCCGGTTAAAGGTTTACGAGATTCATCGTAGTAAGTGGAGTTGGATTGCCTCTTCGCTACTTTAGATTCTTCTTATTCCGGGTACAGGTGATTCAGATCTACTCCCTGTATGTTTTCCTGTCCCTTTTCTGTCTCTTTATTTTCTATATAAACTCTTGCAGAATGCACACCGCTATCTTTATGAGTGGCTGGGCTTTGAATACTTTGCTAATTGCGTGAGTACATTCTTTATCCTCTTACCTGTAGCAGCATAAGGTCAGATGTACACAATCACTTTTTTTGATCCTCCTTGAATAATAACACTATCTTGAACTTGTCAATGGGATAAACCACTTCAAGTTAACTGTTCTCTTTCTGTGTTTGTTGTAGTTTTCTTCTGTCATTCATGTTAGAATAGCGTTGCTGCCTTATATAAAATAACGTGCAGAAGCTTATCATTCCTTTGTCCCAATAAATCTTTCGCATTTTTAAACCAAATGCAATGGTCATGGCATCACAAATGGTTATTATAATTAGCTCTAAAATTGGTAATGTCTCCCAGTCTGGTGGTCTGAGAATGGACGGTTGTGTGGTGTGACTCAGAATTTCTTAGTTTTCAGAGTTTCAAACGCCTGCATGCACACCTATCATTATCAAAAAATAAATGGAGTGTCAGCAGCTAGCAGATTACATAGAGGTTTGGCAATTTTTGAAAAAAAAAAAAATCCTTTATAAACCTTCTGTAGAATCCTGCATTGCCCAGGAAGCTTCCTGATATTAATGGCCATTAACATTTGTGGTAAGGCGTCTGGTGGTAATCTTTCTAATATAACTCAACTTGTAAGCTTGATCCATCCCATTCTATTTTACCCTTTACCTTCACTTAGTTTTGGAAGGATTTTGGCCCTTAATTGCCCAAGGACAAATCCCTTTCACAGTCACCTCATATTTTTACGTGACCATTTTTCCCAGTTTAAAAACTATTAAAGGTTTGGCTCTTCCTTTTGGCATCTTTTCAAGATACAAGTGCCTAGATGGTTAAGGCAGGAGCTGAATGAGTCTCAAATACTGAAAAGTCACCCATGAAAACTTCCAGAAATTTTCTCTAAGCTATCATCTCTGAGAAGATAGAGAGCCTGCAACCTTTGAAAGGTGCAGGTGTCTTCCACAGACCAAAAGGCATCCTTTCGTGTAAAGCGCAATACTACCAGAGAAGGCACCCTTCGTAAATGCTGTTTTCTACCCGTGGTACTCTTTGAAGAAGATACTATCGCAATTCCTGGTCTTGTAACCTGCAGTAGTCCTGTTTCCTCAAAAAAGCATGTAGTATTCATTGACCCTGCTATCCGTCATCTCTAGCTATTCTGGTCTTTATTGACACTGGTATAAGGAAAATGATCACTTTCTTGGTTGACTTTTGTATTTACAGAGCGCTACCACTGTATGTTCAATACTTAACATAGCGAAGTCCACCTACTGTAAGCGGACTAGTTAATATGTAAGAACCAGTTAACTATTAACTTTTCATATGAATGGCCATCTGTTATGTTTACCCTCCCTTCCTGGGACAATGAGCACGTGTGCACAGGGCTCACCCCAAGGTGCTGTCAGTTGAAAATTTAGGAATTAAAAGACTATCTCCAGCCTTCTAGTGAGGAGCCTTTAGATGACCTCGTTTGTTGCTGGCACCACCGTTCGCACGTGTCCCTTCTATTTATATGTGCTGAGATGTTTAGCCGCCTTTGGTGGTTGGAACGGTATGGGGCGTTAGCATACATAACCTTCCAATAGAGCCTATCTGGTGCAAAGGGGGAACATCTTGTTGGGCTCATGCCCTTAAGATCACTTATGGGCCACCCAAGATCTGTCTTGTGTGGTGTCCTTATGCACTTGAATTAGTGCTACCTCTTCCTGTGGATTTATTAAAGCAGAGTTATGATCACTGTAGAGGAGAGAAGTGTGCGCGACCAAGTCTTCTCTCAGATCATTATTTTTAGGGGATGGTGGTAGTGGTTTGAGTCTGCTGGTTTAGGGAGGGTTTATCTTCTTTTCTTGAGGAATTTATCAGAAATTTTCTTTTATTTCCTTTGTTCCCTCTCATATCAGTGCTGAACATCTTTAAAGATGTCATCTAGCTCTAATTCAAGACTTTCAGTCATATTGACTTCCTCCACCAAAGAGCCAATAGAATAGATAAGTTGCTCAGTGCAGTCAAGTTGAGTGGTGTCTAGGATGCCTGCACTAGCTTTTGATCAACAATAGCCATTGAAACTCATCCTATTAAACTCTAGGGTGTTACTTCCCGTTTTTGGACATCAATGAGAATTCATCCAGTTGCTAGGAAGAGTCTTCCTAGAATGAGTAGGTTTGTCATCTACTTATGTCGCCTTCCTCCATTTCCAGCACTAACAATGTTATGTTGGGAAAGGCCAATGTGGCAACCTGACAAATAAAATTGTCCTCGAGAGAGTTATGCCTCCGATGGGTTATTTTAATGGACCCGCCATGCGCTCCAATGTTGGAGACATATCTTTGAGTTGGTTTGACTTACTTTCAAGTCGAAAGATAGCTTTTCTGATAGTATGGAGCAGGTATGAAAGAAGAGTTTGATACTTGCCCCTAAGAAGAATCACAAGAGCATTCTTGGTACAAGTACCCTATAATGTGCACGGTATCGACCAGGAATCCTTAAGCTTACATACTGAGTAAGAGAACTCTTTAATATTAGAACTACAAATCTTAGCAGTATTTGTGGACAGATGAAAGAAGAACCTTTTTAGTATAGCATACTCCAATAAAGACTTCTTTTATGACTTAAAAAGAATCCTTAATCATGGAACATAGCGATAAGAAAGGAAAAGGATAGTAATTGCTCAAAGTGCCTACTGACAAACGGGAATGCTATCCAACATTTATTTCAAGAGTCCTTGGACTCATCTGCAACAGCGGAGTCAAAATTGCTTTTATACTAGCCCACAATGGCGGAGGTAATTCCTTGAGGATGCCACAGCGCATCTATTTGCTTTAATATATATATATAAATAAAGCAAGCAGATCATTGAATGTTATCACTTAGCAGAAGTTGAGGTTGGTAAGATTATGCCTTTTCTTAGGAAGGATTACTATTTCTAGGCACTTGTTCTCGAAAAAGTGTGTCTGGATTCCCGGAGTAGAAAAGTATTGAACGCGCGGAGGAAGGAGGATGGAAAATGAGTGCGATTTAACGTCCGGTACTTTGTTTCGCCCCTTATTCTGAGCGTTTAAGGGAGGGAGCGCCAAAATAGCGGGTCCGATATTTGGAAAGTATAGGTGCGTAATGATAACGACCCTTAGCATTTTCCTCCCCTTTTCTAGCGTTTGAAAGCATTAATACAGTCTCCTCTTCGGTGGGGTCTCTTTACTGACTTCTTGCTACTAAAACGAGGGATTTTTTGGACAGTGTGTTGGTTACTCTGATCGGAATTGTTCCCTTGTTTTGGCTTGTTGGGTGCTCACTTTTGAGGCGATGTGTTATTCAAGTGTTCTTTCCCAACTTCCTCAGTTGAATCTGCTTTAGCGAGTCTTTCCTTCAAGATTTCTGTTATCCGCTGTTTAGAATATCTGCATAGAATTTTTGCTTTGATTCAACTAGCAGCTTCTATTGGTTCTTGTAAAGCCCAATCTTTAAGTTAATTCTCACTAAGAGACATCTTCTTTTAAAGTCTGCTAATGTTCTGGGTGCATCAGGGAGCATTCCCTTGTTGATATAAGCCTTCAATTATCTGTCTTAGAAGACTCAGCGCGTCAGTGACTACTGGCCATGACTTCGCTCTTTTGGTAGAGAACTCATTGCTAAAATACAAAATTTGGATATCTAATAGCAACAGTCGTCTTATAAAGCTCTTGAGCTTCTTTAACTGTCTTTCTCATGATAGTATATAGATCTCACACCAGCTTTGAGTGGTACTCATTAAAGACATCTGAGACTTTAAATTCTGATAAGCCCATAAAGTGGAAGAAACAATGTCTACATCTAGTACCTCCACTCTGAAGTAGACATTTCAGGAGGAGAGAACTCATTTCCTTGCATTACCTTAATAACCTCTGGTCCAATTTTGGCAGAGTTCCAATATAAGCGCGGACTCATTATCCTCTTGTTTTGAAGCCATTGATGGTCCAGCGCGTTAGCTAGATAGTCATCCTTATTGGTAGGTAAATTGTTATTCAGTGAGTTTGTCTGATCAACTGTTTCCATTAATGTTACTTTGATATGCTTCTATAGAAGTTGGTATATTCAATCTCACACACCTATCCTCTTTTAGCACTTGAAGCTTTTAACAAAGCAGAACTCGCCGAAACAGTAATAGTCTGATATAGCAATTCTAGATCCACCTCTTTTAATCAGTTAGGGTAGTGCCAGCAATTGAGTGCAAGGAAATTGTGGCCTAGAAACGTCAGTGGGTTTCGGGTTACATTTGTTGCGAAGAAACCGGCAATACTTGAGCACACTCTTCCTGCTGCTCTATGATAATGAGTTGAGGATTTTGCTCAAAGCTGCTTGCTTATACAGTTTGGGATGAGAGTAAGCAGGTGGTCAGGTGTAGAGATTCTACTCACCCATATTCCTGCAGTATTGGTAATCGCGGGTCCCGAGGCATTGATGAGCACCCGAGGGGTTCCTTTTTGGTACTGAGCAAATCCACACTTAGGTCATTGAGGATTGCCCAAATAGATACTATTTAATTTTTTTTGAATATAAACGGAAAAAGTAAATATAATAAAAGAAATTAAAATAAATATTACGAAAATCAAAAATATTATAGATTTATTAGTAATCAAAAAGCCAATTGAGAACTGAATCAATTAGTTAATTAACAAAGATCTCCATTGAAAATGAAGCATACTTCAAAACGATTCGGATTAGAAAAATTTTTGAAAAAAAAAAAAAAAAAAAAAAAAAAGAGGAAAGAGAAAACTCACAAATACAGTTTCATCCAAGCTTGTATAAATTTCATTAGAGAAGCTCAAGCGAACTAAAGTTCATTCGAATTAAAAACTTAGGAAGATAAACAATAAAAGACACAAAAAAAAAAAAAAAAAAAAAAAAAAAAAAAAAGGGAAATAAGGAAATTGTCAAATATCGAGAAATTAATAAGAAAGCAAGCATGCTATTAGAACAGACCTAAAACTTAAATATGAAACCTACGATCTTTCATGACTAAGAGAAGACTCGAGAGGTCTCTGCAACGAGAAAATTCAATATCTTACGTTCCTATTATCTAAGCACAACACGATTTATAGCTCGGTCAGTTGTCAACTCGGCGACGATGTACAATTTTCCGCAGGCCGGCAAGGTACGGACGTCCGTTAACAACTAAACTTGGTGCGTACCGAATATTGCACATCCATCCTCGTGCTTGCAAAAGCTCCGCGCTAATTGCTGAGAGCCGAGGCTCGTGCAACTGGGTTCTTCGTCCAAGTTGTAATGAACACTGATTGTTGTTATCTTGCGCATCCGAGGTAAGGTTCGTCCTTATCGGAGTAAATTGCTGCGCTTGAGCAAGCTATTGGTTCATGCTCTCGTCCCTTAGTCCAGTTCTTTTGATAGTCATGTTCATATACTATTTAGGATTGATTTTGCTATTTTTATATTATACCAATTAGATCTGAATGGTTAGCATAGTAGGTTTGTCCAAGTACATTCTGGACGAATAGTGATTGAGGGGTTGACGATGCTTCCGGAGGCCGTTATGCTAGAATCCTTCTTTGCTTTTCTCTATCTTGCTCTTATTTCTTCATTACATACATGCCAATGTCTACTTAACTTGGAAGTGTGCAAGCTGATGAGGTAAGTGGGAGTCCATCTCTCGACCGATTCGTCAATGGCTACCTGTCCACCATCCTCATCAGCCTAGTAAATGATGGTCCTGGATGCTCTTAATTAGGCACAGCACGATGACGGTAATTCATTTCGTCGGTTCTTCGCCGGTCAGGCCAGGAAATAGAAAATACCTTTGGAATTAACTTTTGCGTCTGTCGACTAAACGCCTTGCTTTTAGTCCCGCCTGCTAGAGAAGGTTTTGAAGCCTGTCTACAGTTCATTCAATCTATTATCATTGAATAATCTCTATAACTCAGTAGATACTCGACAAGACATAATGCGCTTTTCCACGTACCGCTTCCTGTAGATTCTCTTGTATTGTCCATCGCCTCATCTTCTATGGCGATTCATATGCGTAGCTATATACCACGAAAATTCCGATAATAAAGAAGTCAAGAGATAACTACTTAATAAGTGCTAGAGGAATCAGACGGAGGTGAGTTGTTCGCAGGCACACCTGGGTTTTATTAGTGAGGTGGATGGTACGGTTGAAACATCTTTACCGGTTTATGGATGGTCAGGTGTTATAGTTGATGAAGATGAGAATTTGTCCACGGATTGTCATTACACTGTCATATTTTAGGATTCCGGGTTTTAAGAACAAGTATTTATTTAATTAGAACTCCGGTTTAATGTCAAACCATTGCATTGAATGATAGAAAAGTATAAGTAATTGCATTAATCCATCAGACACAGCAGAGCTTTCCTCACACCCACCAACCATTGGGGAGATTTTAGTACGCACTCCATCGCCTAGTGGAAAGATACATAGTGGAGAAACAGAATGTAATGTGTCATATGGGAGGTTACTTGATACATTTTAGTCAAATAGAATCTATATATAAGTTAAACAATAAAGCTTAACTCTAACTTGGGTCAACTACAGAAATGAGTAAAAGACGTAAAAATCCACTTCTGGGTTTCGATGCCATCCTGGTTGTGTGTATTGGGCTGAGCACTTGAAGCTTTTTCCAATGTCGTAGATGACGATGTTCGATGGAGTTAAACGCACAGTTACGATACATAAACGTGGCGCAGTTGGAGCAGCTCTTAACTCCAAGGCTTTCTATGCCAGTTTCCATGCGTTAAATCCCTGGAATTCTGAGGCTTGATTTGCCACGATTAGGGGGCTTAATAGGCTCCAAATTTGGGACCATCAAATCTTGGGTCAACATGTATGGACTATTCAATAATTTGCTGGCAAAGTCCCAGGATGTCTAATTTCCAGCCCGTGTAGGGAAGCAAGCGCCAATTGGACTTTCTCTACTCCAGCAAAAATCCATTTCGAGTGTGGGAAGGTCAGAATCCAACAGCCATCTGCAGTTCTAGCTTTTGGTACTCGGAAATCAGATTTTTTTGCTCAGGACCCTTCGCGAATTCTCAGCCCAGTATAAACTGAAATGCAACAGAAAATGAAATTAAAAAAAAAAAAAAAAAAAAAAAAAGTGAATTTTAGCTAAAGACTAATAAAATATACTAAAAACTAACTAGATTATACCTAAAAACATACTAAAAAACAATGCCAAATAAGGCGTAATAAAATCCGCTCATCACTTGCAAAGAAGATAGTCTCATGAAAAGCCGGAAACAAAAGAAATCAGAGCAATCGAATCCTCACTGGATGTGTATACACTGTCTATAATCGCGTCAGTGTGTTTAAGGTTTGATTCTTCCTCAATTCTCTAAACTAATCTTTCTTTCTAAGGCTTGTTCTTCGTACCCTATCCAATAAAAAAATAATTTAATGTACATAATATCAACATATTCAAGAGAGGTCTGGTTTCAAAGGAGTATTATAATGGGGTTAAGGGTCAAGGTAGATATTGTATTTGGTTAATTGGACTAAAATCTGAATCCCTGATTAACCTAAACTTCTCACCTAACCTAAGACAATCCATGTAATAAGAATATAAAATCTAACTACCCATTAACTATGTTTTGCCAAATATTTCATTAAGGGGCATCCTAATTTTGAGTAGACAATGGCTATGCTAAATGCTATCTACCTATATAACTTTTGGGGGCATTTTTTCCCCTTTTAATTATTTGCTATTTTCTTTCTTTTTCTCTTTTGGTTATTTTTTTTCTTTTCTTTTTTTTTATTTTATCTCAATGCATGCATATAAATAGGGAGGTATTTGAACTGCGAAGATATGTGCTCAAACCATGAATTTGTTGCACATTTTCACACACAAATATACAACACTCAATTCCCAAATCCAAATTTTTTTTTATCATTCATGTTCCCATAAAGTTTTCCCATACTTAAATTACGAGCACTCTCACTAGTCTACGCTAACAGCGAAGAGAAGTCCAAAATTAAAAGGTCATAATCATATATTTATTTTTTTTTTTTATTTTGATTTTAAATTAGGTTTTTGTATGCTGTGGAGGAGATGGAAGGGGTATAATGGTTCAACATTGGTTTGCAAAGGATAATATGCAAGGGGAAAAGACGTGCGTCACAGATGGCATATAGAGGTATGTAAGACTCAAACTGAAAGCAAGAGCCATAATCACTTGTAAGAGTGACATGCATACAATGCAAACAATGGAAAATAAATAAATCCAAAAAAAAAAAAAAAAAAAAAAAAAAAAAAAAAAATATGAGAAAAATCAACACATGCATAATAAAATCAAATTGGATTGACCCTACAGCGAATGCACCGGCAATTCACAACTAGGTTTTAAATCTCAACATCTTCTTGGCCTGTGTTGAAACTACTAGCTTCATGTTTCCAAAATAGAGTCTATCAAGCAAGTATCCAACAAAAAATTCTTCTGAACCTTCAAAATAAGTGACTGCTATAAATTGAGGTCCTTCTTGGAAAACGAATTATCATCACTCTGAATCAGTAGCTGTTAAATATGGTACACAAATCTAAGTCTCATCCCGACAATCATATCATCAAATGCAAAGAATTAACAATAACAAGAAAGAAGGTAAACAATTGGTGTTTGAGACACCCGGGAAACATAATTACCAACAAAATCGGTATCGACCTCTTCCCACAACTTAAAGGATGCACCTCCTCGATGCATTGCAAAGTATGTGCAATGTGGACCGGCGCGTGCTAAACTGATGAAGTATGCTTTTCTCCTAAAGATTGTTGTGCGGTAGTGGACCTGTGATAATCGTGGCCGGCCCACTTAAAAGCTTTCTCTTTCTTCCTTCCTCCCTTGGGCTTGGGGTGCCGTATTCCTGCAGAGAGAGAGACGAAAAAAGCCGAAAGAAGTGATAATAACCAACAAACAAGATATGTGTATAAATTATAAATATTTTTAAAATAATTCAATTGTAACTTTGAACAAACTAGAATAATAAGGTTCTCAATTACGTGGTAGCTATAACATGCAAGTGAAAAAAATAATAATGGCGAATGACACCTCACTGTCAACCAGTGCAAGAATTGCAAGACAAAATGAGGGAGAGAGGTGGGGTCATGAAGCGGCAATATAAGTCCTCATTATATCTAATTTGCAATAAGAAATACACGAGTCGGTCATAAAAAGATTAGCAATCCCTCGACCTATAATAATGACACCACGAATGTAAAACAAGTCCTATTAAACGCGTGTCACCAACACAACAGATCGTTACAAGACCTATTACAAATTATGTTGAGGAGAAAGGTTCAATTAAAAAAAAAAAAAAAAAAAAAAAAAAAAAAAAAAAAAAATTAAGAAAAGTAAACAAAACAAAACATTTGGACTAAAAGTATTAAAATGCATGGCCACTGCAAAAGAAATAGAGAATTGCACCATAGGAGTTGAGGTGATTCACAACGGAATAGAAATATGAAAGATAATAAAAATTTTTTTTTTTAATGTATAATTTTTAAGTTCTAGAGAAAAAAAGACAACGTACAGAAACCTGGAAGAATAGTATAGAATGGGAAGAAGAGCCACACAAGGAAAATAGGTAAAGAATCACAGACAAACCGTAGAGCAAACGAAATATATGTATGTGAATGGAAAACAGGTGTGACGCATAAGCAACGTCCACACATAGCCCCTATATTTTAACCAAGGGATCAGGGATTGAGAAGTATCTAGTTACTAATTTGTAGCGCACCTTGGTGCGTCTATGTAGGTAAGCAGAATAAGAGGTCGACGCATAAGCGTCAGTTCACTACGTAATACGTGAAAAGCAAGAAAAGAGTAAGGTTGACCGCACGTAGCTCTAAAGTTTACATCAGTCATAATTACGCATGAGTGTGAATTTTGAGTGGCACTACTCGCAAAATCATGCACACAGTTCCCGCTCTTCTGCGTACTCTCTGTGTGTTTTTGTAGCCAGAGAGGCGCTGAGCATCCCCAATTATGATCTTCGCGTGCAGGCAGGACAGGCAGACAATAGCCAAGCTTTCCTACAAAAAAATAAACTAAAATGATATCAAAAATTAATTTTTTTTCATTTAACAATCAACCATATACACAAGTGTAAATGCAAACTAACACTGAAGATATAAACATAACAAAATATTAAAAATTCAAACGTTAAATAACCTAATATAAATAGGTAAAAGGTAGATAAATTAGGAAAGAATTTACATGGTGGGGTGCCACTCACTACACTAGGTCACTTTTAAGTTTAGTTCCTTTAAAGTTGGAAACCACTTGGTGATGTCCTTCACTTAGTGATGGATGGTAGCTTATACTTGAACTCATACTTGAAAACTTCCACCAATTCTTTGGACTTTTCCAATCAAGCTTCCAACATTTTCCAAGTGAATTTCACCAAAGCCTGATGAATGTTTCCTTCACAAGCGTTGATGCTATCCAAAAAGTATGAATCTTCTTGTAGCCCCCCATTCGGGATTCCCTAAATCCCTTTGTTTCTTCTACAGCCCCGCTTTTTTTAATCCGATCTGCATCATCTCATTTTGTATCCAATCTCTTCCCAATCCTTTGGTTGGTTACACCACGACAAAGTTTCAATCTCTTAGCACAGACTAACTTCTCCCATTCCCCCTTATTGTTATTTCCTTTATGTTGTTTCCCTTTATATTTGGTGTTAGATTCCTACTATGTTTTTCTTTCATTACCCATGTGTTGTTAGCGTAGTATAGCCGTTTTGGCGCTTTTCTTGGATCGAAGATACTGTGTTGTCGGCCCAATTCCTATAGAAATTAGTTATGTGAGGTAATTTTTTGGGCTCGCGCGATTACCAATAATAATTGTGGATTCTCTGTTGGCTGCCTTTTTGGATGCCGGGTTGTGGTTACGTCTTCTTTTGATTTCGTCGTCTGTTTAGTTTCAGCTTGCAGGTTTTTGTGAATTCGGCCGGCTCTTGGGTTGTTGTTGCGTTTTTTCTGTGTAGTTGTTGTACTTTTTCTCTCCTCCCTTGTTGTTGTTATAATTTCTTTGTCTTCCTACTTTCTCTTTTCTTGTGTATTATTTTACATTTTTTTCTTCCTCTTTTGTTTTTTTTTTTTTTTTTTTTTTTTTTTATTTTCAAAGGCATTATTAACCTTTCATTTTCATATTTTCAAAAAAAAAATTTTTTTCAAATAATTTGTTTTTTTTTTTTTTTTTTTTTTTTTTTTTTTTTTTTTTTTTCCTTTTTGTTTTGCTTAGTAGTTTTCTGAGAGCTTTTGTTATTGAGTGCACTTTAATTTCTTTGCAATGTTAATTAATGTTCACTTCCTCTTTGGCCTAACCTAATTTAGGGCAAGGTAACTTTATTGTGTTTAGGTGGGATTAACAGCACGCTCTCGCATCGTCTCGAATACTCGTCAATATGATAGAAGGGGTATACCAGATATAGTATAGTTCTATATGTATTCCGATTTTTATTTTTGTCGCTTTAACTTGTTAAGGCCTAACGTAGGTAATTAGTGGACTAAATACTGGAAGTAAGAGGTTTAATCTATTACATTTTGTTAATTTGAACTATCTGGAGTAGTTGCTTTGGTTGGAGTGACTAAAGCTAGTCGCGCACCTTGGAGTTGGCTAGGACTTGTGGCTCGAGTCAATTCATCCACTTGATCTTTCCTTTTTAGTAAGGGTTAACTAAGTGGTCGCAATGAACAATACTCATCACATATTGAGAAGGAAAACTAGGATAGAACTTCTAGTTCTCA
>QBTX01002394.1:0-20777 GCA_003063285.2 Arachis monticola
TCTTCATGCGCTTATCTGAAGTTCCTACCAATGAATTACATAAGTATCTCTATCTTTACCTTTTTGTTATTTTTCGTTCATCACCATTACCATTTGAGTTACCTGACTAAGATTTACAAGATGACCATAGCTTGCTTCAATACTAACAATCTCCGTGGGATCGACCATTACTCGCGTAAGGTTTATTACTTGGACGACCCAGTGCACTTGCTGGTTAGTTGTGCGAAGTTGTGTAATGCCATGGTATTGAACTACCAAGTTTTTGGGGTTCATGACCGGGGATTATGAGAGTTGTGAAAAAGTATTGTTCACAATATCGCGCACCACGGATCATCATATTCATCAAGTTGAGGAACAAGTGATATCTTAGAACAAGAATAAGCTGAATTGAATAGAAGAACAATAGTAATTGCATTAATACTCGAGGTACAGCAGAGCTCCACACCTTAATTATGTGTGTAGAAACTCCACCATTGAAAATACATAAGTGATAATAGTGATCATTGGCTTCGGCCCCAGAGACCAGAAGAACCAGAAGAAACAAGATGAAAATACAATAGCAAAAGGTCTTATTTATAGAGAACTAGTAGCTTAGGGTTTACAGAAAAGTAAATGACATAAAAATCCACTTCCGGGCCCACTTGGTGTGTGCTTGGCTGAGAATTGAAGCATTTTCGTGTAGAGACTCTCTTGGAGTTAAACGCCAGCTTTTATGCCAGTTTGGGCGTTTAACTCCCATTCTTGTGCCAGTTCCGGCGTTTTATGCCAGAATTCTTGAGCTGAATTAGAACGCCTGTTTGGGCCATCAAATCTAACAAAGTATAGACTATATATATTGCTGGAAAGCCCAGGATGTCTACTTTTCAACGCAGTTGAGAGCGTGCCAATTGGGATTCTGTAGCTCCAGAAAATTTACTTCGAGTGCAGGGAGGTCAGAATCCAACAGCATCTGCAGTCCTTTTCAGCCTCTGAATCAGATTTTTGCTCAGGTCCCTGAATTTCAGCCAGAAATACCTGAAATCACAGAACAGAAAAACACACAAACTTATAGTAAGTCCAGAAAAGTGAATTTTAACTAAAAACTAATAAAAATATAATAAAACTAACTAAAAATACTAAAAACAATGCCAAAAAGCGTACAAATTATCCGCTCATCACAACACCAAACTTAAATTGTTGCTTGTCCCCAAGCAACTGAAGATCAAATAAGAATAAAAGAAGAGAATATGCAATGAATTCCAAAAACATTTATGAAGATCAGTATTAATTAGATGAGCGGGTCTTTTAGCTTTTTGCCTCTGAACAGTTTTGGCATCTCACTTTATCCTTTGAAATTCTGAATGATGGGCTTCTATAGGAACTCAGAATGCAAATAGTGTTATTGATTCTCCTAGTTAAGTATGATGATTCTTGAACATAGCTACTTTATGAGTCTTGGCTGTGGCCCAAAGCACTCTGTCTTCCAGTATTACCATCGGATACATACATGCCACAGACACATAACTGGGTGAACCTTTTTGATTGTGACTCAGCTTTGCTAGAGTCCCCAATTAGAGGTGTCCAGGGTTCTTAAGCACACTCTTTTTTTTTGGATCATAACTTTATTATTTCTCTTTTTTTTTCATTACTATCTCTTTTTTTTTTTTTGAATTCACTACTTTTTCTTGCTTCAAGAATCATTTTTATGATTTTTCAGATCCTCAGTAACATGTCTCCTTTTTCATCATTCTTTCAAGAGCCAACATTCATGAACAATAAATTTAAAGACATATGCACTGTTCAAGCATACATTCAGAAGTCAAAGTATTACTACCACATCAAAATAATTAATCTGCTATAAAATTTGAAATTCATGCAATTCTTCTCTTTTTCAATTAAGAACATTTTTCAATTTTTTTTTTAAGAAAGGTGATGGATTCATAGGACATTCATAACTTTAAGGCATAGACACTAAGACACTAATGATCATAAGACACAAACATTGATAAACATAAGCATGAAAATTCGAAAAAAAAAATAGAAACATAAAGAACAAGGAAGTTAAAGAACGGGTCCACCTTAGTGATGGCGGCTTGTTCTTTCTCTTGAAGATCTTATGGAGTGCTTGAGCTCCTCAATGTCTCTTCCTTGCCTTTGTTGCTCCTCTCTCATGATTCTTTGATCTTCTCTAATTTCATGGAGGAGGATGGAATGTTCTTGGTGCTCCACCCTTAGTTGTCCCATGTTGGAACTCAATTCTCCTAGGGAGGTGTTAATTTGCTCCCAATAATTTTGTGGAGGAAAGTGCATCCCTTGAGGCATCTTAGGGATTTCATGATGAGGAATTTCCTCATGTCCATGAGGACTTGGTCCAACCTTTGATTAAAATTGACCTTTTTTGAGTTTGAAAGGGACCTCGGGGATCACCTTCTTCATGGCCACAACTTCATAGAAGTGGTCTTGATGCACCCTTGAGATGAATCTCTCCATCGCCCATGACTCGGAGGTGGAAGCTTTTTCCTTCTCTTTGTGTTTCGGCCAAGGGGAGAGTAGAAGAAGAAGAAAGATGGAGATGGAGGGGGGCTTTGTGTTTCGGCCAAGGGGGAGAGAAAGCGGTTAAGAGAATGGTGGGATTTGATAGGTGAGGGGTTTTTGGGGAAGAGGTATTGAGGTGATTGGTGAATAGTGTGAAGAAGAGAGAGAGGGTGGTAGGGTAGGTAGGTGGGATCCTGTGGGTTCCACAGATCCGGAAGTGTCAAGGAAAATTCATCCCTGCACCAAGTGGCAAGCAAAAATGCTCCTTCTGCCAATTCTGGTGTTAAATGCCGGGCTGGTGCCCATTTTTTGGCGTTCAACGCCAACTTCTTGCCCTTTCCTGGCGTTTAACGCCAGTCTGGTGCCCCTTTCTGGCGTTAAACGCCCATTTGCTGCCCTTACTGGCGTTAAACGCCAGCAAGATTTTCCTCCAGGGTGTGCTATTTTTCTTTCTGTTTTTCATTCTATTTTTGCTTTTTCAATTGATTTTGTGACTTCCCATGATCATCAACCTATAGAAAACATAAAATAACAAAGGAAAATAGATAAATATAACATTGGGTTGCCTCCTAACAAGCGCTTCTTTAATGTCAGTAGCCTGACAGTGGCTCTCATGGAGCCTCACAGATACTCAGAGCAATGTTGGAACCTCCCAACACCAAACTTAGAGTTTGAATGTGGGGGTTCAACACCCAAACTTAGAATTTGGTTGTGGCCTCCCAACACCAAACTTAGGAGTTTGACTGTGGGGGCTCTGTTTGGCTTTGTTTTGAGAGAAGCTCTTCATGCTTCCTCTCCATGGTTACAGAGGGATATCCTTGAGCCTTAAACACAAAGGATTCTTCATTCACTTGAATGATCAATTCTCCTCTGTCAACATCAATCACAGCCTTTGCTGTGGCTAGGAAGGGTCTGCTAAGGATGATGGATTCATCCATGCACTTCCCAGTCTCTAGGACTATGAAATCAGCAGGGATGTAATGGCCTTCAACCTTTACTAGAACATCCTCTACAAGTCCATAAGCTTGTTTTCTTGAATTGTCTGCCATCTCTAGTGAGATTCTTGCAGCTTGTACCTCAAAGATCCCTAGCTTCTCCATTACAGAGAGAGGCATGAGGTTTTGCTTGACCCTAGGTCACACAGAGCCTTCTTGAAAGGTCATGGTGCCTATTGTACAAGGTATTGAGAACTTCCCAGGGTCTTGTCTCTTTTGAGGTAGTTTCTGCCTAGACAAGTCATCCGTTCTTTGGTGAGCAAAGGGGGTTCATCCTCCCAAGTCTCATTACCAAATAACTTGTCATTTAGCTTCATGATTGCTCCAAGGTATTTAGCAACTTGCTCTTCAGTGACATCTTCATCCTCTTCAGAGGAAGAATACTCATCAAGCTCATGAATGGCAGAAGTAAATCCAATGGAATCTCTATGGTCTCAGTGTGAGCCTCAGATTCCCATGGTTCCTCATTAGGGAACTCATTGGAGGCCAGTGGACGTCTATTGAGGTCTTCCTCAGTGGCGCTCACTGCCTCTTCCTCCTCTCCAAGTTCGGCCATGTTGATGGCCTTACACTCTCCTTTCAGATTCTCTTCTGTATTGCTTGGAAGAGTACTAGGAGGAAGTTCAGTAACTTTCTTACTCAGTTGACCCACTTGTGCCACCAAGATTCTAATGGAGAATCTTGTTTCAGTCATGAAACTTTGAGTGGTTTTAATTAGATCAGAGACCATGGTTGCTAAGTCAGAGTGGCTCTGCTTAGAATTCTCTGTCCGTTGCTGAGAAGATGATGGAAAAGGCTTGCCATTGCTAAACCTGTTTCTTCCACCATTATTGTTGTTGAAACCTTGTTGAGGTCTATGTTGATCCTTCCATGAGAGATTTGGATGATTTCTCCATGAAGGATTATAGGTGTTTCCATAGGGTTCTCCCATGTAATTCACCTCTTCCATTGAAGGGTTCTCAGGATCATAAGCTTCTTCTTCAGATGAAGCATCCTTAGTACTGCCTGGTGCAGCTTGCATTCCAGACAGACTTTGAGAAATCATATTGATTTGCTGAGTCAATATTTTGTTTGAGCCAATATGGCATTCAGAATATCAATCTCAAGAACTCCTTTCTTCTAATTCGTCCCATTGTTCACAGAATTCCTTTCAGAAGTGTACATGAATTGGTTTTTTGCAACCATTTCAATGAGTTCTTGAGCTTCTGTAGGCGTCTTCTTCAGATGAAGAGATCCTCCAGCAGAGCTATCCAATGACATCTTGGACAGTTCAGACAAACCATCATTAAGATACCTATGATGCTCCACTCAGAAAGCATGTCAGAAGGACACTTTCTGATCAATTGTTTGTATCTTTCCCAAGCTTCATAGAGGGATTCACCTTCCTTTTGTCTGAAGGTTTGGACTTCCACTCTAAGCTTACTCAATTTTTGAGGTGGAAAGAACTTTGCCAAGAAGGCATTGACTAGCTTTTCCGAAGAGTTCAGGCTTTCTTTAGGTTGTGAATCCAATCATATCCTAGCTCTGTCTCTTACAGCAAAAGGGAATAGCATAAGTCTGTAGACCTCAGGGTCAACCCCATAGTCTTGACAGTGTCATAGATTTGCAAGAACTCAGCTAAAAACTAATGAGGATCTTCTAATGGAAGTCCATGGAATTTGCAATTTTGTTGCATTAGAAAACTAATTGAGGCTTAAGCTCAAAGTTGTTTGCTCCAATGGCAGGGATAGAGATGCTTCTCCCATAGAAGTCGGGAGTAGGTGCAGTAAAGTCACCCAGCATCTTCCGTTGCATTGTTGGCATTGTTGTTGTTTTTGGCTGCCATGTCTTCTTCTTTGAAGAATTCTGTTAGGTCCTCTATAGAAAGTGTGTTTTAGCTTCTCTTAGCTTTCGCTTCAAGGTCCTTTCAGGTTCAGGGTCAGCCTCAACAAGAATGCTTTTATCTTTGCTCCTGCTCATATGAAAGAGAAGAGAACAAGAAAATATGGAATCTTCTATGTCACAGTATAGAGATTCCTTGAGGTGTCAGAGGAAAAAGAAAAATAGAAGGAAGAGGTAGAAGAATTCGAACTTAGAAAAGATAGAAATGGAATTGAATTAGTCCATAAATAGAAGGATGTGAGAAGAGGGGAAGAAATAAATTAAAAAGATTTTAAAAACATTTTTGAAAAGATTGATGATTTTCGAAAACTAAGAGTGAGAAAGAAGTAAAGTAATTTTTGAAAAAAGATTTTGAAATTAGAAATAAAAAAAGATATGATTGAAAACTATTTTTGAAAAAGATGTGATTAAGAAGATATGATTGAAAAGATATAGTTCTAAAAAGATATGATTGAGAAGATATGATTTGGAAAAATAATTTAAAAAGATTTGATTTTTAAAATCAATGACTTGGCTAACAAGAAACGATATGATTCAAACATTAAACCTTTCTCAACAGAAAAGGCAACATACTTGAAATGTTGAATCAAATCATTAATTGTTAGCAAGTATTTTTGAAAATGGAAAGAAATTGATTTTAAAAATATCTGATTGAAAAGATATGATTGAAAAGACGATTTTGATTTTGAAAAATTTGAAAACTTGAAAAAAATTGAATTAAAAACAGAATCTTCCCTCTTGTGCCATCCTGGCATTAAACGCCCAACATACTACCCTTTCGGGCATTAAACGCCCAGCCAGGCACCCTGGCATGCGTTTAAACGCCAGTTTTCCTTCCTCACTGGGCATTTTGAACGCCCTGGTCTTTCTGTGTAATTCCTCTGCTGTATATTCTGAATCTTCAATTCTTTGTATTATTGACTTGAAAAGACACAAGTTAAAAATTTTTTTGAATTTTTAATGACGAGAAATAATCAAAATGCAACTAAAATCAAATAAACAATGCATGCAAGACACCAAACTTAGAAGTTTGTATACTATTGACACTGACAAATTGAGAATGCATATGAGAAACAACAAAACCTCAAGACAGGAGAATATAAAGATCAGAGCAAGCAAATCATCAAGAGTAACTTGAAGATCAATGAAGACACATGAACAATGCAAGAAGAACAGAAACATGCAATTGACACTAAACTTAAAATGAGACACTAGACTCAACAAGAAACATAAAATATTTTTTGGTTTTTATGATTTTGTAATTTTTTTGGATTTTTTCGAAAATTATATGGAAAAGAAAATAAAGGGATTCAAAATTTTTAATAAGAATTCCAGGAATCATGCAATGTTAGTCTAAAGCTTTAGTCTAAAGGAATTAGACATGGCTAGCCAAGCTTCAGCAGGACATTGCATTCAAGAGCTAAATTGATGAGAATCAATCAGCTTTGGTGATGATGAAAACATCACCTTGAAACTCTAGAATTCATTCTTAAAAATTCTGAAGAAAAATACCTAATCTAAGCAACAAGATGAACCGTCAGTTGTCCAAACTCAAACAATCTCCGGCAACGGCGCCAAAAACTTGGGGTTGGTGCCGGATCAAAACTTGGCACTGTTATTGCAGGGAACAAATGCGAAATTGTAGTTAGGACATTTAATTCCCCGGAAACGGCGCCAAAAACTTGGTGCACGAAATTGTGATCATCAATGGCGCCATCAACATGGTACGCTCAATTGCAATCTCAACTCTTTATCACAACTTCGCACAACTAACCAGCAAGTGCACTGGGTCGTCCAAGTAATAAACCTTACGCAAGTAAGGGTCGATCCCACAGAGATTGTTGGTATGAAGCAAGCTATGGTCATCTTGTAAATCTCAGTCAGGCAGATTCAAATGGTTATGAATGATTTATGAATAAAGCGTAAAATAAAGATAGAGATACTTATGTAATTCATTGGTGAGAATTTCAGATAAGCCTATGGAGATGCTTGGTCCCTTCCATCTCTCTACTTTCCTACTGTCTTCATCCAATCCTTCTTACTCCTTTCAATGGCAAGCTGTATGTTGGGCATCACCGTTGTCAATGGCTACAGTCCCATCCTCTCAGTTAAAATGTTCAACACGCTCTGTCACAGCACAGCTATTCAGCTGTCGGTTCTCGATCATGTCGGAATAGAATCCAGTGATTCTTTTGCGTCTGTCACTAACGCCCCACAATCGCAAGTTTGAAGCTCGTCACAGTCATTCAATCCTTGAATCCTACTCAGAATACCATAGACAAGGTTTAGACCTTCCGGATTCTCTTGAATGCCGCCATCAATTCTAGCTTATACCACGAAGATTCTGATTAAGGAATCCAAGAGATATCCACTCAATCTAAGGTAGAACGGAGGTGGTTGTTAGGCACACGTTCATAAGTGAGAATGATGATGAGTGTCACGGATCATCACATTCATCAAGTTAAGGAACAAGTGATATCTTAGAACACGAATAAGCTGAATTGAATAGAAGAACAATAGTAATTGCATTAATACTCGAGGTACAGCAGAGCTCCACACCTTAATCTATGCTGTGTAGAAACTCCACCATTGAAAATACATAAGTGATAATAGTGATCATTGGCTTCGGCCCCAGAGAGGGAACCAGAAGAACCAAGATGAAAATAAAATAGCAAAAGGTCTTATTTATAGAGAACTAGTAGCTTAGGGTTTACAGAAATGAGTAAATGACATAAAAATCCACTTCCGGGCCCACTTGGTGTGTGCTTGGGCTGAGCATTGAAGCATTTTCGTGTAGAGACTCTTCTTGGAGTTAAACGCCAGCTTTTATGCCAGTTTGGACGTTTAACTCCTATTCTTGTGCCAGTTCCGGCGTTTTACGCCAGAATTCTTGAGCTGAATTGGAACGCCTGTTTGGGCCATCAAATCTCGGGCAAAGTATAGACTATTATATATTGCTGGAAAGCCCAGGATGTCTACTTTCCAACGCAATTAAGAGCGCACCAATTGGATTCTGTAGCTCCAGAAAATCCACTTCAAGTGCAGGGAGGTCAGAATCCAACAGCATCTGCAGTCCTTTTTCAGCCTCTGAATCAGATTTTTGCTCAGGTCCCTCAATTTCAGCCAAAAAATACCTGAAATCACAAAAAACACACAAACTTATAGTAAAGTCCAGAAAAGTGAATTTTAACTAAAAACTAATAAAAATATAATAAAACTAACTAAAACATAATAAAAACATACTAAAAACAATGCCAAAAAGCGTACAAATTATCCGCTCATCATTTGTGGTCATGGATTTGCCCTGGTTGAAACCTCTTTGTTCTTGATGTTGATACTTCCCCATTCTCAGATAAGAATGGGGCCTCCATGGTGGAAATTGTGCATTCACTGCAGCAGAACGCATGCAATCAACTTTTCTAGCTCTTAGCTCCATGTGTTGCTGGGTTTGATGGTGCATTTGTTTGTTCAGGTTCATGAATGCATTCACTCCTTCAAGATTCATCACTTCTTTTTCTGAAATTGCATTTTCTGGTTTCTCAAATGAGTGTTGGTTGTTGACTCCTTTGTCATTGAAATTTGTAGTTCCTTGGGCAGTTGTTGTCGCTTTGAGTAGGCCATCTGAGAAGTAGTCCACTGCTTTTCTTGTTTCTAGGGTTAATCCTTCATAGAAAGCTTGGAAACCCACTTTGTCATTTGCTTTCTTGTATATTTCCCATGCCGTGAAGAGTGATTCTTCTTCTTCTTGTGTGAATGGATGTACCCCCTCTTTCAGCTTGATGATCTGTTGGGATGAGGAGAATTTGGCCAGAAATTTGGTAACCAAATTGTCCCAACTAGTGATACTTCCTTGGGGAAAGGTTTCAAGCCATTGTGCAGCTTCACCCCTTAGTGAGAAAGGGAATAACAAGATCTTATAGGTGTCATGATCTATGCCATCGGGTTTAACAGCACCACAAGCCCTCAGACAAGTGGATATGTGCTGTTTAAGATCCTCCAATGGATTTCCGCCATAGGAACAATTGTTCTTGATTAGTGTAATGAGTGGTGACTTCATGTCATGATATTCTTCTTCCGCATAGACTTCTTCTCCAATAATAGTCTTCCCTCTGACTTCTCTTCTCAACCTTCTGATAGTCTGTTTGTCTTAACCTTCAAAACTTGGAACTTCTCTTCTTTCCTGTGACATGCAAACAATCACAAGGAACAAACAGCAGCACTCTTGAAAATTGAGTGCAGTTAGTTGAGACAAACTCTCAAACAGTTAGTGAGTTGATAGAGGCAAATCTTCAAACAGTTAGTATGTTAGTTGAGAACAAAAGAAAAAAAATGCTTGATCTAGATCTCCACTTCACTTAATCATTGTCAATCTATTTCAATCCCCGGCAACGGCGCCAAAAACCTGATGTGTGGAAAACGATCCAACACAAAACTCACCGGCAAGTGTACCGGGTCGTATCAAGTAATAAAACTCACGGGAGTGAGGTCGATCCCACAGGGATTGAAGGATTGAGCAATTTTAGCTTAGTGGTTGATTTATTCAAGTGAATCAACTATTGGTTGAGTGATTTTGTATCCAACAGTAAGTAAATAGCAGGAAATGTAAAGGGGGAGGGATGAATTGCAGAAACTAAAGAGAATTGAAAGTAAAGGTACCGAATCTTAAAGAACAAGAAATTAAATGACTGAAACTTAAAGTGCAAGGAATGTAAATTTCAGTAACTTAAAGTGCAAGAAATATAAATTGCTTGAATTGAAAAAGGATTTGGGGACTAGGAATTTAGAATTTAAGCAAGGGAAATTAAATTACAACAATTAACCAAGCAAGAGATGAATTGAAAGTAACCAGAGTTCAAACAAAAAGTGAAAATGTGATTGCAGCAGTGGTTCAGCAGAAGAACCAAAAAGTAAATTAGATTTCAGGACTCCAGAGACTAGATAGCAGAGTCTAGATCTCAATTGCTTTCCTAGATCCAAGTTCACAAAGCAATTAAAGAGAAATTAAAGATTGCAGCAGTAAAGGAAATGAAATTTGACTCAATTATGCAGTAGGAAAATCAAAGAGATCTTAAATGGAGATTGAGACAGAAGTTCCTCAATTCTTCACACTCAATACTCAAACAAAACCCAGTAAAGAAAACAAAAAGATCAGAGGAAGAAGAAGTGAATTCTCTCCTCCAATTCTCAAGCTAATTGCAGTCCAAAAATAAAAATTGAAGATCAGAAGTTCTAAAGCAGAAAAATGGAAAGTGAGCTCTCAATTTGACTAAGGATGAAAATTAAAAATGAAAGTAAGCTCCCTTCTAATTCTAACTAACACCTATTTATACACTTTCTATTTTGGATCTAAGAATTTTGAGTGGGCTTGAAAGATGGGTGAAGAAATGAATTAAATTGGATTTTTGAGTGAAATTCAGCCCATCTTGTTCCCAGGAGGTTGCTCTGCTCTTGTGGAGAGCAGAGCAGGGAAGCCTTGCATGGGGATCCAATTAATGCGCCAAGTGTGGGAGAGGCATCAGGATGCTACCCTGCCCTTGTGGAGAGCGGGGCAATGGTGTCATGGTGCGTGCCTTGCTTCCCTGCCCGTGCGTCCAAGCTACGTGCGCCAAGCTCCTGGCCGTGCCAAATTGTGCGTGCCATGCACCAAGGAATGCTGCTCTGCCCTCCTTGTGGGCAGCGCAACGCTTTCGTTGTTCTTGGGTGAGGTCCCATGTTTGAAACCTGGCTGAAGGCATGCTAAGCTTTTTCTTCTTGGTACATGATTCACGCCTAAGGCTTGGCTTCCTAGAGGTCTTGTGTTCGATCCTTGGAGGTAGCCTTTTAGCCAAATGTGGCTCATTTTCCTTTGTGTGTAGCGCTACTTCCTTCCCTCTTTAGCTTGGGTTCGAAACCCATGGGTGGCTCTTGGAGTTAATTTTTCTTGAATTTTTTCATGAGGAGCCCGAAATTGCTCTTGAGGAGGGCAGGACAGAATTTGTCCTTCCCTTATTTCTTGGCCTAGAATTGTGCTCCGCCCTCAAGGAGGGCAGGGCAGTGAAGCCTTGAATGCTTGGTTCATTGTTGTGCTCCCTTGTGGAGAGCAGTGTGGCTTCCTCCTTCAATGTTGCACCACACTTCTTCTTCTTTTGCCACACTATTTTCTTCCTTTGGCCACACTTCTTAAGCCACGCTTCCTTCTTTTCTTCTTTTCTTCACCTACAAATAATCAAAACAACCAATCAAAGTATCACTAAATTCACAAGGTTTATAAATCAATTAAAAATCAATTAAATTTAGCTTAAACCTCATGATTTAGCATCAATTAAAGGGTGGTTGATTGATTCAAATAAAACATGCAATTCCACTCTAAATTACTTACTTATAGTGCAAGAAAGTGCATAAAAACTAGTGAAACAAGTGAAATTAGCTTAAAAAATGGGTATATGATGACTTGTCATCAATGATATTCTTGTTTATTCTAAGTTTGAAGAGGAACATGTTGATCACTTGCGAATTGTGCTGCAAATTTTGAGAGACAGGAAGTTATATGCTAAGTTATCTAAATGTGAGTTCTGGAAGAGTGAAGTGAGGTTTCTCGGCCACGTGGTGTGTATGTAGGGGATAGCTGTGGATCCTGCTAAGGTGGAAGCAGTGATGAATTGGGAGCAACCAACTTCAGTGACAGAGATCAGGAGTTTCCTAGGTTTGGTGGGGTATTATCGTAAATTCATTAAGGAATTTTTACAGCTCGCCTTACCTTTAACTAAGTTGACTAGGAAGGATACGCCTTTTATCTGGACTCCAGAGTGTGAGGAGAGTTTTCAAGAATTGAAGGACTGATTGACTACTGCACCCATATTGGTGTTGCCCGAACCAAGTGAACTGTTTGAAGTGTACTGTGATGCATCTCTGAAAGGGTTGGGGTGCGTTCTGATGCAACACCAGAATGTTGTAGCATACGCCTGATGGAAATTAAGACCGCATGAAATGAACTTCCTGACACATGATTTAGAACTTGCTGCTGTTGTGTTTGCTTTAAAGATTTAGAGGCACTACCTCTATGGCGTTAAGTTTCATGTTTTCTCAAACCATAAGAATTTGAAGTATCTTTTTGACCAGAAAGAGTTAAATATGTGTCAGAGGAGGTGGACAGAGCTTCTGAAAGATTATGATTTTGAATTGAATTATCATCCAAGAAAAGTGAACGTTGTGGCGGACGCTTTGAGTCGAAAGTCTTTATATGCAGCTTGGATGATGCTACGGGAGGAAGAGTTACTGAAGGCATTTGATGCAAGCAGAAATTGGCGAATTAAAGAATTATTAAAATATACACGTTGCAAGTATAGTTCTTAACTCGCTAGAAATCCACTTATCAATTTAGAAAGGTGTCACAGAAATTTGAAATTAAAATACTGGGAGTATGAATCCCAGGTCGTCTCCCAACGAGTTGCAGAAAAGTGTGCTATTTTATTAATCGGATGTTTTCAAAAAGATTTGAGTTGAGTAAACAGGAAATAAAATTGGAGAATTTGAATAATGTAAATAAAAGCCTTGACTGGGAGTTGATTAGTTGGAAGTCCCAGTATTGTTGAATTACTCTCTAGATTAATTGATAATTAAAGGTTATCCTGTTTAGTTATCTCTTACTAGGTAAGGGAAAGTCAAACAAGTCGGAATGCTACGTCCGTTCACAAGTTGCAACCCACTTAGTTAAAAGGGATTGGTGTTAGTGACTAGAGGGAAATCCAACAGTAAACCCAATTACAATCTTTCTTTTAAGCCTTCCAACTCAAGGGTTCCTTTCAATCAACTCCCCATCAAGTTAGGGAACTACTCGCTGATTGTGAATGTAAAATTCATAACATATGAAAGGGAATTGAAGAAAGACATTGTAAATAAAAATCAAAATAATAAATTAAAAATAAAAGTAATCCTTGTATTAAATAATCTTAAAAATATTCCAATGGTAAAATTAAGCAAAGCAAAGGACATGGAAGAGTAAAGCCAAGTAAAGAAAACAAACTAGAATGACGAAGTCTTGATGAGGTAATAACTCTTCTCAGTATCCCAATGCAAAAAGTGGTAGAAAAATAAAATCCTAAGGACTATGAATGTCTAGAGAGAAAAACCTAGAGGAGGAGTAAAAACTAGATCTAAAACTAAAACTGTGTAGAATGAATTTTTGTTCTGGTTTCTGCATGTTCTCTGGCTCTAGTCTGCTGTTCTGGGCCAAAAACTGGGTCAAAATAGGGTCCAAAATGGCCCCCAGCTAATTCTGCAGATTATGCAGATTGCGCACGTCACGCAATCGCGTCATCCATGCGTTTGCGTCATCCACGCTTCCGCGTCACTTGTGCTTTTCCAATCTGCGCGGTCGCGTGAGCCATGCGGCCGCCTCACTGCGATTTCTCCTCTTTTGCGCGAACGCATGAGTCATGCAGCCGCGTCACTTCTCGCTGGTTATCTCCTCACTTTCTCATGTTCCTTCCATTTTTGCTAGCTTCCTTTCCAATTTCCAACTTATTCATGCCCTATAAAGCCTGAAACACTTAACACACAGATTACGGCATCGAATGGAATAAAGGAGAATTAAAATGCATAATTAAAAGTCTCTAGGAAGAAATTTTCAATCATTTAATAATTTCAGGAAGGAAATATAAATGCATGCTAAATTAATGAATAAGTGGGTAAGGATCATGATAAAACCACACAATTAAACACAATATAAACCATAAAATAGTGGTTTATCAACCTCCCCACACTTAAACATTAGCATGTCCTCATGCTTAACTGAAGGGGATAAGATAAATAAGTTTGAACATGTAGAAACTCATGCAATGCAATGCAACCTATATATATGAATGCAACTATATGATTCTTGCCCACTTGATCAAAAGCAAATAAGCTCTTCAAAATAATTACAAACCGAATTCCACTAATTCTACCATTATACAGTAAGACAGATAAAAGTGAAAAAAGATAGCTCATGAAAGCAGGGAACATGGAAATTCAAGTATTGAACCCTCACTGATGATGTATGTACTCTCTAATCTCTCTAGTGTATAGGGTAATCACTCTATCCTTCTCTAATCATGCTCTCTAACTTTTGTTCTTCTCCTAACCAATCAACAACAGTTAATATACCAATGCAAACATCATGAGGTCTTTTCAAGGTTGTAATGGGGCCAAGGTAAGGGTAGGGATACATATATGGTTAAGTGAGCTTATAAATTGAATCTTTAATTAACCCAAGCTTTAACCCAACCTATATATTTTATATAGCCTTAGAATTCATACCTAGCTACCCAGAATTCCCTTTTACATTCCATACTCATGTATCAAAACTTTTTTTATTTTATCATATGTGCATTGATCTTGGAATTCTTAATTCAGCATTGGGGTAATTTTGTCCCCTTATTTATTTATTAATTTTTTTATATATAGACATAAAAATAAACATAGCTTATCAATGCACATAGATTTTTAATTCTTATAGTTTCTCATGAGTAGGTATCCAAATTCCCATTGTATTATCATGGCACATTCCCTTAATAACTTTTGTTCCCACAATTTCCCATACTTAACTAGCATACACAATTCTATCTTAAGCTAACCAAAGATTCAATTTGGGATATACAATTGTTTTTCAGCTTAAGGTTAGTAATGTGGTAACATATAGAACAAATGAGATTTAAAGGCTCAAAGTGGTTAACAAAGGTATTTGAAAAGGGTAGGCTTAATTTGGATAAGTGAGTTTAAACAAATAATGGCCTCAATCATATGCAAGCATACAAACATAATAAATATTGGACATATAGGATGAAACAAAATATAGATTACAATCATAGAGAAGTAAACACACAAGAATAAAATAATTATGATTAAATAATGTAACCATGCATAAAGGCTCAAATCTTTACAGGTTGTGTGTTCTTTAGCTCAAAAATCATGTTCCAAATACAACTTCAAGCAGATTTATCAAACAAAATTTTTAATTAAAATTAGTGAAATTTTGTTCCAAAGATAGAGTCTTAGAAGAAACTTATTGTCTTTTCAATCAAGTAGAACATGCATGCAACTAACCTATTACTATGCAATTTATCCTATTCTATAAAAGAAAGAAAATCTAACTAAAATATCCTGATTTATTGGTGCTAGGGAAGAGAAATTACCTCCGGAAGTCAGGTACTGACCGACCTCCCCACACTTAAGGCTTTGCACCGTCCTCGGTGCCATCTGTCAGGAACAATGGTGTGCTGGTGGCAATGTCTCCATAGTCGGGGCCGTCATGGCTCCCTGTGCTGGTGAAGGAAGTGGAGTCTGGAGTCCCTGGATCGTCATCGGGTCGGTGATTGCCTGTAAGTAGCTCCTTGAGGTATTTGAAACGGCGGTGGTTGCGGCGTTCTCGGAGCTTTCTTTCTTTTCTTGTTGGTCGAACCGCTTCAGTATTTGATGCAGCAGCTGACTAGTAGATGGTGGAGGAGCTGTAGCATCCTCTGTGGACTAGCTGGTAGTGGTAAGTTGTGGCCTGAGATATCTCCCGTTAGGGACATACTGATCATCCTGTGGAAGAATGGCTTTGGTGTCTTAATGAGCGGATAATTTATACGCTTTTTGGCATTGTTTTTAGTATATTTTTAGTATGTTTTAGTTAGTTTTGAGTATAGTTTATTAGTTTTTAGTTAAAATTCACTTTTCTGGACTTTACTATGAGTTTGTGTGTTTTTCTGTGATTTCATGTATTTTCTGGCTGAAATTGAGGGACCTGAGCAAAAATCTGATTCAGAGGCTGAAAAGGACTGCAGATGTTGTTGGATTCTGACCTCCCTGCACCCGAAGTGGATTTTCTGGAGCTACAAAAGCCCAATTGGCGCGCTCTCAACGGCGTTGGAAAGTAGACATCATGGGCTTTCCAGCAATATATAATAGTCCATACTTTGTCCAAGATTTGATGGCCCAAACTGGCATTTCAAATCAGCTCAAAACTGCCCGGCGTTAAACGCCGGAACTGGCACAAGAATGGGAGTTAAACGCCCAAACTGGCACAAAAGCTGGCGTTTAACTCCAAGAAAAGTCTCTACATGAAAATGCTTCAATGCTCAGCCCAAGACACACCAAGTGGGCTCGGAAGTGGATTTTTATGTAATTTACTCATCTTTGTAAACCCTAGGCTACTAGTTCTCTACAAATAGGACCTTTTACTATTGTATTTTCATCTTGGTTCTTCTGGTTCCTTCTCTGTGGCCGAAGCCAATGATCACTATTATCACTTATGTATTTTCAACGGTCGAGTTTCTACACACCATAGATTAAGGTGTGGAGCTCTGCTGTACCTCGAGTATTAATGCAATTACTATTGTTCTTCTATTCAATTCAGCTTGTTCTTATTCCAAGATATTCATTCGCACTCAAGAACTTGATGAATGTGATGATTATGTGAGGCTCATCATCATTCTCAACTATGAACGCGTGCCTGACAACCACTCCTGTTCTACAAGCAAACAAGGCTTGAATGTTTATCTCTTGGATTCCTTAATCGGAATCTTCGTGGTATAAGCTAGAACTGATGGCGGCATTCAAGAGAATCCGGAAGGTCTAAACCTTGTCTGTGGTATTCTGAGTAGGATTCAATGATTGAATGACTGTGACGAGCTTCAAACTCCTGAAGGCTGGGCATTAGTGACAGACGCAAAAGAATCAATGGATTCTATTCCAACCTGATTGAGAACCGACAGATGATTAGCCGTGCCGTGACAGGGTGCGTTGAACATTTTCACTAAGAGGATGGGAGGTAGCCACTAACAATGGTGAAACCCTACATACAGCTTGCCATGGAAAGGAGTAAGAAGGATTGGATGAAGACAGTAGGAAAGCAGAGAGATGGAAGGGACAAAGCATCTCCATACGCTTATCTGAAATTCTTACCAATGAATTACATAAGTATCTCTATCTTTATCTTTATGTTTTATTCATCATCCATAACCATTTGAGTCTGCCTGACTGAGATTTACAAGATGACCATAGCTTGCTTCATACCAACAATCTCCGTGGGATATACCCTTACTCGCGTAAGGTTTATTACTTGGACGACCCAGTACACTTGCTGGTTAGTTGTGCGAAGTTGTGATAAATAGTTGAGATTGCAATTGAGCGTACCATGTTGATGGCGCCATTGATGATCACAATTTCGTGAACCAAGTTTTTGGCGCCGTTGCTGGGGATTGTTCGAGTTTGGACAACTGACGGTTCATCTTGTTGCTAGATTAGGTATTTATCTTCAGAGTTCTTAAGAATGAATTCTAGTGTTTCAAGGTGATGTTCTCATCATCACCAAAGCTGATTGATTCTCATCAATTTAGCTCTTGAATGCAATGTCCTGCTAAAGCTTGGCTAGGCATGTCTAATTCGTTTAGACTGAAGCTTTAGACTAACATTGCATGATTCCTGGAATTCTCATTAAGAATTTTGATATCTTTATTTTCTTTTCAATAAATTTTTGAAAAATCCAAAAAAATTACAAAATCATAAAAACCAAAAATATTGTATGTTTCTTGTTGAGTCTAGTGTCTCATGTTAAGTTTGGTGTCAATTGCATGTTTCTGTTCTTCTTGCATTCATCTGTGTCTTAAGTGATCTTCAAGTGTTCTTGATGATTCATTGCTCTGATCTTTAAATTCTTTTGACTTGAGTGTTTTGTTGTTTCTCATATGCATTCTCATTTTGTTAGTCTCAAATGGTATACAAACTGCTAAGTCTGGTGTTTTGCATGCATTGTTATTTGATTTTAGTTGCATTTTGATTATTCCTTATTATTAAAAATCTAAAAATATTTTTAACTTGTGTCTTTTCAAGTCAATAATACAGAGAATTGAAGATTCAGAATATACAGCGGAGGAATTATACAGAAAAAGCTGGGCGTTCAAAACGCCCAGTGAAGAAGGCAAAACTGGCGTTTAAACGCCAGCCAGGGTGCCTGGCTGGGCGTTTAACGCCCAAAAGGGTAGTGGTTTGGGCATTTAATGCCAGGATGGCACAAGAGGGAAGATTTTGTTTTTAATTCAATTTTTTTCAAGTTTTCAAAATTTTTCAAAATCAAATCTTTTTCAATCAAATATCTTTTCAATCATATGTTTTCAAAATCAATTTCTTTCCATTTTCAAAAATACTTGCTATCAATTAATGATTTGATTCAACATTTCAAGTATGTTGCCTTTTCTGTTGAGAAAGGTTTAATGTCTGAATCATATCTTTTCTTGTTAGTCAAGTCATTAATTTTTAAATCAAATCTTTTTAAATTGTTTTTCAAATCATATCTTCTCAATCACATCTTTTTAAAAAACCATAACTTTTAAATCATATCTTTTTAATCACATCTTTTTCAAAATAGTTTTCAATCATATCTTTTTGATTTCTAATTTCAAAATCTTTTTCAAAAATCACTTGATTTCTTTTCCACTCTTGTTTTCGAAAATCAACTAGTGTTTTTAAAATGTTTTCAAAATGTTTTTAATTTATTTTCAAAAATATCTTCCCCTCTTCTCACATCCTTCCATTTATGGACTAACACTACTCCTCAATGCACAATTTGAACTCCATCTTTCCTTGATAAGTTCGAATTTTCTACCTCTTCCTTCTATTTTTCTTCTTTCTCCTCTGACATCTTAAGGAATCTCTATACTGTGACATAGAGGATTTCATATTTTCTTGTTCTCTTCTCTTTCATATGAGCAGGAGCAAAGACAAAAGCATTCTTGTTGAGGCTGACCCTGAACCTGAAAGGACCTTGAAGCGAAAGCTAAGAGAAGCTAAGGCACAACTCTCTATAGAGGATCTAACAGAAATCTTCAAAGAAGAAGACATGGCAGCCGAAAACAACAACAATGTCAACAATGCAAGGAAGGTGCTGGGTGACTTTACTGCACCTACTCCCGACTTCTATGGGAGAAGTATCTCTATACCTGCCATTGGAGCAAACAACCTTGAGCTTAAAAGCCTCAATTAGTTTCTCTAATGCAACAAATTGCAAGTTTCATGGACTTCCATTGGAAGATCCTCATCGGTTCTTAGCTGAGTTCTTGCAAATCTGTGACACTGTCAAGACCAATGGGGTTGATCCTGAGGTCTACAGACTTATGCTATTCCCTTTGCTGTAAGAGACAGAGCTAGGATATGGTTGGACTCACAACCTAAAGAAAGCCTGAACTCTTGGGAAAAGCTAGTCAATGCCTTCTTGGCAAAGTTCTTTGCACCTCAAAATTGAGTAAGCTTAGAGTGGAAGTCCAAACCTTCAGACAAAGGAAGGAGAGTCCCTCTATGAAGCTTGGGGAAGATACAAACAATTAATCAGGAAGTGTCCCTCTCATATGCTTTCTGAATGGAGCATCATAGGTATTTTCTATGATGGTCTATCTGAACAGTCCAAGATGTCATTGGATAGCTCTGCTGGAGGATCTCTTCATCTAAAGAAGACGCCTACAAAAGCTCAAGAACTAATTGAAATCGTTGCAAATAACCAATTCATGTACACTTCTGAAAGGAATCCTGTGAACAATGGGACTAATCAGAAGAAAGGAGTTCTTGAGATTGATACTCTGAATGCCACACTGGCTCAGAATAAAATATTGACTCAGCAAGTCAATATGATTTCTCAAAGTCTGTCTGGAATGCAAAATGCACCAGGCAGTACTAAGGATGCTTCATCTGAGGAAGAAGCTTATGATCCTGAAACTCTTCAATGGAAGAGGTGAATTACATGGGAGAACCCTATGGAAACACCTATAATTCTTCATGGAGAAATCATCCAAATCTCTCATGGAAGGATCAACAGAGACCTCAACAAGGTTTCAACAACAATAATGGTGGAAGAAACAGGTTTAGCAATGGCAAGCCTTTTCCATCATCTTCTCAGCAACAGACAGAGAATTCTAAGCAGAGCCACTCTGACTTAGCAACCATGGTCCTGATCTAATCAAAACCACCCAGAGTTTCATGACTGAAACAAGGTCCTCCATTAGACTTGGAGGCACAAGTGGGGCAGCTGAGCAAGAAAATTACTGAACTCCTCCTAGTACTCTTCCAAGCAATACAGAAGAAAATCCAAAAGGAGAGTGCAAGGCCATCAACATGGCTGAATTAGAGAGGAGGAAGAGGCAGTGAACGCCACTGAGGAAGACCTCAATGGATGACCACTGGCCTCCAATGAGTTCCCCAATGAGGAACCATGGGAATCTGAGGCTCACACTGAGACCATAGAGATCCCATTGGATTACTTCTGCCATTCATGAGCTCTGATGAGTATTCTTCCTTTGAAGAGGATGAGTATGTCACTGAAGAGCAAGTTGCTAAATACCTTGGAGCAATCATGAAGCTAAATGAGAAGTTATTTGGTAATGAGACTTGGGAGGATGA
>QBTX01002395.1:0-20750 GCA_003063285.2 Arachis monticola
ACAATTCATGCATCATTCCCTATGAACGCGTGCCTGACAACCACTTCCGTTCTACCTTAGATTGAATGATTATCTCTTGGATTCTTAATCAGAATCTTCGTGGTATAAAGCTAGATTGATGGCGGCATTCATGAGAATCGGAAAGTCTAAACCTTGTCTGTGTGTATTCGAGTAAGATTCAGGGATTGAATGACTGTGTGAACTTCAAACCTCGCGAGTGCTGGGCGTAGTGACAGACGCAAAAAGGAGGGTGAATCCTATTCTAGTATGATCGAGAACCTCAGATGATTAGCCGTGCTGAAGAGATTTGGACCATTTTCACAAGAGGATAGGATGCAGCCATTGACACGGTGATGCCTCCAGATTAGCCATGCAGTGACAGCGCATCGGACCATATTCCAGAGAGGATGAAAAGTAACCATTGACAAGGTGATGTCCTTACATAAAGCCAGCCATGGAAAGGAGTAAGACTGACTGGATGAAGACAGCAGGAAAGCAGAGGTTCGAGGAACGAAACGCATCTCCATACATTTATCTGAAATTCTCACCAACGATATACATAAGTATTTCTATCTTTTATTTTCTGTACTATTTATATTTATTTTTCAAAACTCCATAACTATTTTTTTTATTAGTTTGCCTGACTGATTTACAAGTGACCATAGTTGCTTCATACCAACAATCTCCATGGGATCGACCCTTACTTACGTAAGGTTTATTACTTGGTACGACCCAGTGCTACTTGCTGGTTAGTTGTACTCTGAATCTGATTTTTGCTCAAGTCCCTCAATTTCAGCCAGAAAATACCTGAAATCACAGAAAAACATACAAACTCATAGTAAAGTCCAAAAATGTTAATTTAACATAAAAACTAATGAAAACATCCCTAAAAGTAACTAGATCCTACTAAAAACATACTAAAAACAATGCCAAAAAGCGTATAAATTTTCCGCTCATCAGGCGTTCAGTGGCAGAAAGCCTGCATGGTTGGGCGTTGAACGCCCACTGAGGGGTTCCTCACTGGCGTTCAGCACCAGAAAGCCTGGGTGTGTGGGTGTTGAACGCCCGCCAGTGCTCCCTGGCTGGCGTTCAACGCCAACTCTGCTGCCAGGATGGGCGTTGAACGCCCTTTGAGGGGTTCCTCACTGGCGTTCAGTGCTAGGCTTGCTACTAGATTGGGCGTTGAACGCCTAGTGATATGTCCTTCACTGGCATTTAATGCCACCCCATTCTCCTCAGATTCGGCCTCTACCTCCATGGTTATGGCCTTGTACTCTTCTCTAGGATTAACCTCAGTATTACTTGGAAGAGTTTCAGGAGGAGTCTTAGGGATCCTCTTGCTCAGTTGACCAACTTGTACCTCCAAGTTTCTAACGGAGGACCTTGTTTCATTCATGAAACTATGAGTGGTCTTAGAGTGGTTGGAAACCAGAGTTAATAAGTCAGAAAGGCTCTGCTTAGAGGTTTCCATATTCCCTTGAGAAGATGGGAATGGTGGTCTGTTGTTGACCCTATTCTGGTTCCTTCCACCTTGATTGTTATTGAAACCTTGTTGAGGTTTCTGTTGATCCTTCCATGAAATGTTAGGATGGTTCCTCCACGAAGGATTGTAGGTGTTTCCATAGGATTTTTCCATGTAATTCACCTCCTCCATAGTGGGTTGATCAGGATCATAAGCTTCTTCTTCAGAAGAAGCTTCCTGAGTATTGCCAGTTGGAGCTTACATTCCCGTCAGATGCTGGGAGATCATACTGACTTGCTGAGTCAAGATCTTATTCTGAGCCAATATGGTATTCAGAGTTTCAATTTCATGAACTCCTTTCTTCTAAGAAATTCCATGGTTTACAGGATTTCTCTCAGAGGTGTACATGAATTGGTTTTTAGCAACCATCTCAATGAGTTCTCTAGTTTCTGCAGGTGTTTTCTTCAAGTGGAGTGATCCACCTGCAGAGCTATCCAATGAAATTTTGGATATCTCAGACAAGCCATCATAGYACACGCCTATGATGGACCATTCTGAGAGCATGTCAGGAGGACATCTCCTGATCAGTTGCTTGTATCTTTCCCAAGCTTCATAGAGGGATTCACCTTCTCTTTGTTTGAAGGTTTGAACTTTCACTCTAATTTTGTTCATCCTTTGAGGGGGAAAGAACTTAGCCAGAAAAGCATTAACCAGTTTTTCCCAAGAGTCAAGACTCTCTCTTGGTTGGGCATCTAAACATATCTTAGCTCTGTCTCTTACAGCAAAGGGAAAGAGCATCAGCTTGTAGACTTCAAGATCTACTCCATTAGTCTTTACAGTATCACAGATCTATAGGAATTCAGCTAAAAACTTATGTCGATCTTCCAATGGAAGTCCATAAAACTTGTAGTTCTACTGCAGAAGAGAGACTAACTGAGGCTTAAGCTTAAAATTGTTAGCTCCAATGGCAGGTACAGAGATGCTTCTGCCATAAAAGTCAGAGGTAGGCATGGTGAAGTCACCAAGAACCTTTCTGGCTTCCTCTTGAGGTTCGGCCATAGCTCCTTTTTCTTGTTAAAACTTTCTGAAAGGTATCTTCCAGAGTGTTGTGCTCTAGCTTGATGTAGACGCCTCCTTAGAGTCTTCTGAGGTTCAGGATCAGGAGTCAAGATGGGTTCTTTATCCCTGTTCCTGGTCATAAACAAGAAAGGAAAAGAAAGAAAAGAAGAAAGCTTTTTGTGCCACTTGGACCAAAGAGCTTCTGGTGAGATGTGAAGAAAAAAGAGAGAAATAAAGTGAAGAGGGAAGATGAGAAGGAAGAATAGAGAGGGGGAGTAATTTGAATAATTAGAAGTGAGAAGAGAAGAAGTATAAATAAATAAGATAAATAAGAATTAAAATATTTTTTTGTTTTTATTTTATTTAATAATTAAGTTCGAAAATTAAGTTAATTGATTTAAAAAGAAATTGAAAATTAGTTAATGATTTTCGGAAATAGAAGAGAGAGAAGAGGAGTGGAATTTTCGAAAATTAAGAGAGAAGAGTTAGTTAAGAAGTTTTCAAAAAGAAGAGAGAGAAGTGGTTAAGAAAATATTTGAATTTAAAATAAGATAAGAGATAAAATAAGAGAAGATTTGAAATTGAAATTTGAAATTAGAAAAACATAAGATAAGAAATCAAAAAGTTTTGAAAAGAGTTGATTTTAAATTTGAAGTTAGAAAAGATAAGATAAGAAACAAAAAAGATTTGAAAAAGATTTTGAAAAGATAAGATTTTGAAATTTGATTTTGAAAAAGATATGATTTTTAAAATTTTGAAATTTGAAAAAGATAAGATTTTGAAAAAGATAAGATTTTTAATTTTGAAAAGATTTGATTTTTAAAATTTTGAAAACTAAGATAAGATAAGATAAAAATTTAAAATTGAAATATGAATTTTTAATGTTAATTTTCAAAAATTAAGCAAAAAATAAAAATAGAAAAGATATTTTTTATTTTTGAATTTAATGATGAAAGAGAAAAACACACAAAAGACACAAGACTTAAAATTTTTAGATCTAATGCTCCTTATTTTCGAAAATTTTGGAGGGTAACACAAAGGAACACCAAACTTAAAAATTTTAAGATCAAAACACAAAAAAAGACTTAAGAACACTTTAAAGACTAACAAGAACACTAAGAACAAGACTAAAAAACTTAAAGAATACAAGAACATAAAAGGAACATTGTTCCGGGGGGTTACCTGAAACTGAAGGTCGATCTCGGGGGAGATTTTTTGGTGTGGTCGGAGCAGTTGTGTCCGACTTGCCGGATCTTGAGGTGCTGCTGATTCTTAGTCACCGGAGGGTGGTGGTACCTGCAAGAGACTCTGATGCTTAAGTTAGCACGGGCTTTAAGCAAGTTTTTTGTAGAATTAGAGTATGTGTTATACCTGGGTGCTCCAGTGTATTTATAGTAGTGTTTGACGATCTTCCTTTGAGATAAGTTTGTTATCTTATCTTATCTTTTGTGAGTAAGATCATATCTTTGGCCAACCGCCTTCTAGTAGTCGGTGGTCCTTTCATTCTGGGCCTCCTTGGGCCTCTACGGTGATCTTCCGAGCTCTTTGTGAAGAGTTCGTTGTAATGGGCCAACCTTTAAAGAGGTCGATCCTTTGTTTTCATGCAACTCAGACCTTATAGCTCAGTCCAGGGTATGAACAGTGCCCCTGCTTGAGCTTCGATCTTTCCCCGAGGTTGTGCTTCCGAGCTTCGACCTCTTTAGGGAAGTCGTGTTCAAGCATCTGTTCGGTTGTGTCCGGTCTGCTCCCTCTTGTGCGAGTTTTGCGTCTTTAAATGTTATTCCAAAATGCGAAGCATTTTTGCGTTTGCTTCTTTATTGCTGCGTTTTGTTCTTCGAGGAGGTTTCCTCTTTGGGAATGCGCACGCGCTTTTAATTCCTATTGATTGGGCTTTTATTCTATTTTGCCATTCCATTCCCTCGCTTTATTTTGAAATTGAAAAGTCTTAGACCTTGGTTTTCAGTTTCTTGCTTTCATTTGTTTCATTTGCCCAGTGAAGAGAGGCTTCCTTTCGTTTGTCCTTTGATTGTCCCAGCATTCCAAAATCATTCCTTTCTTGGATTTTTGGAGTTTCCATTTTCTTTTAGTGAAGATTTGTTCGTGGCTTGCTGCTTGCTCGCTTATCTTCTTCCGCAGGTTGGTGCTTTTTCTTCACACCTTTTTTGTTTTATGCGTTTTATTTGTCGCCCTCCTTTGCGCTTTACTCTTGCATGCTCTCTTTATGTACAAAGTTTTGAAAAATTTTGAAGCTTTCCTGGCGACTCTTGTGTGCCTTTGTTTCTTGATAGTTACAATATTTTTTATCTTGCTGTTTATGTGGAGAGATGTTAGTATCTAGGTTTCTGTTTGCCTCCTTGTATTTTCTTTTATTTGAGAGGGTTAAGGTTCTGGCTTTTGTGTCGTTTTCCTTTTCTGCATCCTGCTCTGTTGTTGCCTCTAAAGGGTGCCCCTGGGCTTTTGGTATTGATTCGTTGCTCTTTGTGAGACCTGGGGTTCCCTTTCGTTTATCGTACCTGATGTTTGTTGGTTATTTCTTCCTATTCTGTTGCTATCCGAGTTGTTTGGTAGTGACCCCTTTTTTGTTTTCTTGTTGTAGGTGTAGTTGCTATATGTCTTCCCGTAAGAATATTGTCGAGATGTCCACCAAAGTCTCTGCTGGTATGGCCGATTGCTTAGATTTGATAGTTCTGATGTGTGTTACTGTGGCCGATCCGGAGTACTGTGAGAGGCTTAGGAGGTTCCATAGGGTGTGTATTAATAGGGAGGACGAGAAGAATTACAAACTATTGTCGCCTAATCCTGAGGAAAGGGTTAGTTTCCCTCCCTCAGCTCGGGGAGAACGTCCTTTCTTCTATGCCTATGACTACTTCCTTAGCCAGCTAGGTATTAGCCTTCCTTTTACTGCCTTTGAAACCGAACTCCTGTGGACTTGTAATGTGGCCCGATCACAGCTTCATCCGAACTCTTGGGCTTTCATAAAGATTTTTCAGTTATTGTGCCAAGAGCTGGGTGTCCGACCTACAATATCCCTTTTTCTTTACCTGTTCATGTTGACAAAACCTGGGGTGGCCAAGAAGAAAGCTTCTTGGATTTCCTTCTGAGCTACCCAGGGGAAGAAAGTGTTTTTGATGTTTGACGACTCTTTTCGGGACTTTAAAAACTACTATTTTAAAGTCCGGGCTGTTAAGAATGCTTGCCCTTTCTTTTTGGATGAAAATGATGAACCTACTTTTCCTTTATGGTGGCAAAAAGAACCCATAGCCCCTAAGTACTTTTGGGAAAGTTTAGATGAGGTAGAACAGGCCTTTGTGGGTGTTTTAGAGGAGCATTAGGGAGAACCTCCTCATCTGGATACGAAGAGATTTTTAGGAGATCCTTCCCTCCTTCGTGCTGAGCTAGGTAGCATTCGACCTCTTTCTTTACAAATAGTTTTCTTCTATTGTTTGTGAATTTATCCTTTTCCGACTGTGTAATTATTTTCCTGGCTTCTTTTTTCAGAGATGGTTAAATCATCAGACTCTATGAAGTCTTTTCGGAAGGCCAAGAAGGCGGTGGCTGCCCAAAATCTGTCAAATAAGACGTTGGGGGAGGGGTCTTCGGCACAGCTACCTCCGAAGAAGTCGTCGGCTGAGTCTCAGGGTCCAAGGAAGATTATCCCGACCCCGAGAGTTTGGACAGTTCCGTCTAACCCATCTCAGATGACCTCTGGTGCTGCCTTCTCTCCTACTGCTGCTGGTCCCCCTCCCAAGAAGCAAAAGACTGTTGGGACTTTTAACCTTGATGACAAAAAATTTGATGGTGTGGCCTTTGCCATGGAATTGATTGCTCCTCATGGCAAAGTCCCTCTGGATGACGTTTCGATCCTTCACTACCTTGATTTCATAACGAGCAATAGTATTCGAATGGCCAATCTTGGTGCGATATTATCCCGAGTTATCCGGGAGTCTTCGGTTCGTGCTACCAGAGCCTTTATGGAGGATGATAAGTCTGAATATGATAGGATTAAGGCTTTAAAAGACAATCTGGATGCCAAAGTGACTGAATTGGAGTTTGATTTTGAGAAGGAGAAGTCTCGAGCTACTGTAGTAGAGGCGGCTGCAAATCTGGCCGAGGAGACAGCTAAAAAGTACAAGGAGAGTTATACCCGCACATATGGCGAGCTCCTGGAGACTAGGGAGAGACTTTAGTCTGCTCAGGACGATTATGCCGAGCTTCAAGGTCATATGGTGAGTAGTATGACCGAGATGTATTAAAATCTAAAAGCCCAAGTCCGGGTTCTTGCTCCCGAGCTCGACCTCTCCTTGTTCAGTCGGATAATGTGGTGGAGGATGGCAACATCGTGCCTGCCCCAGATGATGAAGATGAAGGTCCTCTCCTGGTGCCTCCAGCCAAGGATTCTGCAACTTCAGCTTCTACAGCCCCTTCAACTGAGGTGGTCCCTTCTGAGCCTGGCCTAGAGATCCTGACTGGTTCAGACGGGGTTGTTGGAGCCGTCCCTATCTCGACGATCCCACCTTCGCCTCAGGGTGCTGCTATTGATGTGACTTTGGATCCTTTATGATTCCTTATTATATCTCTGTTTTGATTATGTATTTAGTATAGTCCGACCTATGGACTTTGTTGAACTTGTTAGTTTTTTGTAAGTTCCTGTGGGTGACTCTTGGACACTTAGTTGCTTCCTAGCAACTTTTATTTCAACAAAAACTTTAAATTCTTGGGCTGCCGTTTAGGCAGCCTTTGAGTCTTTACTGCTTTAATTTATGTTGAATGATGCATTGACTTTGCTTGTGTTGCTATGCTTTGTATTTGGAGGTTGTTTTTCAACCTTTGTTTGGAGGAGGTTGCTCTTCAACCTTTATATAGGTGTTTTGGGTATCCTTGGTTTGAAACTCCTTGAGGTGGGGTTTGCCTTGGTTTCCCTTGCGATGGCTACCTCCTTTCTTTAGTCAGCTATATTGTCTTTGCAACTTGTCGTCTGGGCTTCTTAGTCGAATTTCAAACAACTTCTTTGGGTATAAAGAACCCTCTTAGTTTGTTTGGACGACCTTCTTAGCCTTGTTTTGGGATTATCCTTTCTGAGTAGTATCTCTTTTCAGGAGTTTTGTACCCTTTTAGCTGGGCTTTTCGACCTTTGGACTTATACTTATTCTCTTTTTTCGAGGTCTTATTTGTCTTTTTGGGTCACCTCCTTGTGGTGTCGATCTGTATGCCTTTGCTATCCGGGCTTTTTTGTCGTATTCCAACAACTTTTTACGTAGTGTCCCGATGGGGAACCTTTTCTTTATAGTTTGTTTGGATGACGTTTTAGCTCCGTTTCGAGGTCATGCTCTTGCTTTAGGTAAAATCCTTTTTTGGGCTTGTACCTTTTTTGCTGAACATTTCGGGCCTTGGTTTATTAACCTTTTTTTTTGCCTTTGTGAGATGTTTTTGTCCCTTTTCAGTGATCCTTTCATTAGTCCGACCAAGGTAGTCAAAATCGCATGTAAACTCGTGGAAACGCACGATTATATGCTTCTACTTCATCTTTCCGTTGCGCTTCTGCTTCTCGTCCAGAACTAGGTTGCTCCCTGTGAAATCGCCGTTGAAGATCGCAGAGTCACCGAAATCGTCGCTTCTGCTGCATGGTTGCGTTTCAGGTTGAAGAAGTTCTTTTTCTTGGCCTTGAGCCCCTGATTGCAGCCCAACCCAACCCAATAGCCCAATAGAAGACCATGGAAGAGGAGCCCTAGCAGAGTAACAGTCTCTAATCTCTTAATCTCCCTTACTTTTACAGTTTATCTCCAATTCTCTATCGCCAAAATTTTAAATTTTCACCTCTCTGAACTCTGAAGTCTCAATCTCTGACTCTGTCTCTCTTTTCCTCTGAAATTTAAATTTTGCACGACCGAAAACCCCAATTTGGAGCATCGCCGACTTGCCGTGAGATTTTCTGCTGGTGTTATCGACTCAAACTGGTGGTGGTTGGACTGCGTGAGGCCGTGAGCATCACTTTGTGATTGCAACTTGCGAGACTCTCTAGCTCTTCCTCTCTATCTCTGGGTCTTGCTGCTAGTTCATCAGGTAAGTTAAGAGTTAAGACCTCTTTAATCTTTATCCTCTTCAATCTTATTTTAATTAGGAAAAAAAGGTAAATGATATAGAGGCATAGGGATAGAGTTGATTACAAGGTATGGTAGTGTCAAACATTTGTTCAAGAGCTTTAACCAATTCATGGTAGCCATCATGAACTTAAAGATTGAGTTTAATCTCTGAGCATCCTGTCTTAATTTATTATGCCCAATAATGTTTAACATAAAATGTATTAAGATAGTAGTTCTCAAATTATGAATAATAATTATCTTGATTCTTGACACTTTAATTAAGCTAACTAGCTAAGTGTTCCTCTTCTATATATATGAGTTTAATTACCTTGAGACTTGAGTGACTTTATTAGAAATTCAGAAAAAACTGTAGTAGAATCTGTAAATAACATGGACTTCTCTATTCAAAGAAAAAGAAGCTGTAATTGGCGGCGTCTGCATCAATATATTATCCCTTTATCTGAAACCATTAATCTTCTTTAGCAAACCTTATAAGCTTTCCTAAAAGGTAGATGTAACAAATATGATATATAGAAGAAGCATATCACTTCCTCACTCTAGTAAGATAATTGAACGCTACTTCTGTGGTTCTATGTCAATATATTGCAAAATTTCATCCTAATTTGTGTTAAAAGTACAAGCAATGTACCTAACTAATTTGACTAATTAGGCCAATTTTTGTGTTTCCTAAAAAAGATTGAAAAGAAAGTAACTGCCATTAGGAATCTGACTTACATGCTACATGATTGTAAAATTATATGGACATATATTATATTATAGGAAACATCACCTACCAACCAACCAATAATAGGAATGTCCATTTTCAATTCAAGGAATTTATAGCTACCAATTTCACACCAAAGAATTCTGCATAATTAAAGACATTACTCTTTAAAGTAATATCAGGTAAGTGAAATGTCAGGAGTCACAAATTTAGTTAGGGACCATAACTTTCACAGCATTGGTTCAGTGCATTATAGAGGACAAGACAAAGAACTTTGCATATCTCAACTCTCAACCAACTCAATCTATTAACCTATTTTTGATAAGATTTGTTAACCATTAATTAATCTTGTTTACTGTCCTGTACTTTTGAATTTCTTATCTCTCTTATTTTGGTGTATATATGTTTGTATAAATAAGGGACATTAGATTATGTGCCTGTTGTATAATAATTAACCATATAGATAAATCTTTAAATTTGATTTGATTCAGGATTTTAAATTCATCAACCATTAGCACATACATATTTTACAATTGGTTGAATTAGATATCCAAGTGATGCTTATATAATATTTGTTCTTTATCAGATAAAATAAACTATAACAATAATTAAATAAGTGCTGAGTTATAAAATTCTAGCACGATTAAACCTTTGGCCTTATGTTGATTTACCTCAAGATCTGAGGCATGTATGTGGTGGTGTTCTCACTTGAATAAACCCTGACAAGAACAAGATAGCTGGCCTTATTACTTTTCACAACTCAGAAGCCTTGTTGTGTTATTATTGTGCTTCCATTCCAACTAATGCATTTTAATTAATTGCTTATACCAATTACCAAGTTGCTGAATTGTAATGTGTTTGATCTTCAATTCTTCACCATAAGCAACTATGACAGTACTAATAGTTGTGCAGCAATAAGCACTACTACACTATATTGGTGTGGGGTTTGTATGCAATAATATTTATTGAAAAAGGCTATCTATCTATGTATCTATATAACATATAAAATTAAATTGTATGTGTACATTCATTATTTGAGCTTTATGATTTTATTGCAATAATATTTATTTCATGCATGTTATAACTATCTATATCTTAATGTCTTCATTATTTGTCACCTATATTATCCCAATAATTTTATGACTATTTATATCTCTGAATTGTTGTTGTGGACTTGTGTCATTGAATATAATTCTTGAATTTTTGTTATGCTAGTATTTTTTGTTTAAATTGGATTGTTAAATTTTTGTTGTTGAACTTAGATGGTTGTACTTGAAATTGAACACAATTCTATAATTTTTGTTAAATTGTTGAATTTTTTCTATGATATTGAATTGATTCATTGAATATTCATTGTTTTTATTTTTTTCTGAACAAGAATGGCATCGACTCAAGCTAATGCAAGTGAAAATCCGACTAACATTCCAGCTTCTCAGTCAGGAAGTACAGCTGGAATCGCTAATAAAAGAAAAGTTTCTAAGAATACTTTTGGAAGTAGAACTGATGTAGGATGGGAGCACGGGATATCTATTGGAGAAGATGGAAAGAAAATACAATGTAATACTGTCATAAAGTTTTTTCAGGAGGAGTTTATAGATTGAAACACCACTTAGCAGGAACTCAAAAAGATGTTGGGGTGTGTACAGCTGTTAGTGATAAAGTTAAGAAGCAAATGTGGGATGTTGTAAGTGGGTTGTAAGTGAATTTGATGAAAAAATCAAGCATGGATGGGGCAAGCCCAGGGAAAGCTACTAAAGAAGTTGACACTACCGGTGAAAAAAGAAAAGGAAAAGAACTAGATGGCAACATATTCAAGAAAACACGCATTAGTACTCAAACAACAATCAACAATATATTTAAGAAGAATTCGAGAGAGGAAGTATGTTTAGAAATTGGTGCTTTTTTCTACAACAATGGCATCCCCTTTAATGTTTCAAGGAGCGAGGAATACAGTAGAATATTTGAGAAAGCTATAAGATATGGACAAGGATTCAAGCCACCATCCTACCATGAATTAAGGGTGCCTCTTTTGAAGAAACACGTGGAGCTTGTTCAACAATCACTAGAGGAACATAGAGCATATTGGAAGCAGGTTGGTTGCACAATAATGACTGATGGTTGGACAGATAAGAGAAGACGGACCATCCTAAATTTTTTGGTTAATAGTCTTAAAGGGACTGTTTTTCTAAAATCTATTGATGCCTCTCATATTACTAAGACAGCTGATAAAATCTTTAAAATGATAGATGATGTGGTTGAAGAGGTTGGTGAAGAAAATGTCATCCAAGTTGTTTTGGACGCCTTGTGCAGCACATTGCATTGATTTAATGTTAGAAGACTTGGAAAAAAAAGTAACACTTCACAAGGACACAATTTACAAAGGTAGAAAGATTACTACTTACATATATGCTAGAACTGCTCTTATTGCACTACTACACATCCACACTAAGGGGAAAGATTTGGTGAGACCGGGTATGACCCGTTTTGCAACTTCTTACCTTACTTTGGGATGTCTCAAATTTTCAATGACAACAAAGGTTCCTTAATAAGAATGTTTCTTTCTGATCAATGGACTTCTAGTAAATTTGCAAAGACAAAAGATGGAAAGATAATTGCAAGTGTGGTGTTAGATAAGGTGTTTTGGAAAGAAGTAGGTATTACTTGAGGGCTGTCTACCCTCTTCTTCATTTGCTATTGTATGTGGATTCAAGTTAAAATGGCCAATGGATTTTTATGAAGAAATGACAAGTTCAAAAGAGAAATACGAGATGCATTCATGAGTGAACAAATAAAAGTGTCTTATCTATTTTTATCTTTAACTCATTATTTCTTTTATCAAAATATAATTGAATTGAAATATTGTTTTTTGTACAATAATTTATTAATTTTTCTTAACCCTGTATATGTTACTAACCTATTGGTGTATATATTGATGCAAATGCACGGCAAACCAACTTTCAATAGAGCCATTGCATGCTGCTTATGCTAGTATTATTAAATCCTCAAAGCTTCATTATGTAGATCTGGTTTTTAAAATTGCTTATGAGCTTAAGAAGTAGTTTATGCGTGGGGTAGAGAGAGGAGGAGTGGTACAGGAAATCCGAGGAGGTTGTATCGACTAAGAGGTGGCGCAGGTGGATGTGTCAGAGTCGGTCGTGAGAGAGTTGTGAAGCAGCGTGCTCGAGAGAGAGTGATTGTGGGTGGGTGTTGTGAAGAACTGCGACCACGCGAGCAAAGCTGCAATTTTTACGTAAGAACTCCAGGCATTGTGGGATTCCTGACAGTTAAAATGTAGGAGCTCCGCTCCGACTTCAAGCACTCTCTCCTGAAGACGCCTTCAACAATTTGCAATTCGTGTCTTGAATTTGACATATAGTTCATCTGGATGTGAACATAATTGGAGCGGCTTTTGAGATGGTCTTCCAGTAATTTAAATTTTTTTTTTTTTTTTTTTTTTTTGTTTTGGTTGTTAATTCTTCAATTCTATCTTGTTGTTTGACTAATATTTTTTATCTACTTTTGAAAGGTTCATATAAAAAGGAGAAACCGTTTAAAAGATAAAACCATGAATGATGTTGTGTTTGTGATGACAAACTCAAGATTAGCAAAGAAAAAACAAACTAGAAGAAGTCTTGATTATGACTATAGTCTTGATGAGTTGGACGCTGATGAACAGTGGATTGTTGCCGACGAAGATGGAGAAGAAGAAGATTTAGATGCTCTAATTTCAGATCCTGATTTAAATGATGAAGCAAGTGGTAATAGAGTTGTTGGTGCCTCTAAGGATCCTTTGACAATTCCTTATCTTGATGATGATGAGTTTGAAGAACTTCTCCAAGGACCTCTTCCTCCTGCTCCTGATAATGATGAAGATGGTAATGCAGAAGTTTGTGAAACTCGTGAAGATTTTATGACTGATGAAGAATAAAATGATTATTAAATAACTTGTTTAGATTTTAGTTAATTAGTTGTTTATTCTAGTAGTTTGGTTGGTTTATTTGCTACTTGAATTTATTTTAGTGTCGTATGAACTTGTGAGTTGTGAATTTGTGTTGAATTGTGACTTTTGACTTGTTATGGTATATATATATTAGTTATAATTCTATGGATAATTTAGTTTATTTGAGATTTATTTTACTTTCTGTAAAATTAGTTTTTGCTGTTAAATTTTCTAAATTTTTATAATTTACGAGTCATATTTACGTTCCGTCTTACGATTCAACGAATTACGATTTTGAGTTAGCTTAACGAGTCGAGGTAAAAACTACGAGTTCACTACCTTGAGTCCGACTTCTCTATCGGGCTTTATTAATTTATTTTTAGTTAGACCTTGTCAGGTCACTTTTTCTGGGTTACTTTTTATAACTTCTTGTATTATCTTGCTTCTATCACTTCACCTTGCCGACCTCTTTTAATCGGGCGATAAATTTTGCGCTTTATGAGCTTAGATTAATGCGTCTTGGTAGAAAACTTTTTAGAAAATTGATAAATTTCATTCAAATAATACTGAGATAAAAACATAAATAAAAGTGTGTACATGAGAGTGCTTACCCTTCTAGGTCGGGCAGTGTTTTAGATCTCGGCCTGGCGCCTCATTAAAAAACCTTTTTAGGAAAAAGAGTGCACCTTGACCTAAGATCTTTTACTATTTTCTAGCTATATTACCTTCTTAGGTTATAGGCATGCCATGACCTTGGTAGCTCTCGCCCTTCGAGGTCGGACACCTTATAGTAGCCTTTTCATAGTACCCTTGTAACTCGGTATGGCCCTTTCTAGTTAGCTGCTAGCTTCCTTTCTCCTGACCGAACTGCTCTGATATCATTTCGGATTAAGATGAGATCGTTGGTGGCAAAGCTTTGGTGGATTACCTTCTGATTATACCTTAGAGCCATTCGACACTTTAGGGCTGCCTCTCTGATCCGAACTCTTTCTCGGACTTCTGGAAGTAGATTGACCTCTTTCCTTTGAGCTTGGAAGTTGGTGTCTTCATTGTAGAGGATCATTCTAGGGGATCCTTCTTCTACTTCCACGGGAATTATTGTGTCCATTCCATAAGCAAGTTGGAATGGTGATTCTCTGGTGGTTGAGTGTGGTGTTGTCCGGTATGCCCATAGGAATGGTGATTCGGCCCAAGCTCCCTTGGCGTCCTGTAGTCTCCGTTTTAACCCAGCCAGTATGACTTTGTTGGTGGCTTCCGCCTGTCCACTGGCTTATGGGTGCTCTACGGAGGTGAACTGGTGCTTGATTTTTAAATCGGCTACCAGATTTCTGAAGCCCGTGTCGGTGAACTGAGTGCCATTGTCAGTGGTAATGGAGTATGGGACCCAAACCTTGTGACAATATTCCTGTACAAGAATTTCCGACTTCTTTGGGCGGTGGCAGTGGCTAAAGGTTCAGCCTCAATTCATTTTGTAAAATAGTCTATTCCTACAATTAGGAACTTGACTTGCCCTGATCCCTGAGGGAAAGGTCCGAGGAGGTCGAGCCTCCACTTTGCGAATGACCAGGGTGAAGTGACACAAATGAGTTCATCGGGTGGTGCGATGTGAAAGTTGGCGTGCTTCTGACATGGAGGGCATGTTTTGACGGACTCTGTTGCTTCCTTTTGCAAGGTCGGCCAGTAAAAACCAGCTCGGAGTACTTTTTTGGAAAGAGCTCGCGCCCCGAGGTGGTTGCCGCACATGCCACTGTGGACTTCCTCAAGAACTTCCCTCGTAGCGGAGGTCGGGACGCATTTTAGGAGGGGTGTACAGATTCCTCTCCTATATAGGATGTCATGCACTATGGTGTAGTACTGCGCTTCTCGTACTAGCCTTTTTGCCTCCTTTTTGTCTGCGGGAAGTGTTTTAGACCTGAGATAGCTGACTATGGGAGTCATCCACCCTTGGTCCTAGTCTGATATGCTTAGGACCTTTTTTTCTTCCGAGGTTGATGGATTTTGTAGTGTTTCTTGGATGAGGCTTCTATTGTTGCCCCCAGGTTTGGTGCTGGCTAGTTTCAAAAGTGCATCGGCTCAGGGATTTTGTTCCCGAGGTATATGTTGGATCTCATATCCCATAAATTTTCCGAGTTGTTCTTTGGTCTTGTCTAGGTATTTCTTCATGGTGGGATCCTTAGCCTGGTAGCTCCCTTCTATTTACAAGGTGACTACCTGTGAGTCGCTGAAAATGGTAAGCTTTTGAGCGCCGACCTCCCTAGCCAGCTTCAAACCTGCAAGTAGGGCTTCGTACTTGGCTTGGTTATTTGAGGCGGGAAACTCAAACTTTAAGGAGAGCTCAAGTTGAGTTCCTTGATTACTTTCTAGGATTACTCCGGCTCCACTTCTAGCTTTGTTTGATGAACCGTCAACGTAGAGGTTCCAGCCAGCGGGGGCGTCTGGGGTATCGGTGTATTATGCAATGAAGTCGGCCAGATATTGGGACTTGATGGCTGTTCGAGCTTCATACTTGAGATCGAACTCGAACAACTCGACTGCCCATTGTAGAATTCTTCCAGCTAAGTTTGTTTTCTTTATAATGCTTTTTATAGGTTGATTGGTCCATACTCTGATAGTGTGAGCTTGAAAGTATGGCCGGAGTCATCGAGAAATGAGTATAAGGGCGTAGGCAAACTTTTCTATCTTTTGATAGTTTAGTTCAGCCCCTTGTAGAGCCTTACTGATGAAGTAGATGGGTTGTTGCCCATTTTCGTCTTCTCTGACTAATGCTGAAGCTATTGCCTGACTTCCTATGGTGAGGTATACGATTAGTTCTTCACCTTCCCTGGGTCGGGTTAGGATGGGTGGTCGCCCCAGGAATGTCTTGAAGTCTTGGAAGGCTTTTTCACATTCTGGGGTCCATTCGAACCTCTTTCCTTTCCTTAGTGTTGCGTAGAAAGGGAGAGATCTTAATGCCGAGCCAGCTAGGAATCTGGACAGAACCGCTAGTCTTTCGTTGAGCTGCTGGACCTCCTTAACACAGGTCGGGCTTTTCATGCTAAGTATGGCCTGGAATTTATCCGAGTTTGCTTCAATCCCCCTTTGAGTGAGCATGAAGCCCAGGAGTTTGCCAATTTCTACTGCGAAGGTACACTTTGTGGGGTTAAGTCTCATCCCATGCTTTCTTATGGTGTTGAACACTTCAGTGAGGTCGGATAACAACGTTTCCTCTCTTTGTATCTTTACTAGTATGTCGTCTATATAAACCTCCATCAGCTTTCCGATGTGATTGGCGAACACTTTGTTCATCAATCTTTAATATGTATCCCCTGCGTTCTTAAGTCCGAAGGGCATGACTACGTAGTAGTAGTTTGCTCTTGGGGTTAGGAATGAGGTTTTCTCCGCGGTCCAAAAGATTAGACATGGCTTCACAGCCAGCCAGACTTCAACAAATCATCATGAAACTCTAGAATTCATTCTTAAAAACTCTGAATAACAGAATAGAAATACATATTTTATTTTATTTTATTTTTTTGAAATTTTCGAAAAATAAAATATAAAAAGCTTAAACATAAAATAAAATTACCTAATCTGAGCAACAAGATGAACCGTCAGTTGTCCAAACTCGAACAAACCCCGGCAATGGCGCCATAAATTTGGTGCACAAAATTGTGATCATCAATGGCGCCAACAGCTTGGTATGCACAATTGTAATCTCAACTCTTTGTCACAACTCCGCACAACTAACCAGCAAGTGCACTGGGTCGTCCAAGTAATAAACCTTACGTGAGTAAGGGTCGATCCCAAACTACTATAAATACCCTGGAGCACCCAGGGTTAATAAACTTCAAAAATACTTCTGATTTTCTTATCTAAAAACCCCTGCTCCAATAAACCCCTTCGCAGCTATAAAACATATAAAAAAAGGCATACCACCGGAAGGTCCCCTCTTTTGCAAGGTTACCCCCCACCCAGAACTTTAAGGATATGAAAAACAAGGATCCAGCAGCGCAAACAACCAGTCCAGCCAAGTTCAAGAACAACACACCCAGACACTCCGGTTCGGCCATTCAACCCGAACTTGGGACAAACCAAAACTCAGAGCTTAATTTCGACCAGCAAGAAGTATCTCGCCGAGATCGACCACCAATTCAGGTAACCCTCGAATAGAAATGCTTAGAGTTTAGTCCAGAAAATGAGGTTGGCATTCACTTGCCCATGATGCAGAGGAGATGCAACGCCTACACTAGAAGTGTCAACTTTGATCAAAGTTTGGACCAAGTCCTCACAGACATTTGTGAAGAGGGCGCTCATGGAAGAGAGTTCAAGAGAAAAGCCGGTTCAACTAAGAAAGGCATGACCTCAAGCCGTGGCTAGGGGATGGTTGGAGTTCATCCAACGCTCAATCATTCCACTAGCAACCGGTCTGAAGTTACTATAAACCGGGCTATCATGATCCATAGCATCATGATTGGAGAGAAAGTAGAAGTTCATGAGGTTATATCCCTAGAACTCTACAAGGTAAGCAGAAGCCTTCTACTTTGGCAGATTAGCCTTCCCTCATCTCATTTGTCAACTCTGCAATTTTGCTGGAATGACATAGAGGGAGATATCCTCATTGATGAGGAAACAAGCCATCACTAAGAAAAGGATGAGCAACAAGAAAGCCACTCATGGACAAGACATGAGAATTCCTCATCATGAAATCCTGAGATGCTCAAAGGATGCTTTTTTCTCCACAAATTATGGGAGCAAATCACACATCCCTAGGAGAATTAAGTTCCAACATGGGACAACTAAGGTGGAGCACTAAGAGCATTCCATCCTCCTCCATGAAATTAGAGAAGACCAAAGAGTCATGAGGGAGGAGCAACAAAGGCAAGGAAGAGACATTGAGGAGTCAAGCACTCCATAAGATTTTTCAGAGGAAGAACAAGCCGATATCACTAGGTGGACCCGTTCTTTATCTCCTGTTCTTATTTTTCTGTTTTCAAAAATTTGCTTATGTTATATCTATGTTTGTGTCTTTACTACATGATTTAGTGTCTTGAGAAGTCCACAATTAAAGCTTATAATGACTTTATGAATCCTTCACCTCTCTTAAATAAAAAAGTGTTTTTATTGCAAAAAAAGAAAAAGAAGTACAAATGAATTTCTTAATTTTTAAAACAGATTAATTATTTTGATGTGGTGGCAATACTTTTTATTTTTTCTAGAATGTTTTTTTTTTTTATTTTTTTTTTTTTGATTTGTTGCGAATTATGATTGTTAAAAAATTGTTGGCTCTTGAAAGAATGATAAAAAAAGAGAAAATGTTTATTGATAATCGAAAAATCATAAATGATGTCTGAAGCAGAAAGCATGAAAACTTGCGAAAAAAAACAAATGACGAAAGAGAAAAGAAAGAAAAGAAAGAACAAATAATAAGTCTCTTAAACAAAAGGCCAGGGTAATAAAAAGGATCCAAGGCTTTGAGCAATCAGTGGATTTAGGAGGGCCCACAGGAAATAAAAATCTGGCCTAAGCGCTAACCAAGCTGTCCTAACCATGTGCTTGTGGTGCTGGAAGGTGCGCAAGTGAAAGGCTTGAGACTGAGCGGTTAAGTAAAAAGTAGGAAAAAAAAGCAAAAAGAGTTTGTGCTTAAGAGCTTCTGGGACACCTCTAATTGGGGACTTAGCAAAGCTGAGTCATAATCTAAAAAGGTTCACCAGTTGTGTCTATGGCATTTATGTATCCGGTGGTAATACTGGAAACAAATGCTTAGGGTCACGGCCAAGACTCATAAAGTAACTGTGTTCAGAATAACATACTGAACTAGGAGAATCAATAACACTATCTGAATTTCTAAGATTCTTCTATAGAGCCAATCATATCTGACTTGCAATAGGATAAAGTAGATGCCAAAACTATCAGAAGCAAAAGCTAATAGCCCGCTCATCTAATTAGACTGATCTTCAAGATGTTTCGATTTATTGTATATTCTCTTTTTCTTATCTTTTTTTTTATTTTTGTTTAATTTTAGTTTGGTTTTGTGATGAGCGGATAATTATACACTTTTGGCCTGTTTTTAGGTAGTTTTTAGTATTAAGTTTTTTATTATTTTTTAAACAAAATCACATTTATGGACTTATATATGTTGTGTGTTTTTCTATGATTTTCAGGTATTTTCTGACTGAAAAAATCTGAGGACTGAGCAAAAATCTGATCAGGGCTGAAAAAAAGGACTGCAGATGCTGTTGGATCTGACCTCCCTGCACTCAAGTAAATTTTCTGGAGATCAGAAAGCTCATTTGGCACCGCTCTCAATTGCGTTGGAAAGTGAACATCCTGGGATTTTTAGTAAAATCACATATAATAGTCTATATTTTGCCCGAGATTTGATGGCCAAACTGCCGTTCCAAGTCAGCATAAAAATTCTGGGTCAAAACGCCAGAACTGGATAAAAGCTGGAGTTAAACGCCACAAAACTGGCACAAAAGCTGGCGTTTAACTCCAAGAAGTCTCTAACTATGAACGCTTCAACGCTCAGCCCAAAGCACACCAAGTGGGCCCGGAAGAAGATTTCTGCATTTTAATTACTTTTTATTTCTGTAAACCTAGGCTACTGGTTCTCTATAAATAGGATCTTTTTGGCTATTGTATGTTCTAATCTTCGGATCATCTTGAGTTCTTCTGGTTCCCCCTCTGGGGCCGAAGCCAATGAACACCATTATCACTTTTGTATTTTCAAACGGTGGAGTTTCTACACCCATAGATTAAGGTGTGGAGCTCTGCTGTTCCTCATGAATAATGCAAAGTACTATTGTTTTTTACTATTCAATTCACGCTTATCTTTTCTAAGATATTCATTCGTACTTGAACCTGATGGATGTGATGATCCGTGACACTCATCATCATCATCCTCCTTATGAACGCGTGCCTGACAACCACCTCCGTTCTACCTTCGATTGAGTGCATATCTCTTTGGGTTTCTAATCTAAAGATTAGAACATTGATGGTATAAGCTGAATTATTGGCGGTCATTCTTGAGTCCGGAAAGTCTAAACCTTGTCTGTGGTATTCCGAGTAGGATCGGGAAGGATGACTGTGAGACTTTTCAAACTCGCGAGTGTTGGGCGTAGTGACAGACGCAAAAGGATCAATGATCCTATTCCAACATGATCCGAGAACCGACGATGATTAGCGTGCGGTGACAACGCATTTGCCATTTTCACTGAGAGGAAAACGGAGGTAGCCATTGACAACGGTGAACCCAACATAAAGCTTGCCATGGAAAAGAGTATGAATGATTGGATGAAGGCAATAGGAAAGCAGACGTTCAGAAGGAAACAAAGCATCTCCAACAGCTTATCTGAAATTCCTATCATGAATTACATAAGTATTCTTATCTTTATTTTTATGTTTTTACTTATCTTTTTAATTATCAATTCTCCATAACCATTTGAATTCGCCTGACTGAGATTTACAAGATGACCATAGCTTGCTTCAAGCCGACAATCTTCATGGATG
>QBTX01002396.1:0-20736 GCA_003063285.2 Arachis monticola
TTACAAGTGTGTCACCATATGGATATGTAGAGCTTCAGGATATTGACTCTGACAAAAAGTTCATTGTTAATGAATAGAAAGTTAAGCATTATCTTGAAAGCAATGTTGAGCAAGAATACTCAAAACTGAGACTAGATTAAAGCTCAGTAAAAGTCCAGCTAAAGACAGTAAAGAAGCGCTTATTGGGAGGCAACCCAATCTTATTTATCTATGTTAATCACTTTCTCATTTCGTTTTCTATTGTTATTTTATGTTTTCTTTAGGTTGATGATAATGTGGAGTCACAAAAACAACTGTAGAATTAAAGCAAAATAGAAAACAACATTAAAAATAACACACCCTGGAGGAGGAGCTTACTGGCGTTTAAACACCAGTAAGGGTAGCAGAATGGGCGTTAAACGCCCAGTCTGGCACCATTCTGGGCGTTTAACGCCAGAAAGAAGCACCAGACTGGCGTTTAACGCCAGAAAGAAGCATCAAGATGGCGTTTAACACCAGAAACAAGCAATAGCTTGGCGTTAAACGCCAGGAAAGGTATAAAAGCTGGCATTTAATGCTAGAAACAGGCAGCGGTCTGGCGTTAAACGCCAGAATTGCATTCTAAGGGCGTTTTTGAACGCCTAAATGGAGCAGGGATACTAAGTCCTTGACCCCTCAGGATCTGTGGATCCCACAGGATCCCCACCAACCTCAATTCACCCTCTCTCTTCTTTACACCTACCCATAACACCCTTCCCCAACTACCCTTCACCAATCACCTCCATCTCTCTCCCTCCATCTCCTCCATTTTCTTTTTCTTCCCCTTCTTTCTTTCTTCTTTTGCTCGCGGACGAGCAAACTTTTTAAGTTTGGTGTGGTAAAAGCGTTGCTTTTTTGTTTTTCCATAACCATTTATGGCACCTAAGGCCGGAAAAACCTCTAGAAAGAGGAAAGGAAAGGCAGTTGCTTCCACCTCCGAGTCATGAGAGATGGAGAGGTTCATCTCAAAGGTCCATAGCTCAGTAATAGAGCATTTGACTGCACATCAAGGAGCCATGAAGGAAGAGCAACAAAGACAAGAAAGAGACATTGAGGAGCTCAAGCACTCCATAGGATCTTCAAGAAGGAGAACTAGCCGCCATCACTAAGGTGGACCCGTTCTTTAATTTCCTTGTTCTTATTTTTTTGCTTTTCAAATTTTCATGCTTTGTGTTTGTCTATGTTTGTGTTTTACTACATGATCATTAGTGTCTAGTGTCTATGTCTTAAAGTTATGAATGTCCTATGAATCCTTCACCTTTCTTAAAATAAAAAATGTTCTAAATACAAAAGAACAAGAAGTACATGAATTTCAAATTCATCATGAAAATTAGTTTAATTATTTTGATGTGGTAGTAATACTTTTTATTTTCTGAATGAATGCTTGAACAGTGCATATTTTTTATCTTGTTGTTTATGAATGTTAAATTTGTTGGCTATTGAAAGAATGATGAAAAAGAGAAATGTTATTGATAATCTGAAAAATCATAAAAATTGATTCTTGAAGCAAGAAAAAGCAATGAATAACAAGGCTTGCAAAAAAAATTAGTGAAAAAGAAAAAGAAAGAAAAAGAAAAAGCAAGCAGAAAAAGCCAATAGCTCTTTAAACCAAAAGGCAAGAGCAAAAAGCCAATAACCCTTTAAACCAAAAGGCAAGGGTAAATAGGATCCAAGGCTTTGAGCATTAATGGATAGGAGGGCCTAAAGGAATAAAATCCTGGCCTAAGCGGCTGAATCAAGCTGTCCCTAAACCATGTGCTTGTGGCATGCAAGTCCAAGTGAAAAGCTTGAGACTGAGTGGTTGAAGTCGTGATCCAAAGAAAAAAGAGTGTGCTTAAGAACTCTGGACACCTCTAATTGGGGACTTTAGCAAAGCTGAGTTACAATCTGAAAAGGTTCACCYAGTYATGTGTCTGTGGCATTTATGTATCCGGTGGTAATACTGGAAAACAAAGTGCTTARGGCCACGGCCAAGACTCATAAAGWAGCTGTGTTCAAGAATCAACATACTRAACTARGAGAATCAATAACACTATCTGAATTCTAAGTTCCTATAGATGCAAATCATTCTGAACTTCAAGGGATAAAGTGGGATGCCAAAACTATTTAGAAGCAAAAAGCTACTAGTCCCTCTCATTTAATTGGAGCTAAGTTTCATTGATATTTTGGAATTTATTGTATATTCTCTTCTTTTTATCCTATTTGATTTTCAGTTGCTTGGGGACAAGCAACAATTTAAGTTTGGTGTTGTGATGAGCGGATAATTTATACGCTTTTTGGCATTATTTTTAGGTAGTTTTTAGTATGTTTTATTCACTTTTTATTATGTTTTTATTAGTTTTTGTGCAAAATTCACATTTCTGGACTTTACTATGAGTTTTGCATTTTTTGTGATTTCAGGTATTTTCTGGCTGAAATTGAGGGACCTGAGCAAAAATCTGATTTAGAGGCTGTTAAAGGACTGCAGATGCTATTGGATTCTAACCTTCCTGCACTCGAAATGGATTTTTTGGAGCTACAGAAGTCCAATTGGCGCTCTCTTAATTGCGTTGGAAAGTAGACATCCAGGGCTTTCCAGAAATATATAATAGTCCATACTTTGCCCGAGTTTTGATGATGCAAACTGGCGTTTAACGCCAACTTCCTGCCCTATTCTGGCGTTAAACGCCAGAAACAGGTTACAAACTAGAGTTCAATGCCAGAAACAGGTTACAAGCTAGAGTTAAATGCCAGAAATAGGCTGCAACTTGGCGTTTAACTCCAGGACAAGTTTCTACACATGGAAGTTTCAATGCTCAACCCAAACACACACCAAGTGGGTCCTGGAAGTAGATTTCTGCACTATCTATCATAGTTTACTCATTTTCGGTAAACCTAGGTTACTAGTTGAGTATAAAAACTACTTTTAGAGATTTATTTCGTACCTCATGAAATTTTACATCTGAATTTGTATCTTTCACAGCATGAGTCTCTAAACCCCATGGTTGGGGTGAGGAGCTCTGCTGCGTCTCGATGAATTAATGCAAGTATTTCTGTTTTCTATTCAATCACATTTGTTTCTATTCTAAGATATTCATTCGCGCTTCAACATGATGAAAGTGATGATCCGTGACACTCCTTACCGTTCTCAACCTATGAACGCGTGCCTGACAATCACTTCCGTTCTACCTTAGATTGAATGTGTATCTCTTGAGTTTCTGGTTTACGAGTTTGATTGCCTCTCCTGACAATAGAGCATTCAAACCCATGAAGCCAGAATCTTCGTGGTATAAGCTAGAATCAATCGGCAGCATTCCTGAGATTCGTAAAGTCTAAACCTTGCCTGTGGTATTCCGAGTAGGATCTGGGAAGGGATGACTGTGAAGAGCTTCAAACTCACGAATGTTGGGCGTAGTGACAGACGCAAAAGGATCAGTGGATCCTATTCCAGCACAAGTGAGAACTGACAGATGATTAGCCATGTATATGGACCTTTTTCACTGAAAGGATGGATGGTAGCCATTGACAATGGTGATCCACCAACATACAACTTGCCATGGAAGGAGCCTTGCATGCGTGAAAAAGAAGACAGTAGGAAAGCAGAGATTCAGAAGACAGAGCACCTCCAAAACTCCAACCTATTCTCCATTACTGCATAACAAGTATTTATTGTATGCTCTTTTAGTCTTTGCAATTAAAACCAAAAACCATTATTGATATCCTGACTAAGATTTACAAGATAACCATAGCCTACTTCAAACCAACAATCTCCGTGGGATCGACCCTTACTCACGTAAGGTATTACTTAGACGACCCAGTGCACTTGCTGGTTAGTTATGCGGGATTACAAAGTGTGATTGTAATTTTTGTGCACCAATATACTCCGGCTATCATCCAATGACTACGTTGAACATCATGTAGACCATTTTGTGGTTGTCAGGCATGCGGATCTTGGCTAAGCGAGTATTGAAGATAGAGGGTGATTGTCACGGGTCACCCCTTCAGTCTTACTTAACTGAATTAAGTAAAAGAGTACATCTTAGAGAAGAAGTAGGCGTGAATTGAATGAAAAACTATAGTACTTGCATTAATTCATAAGGAACAGCAGAGCTCCTCACCTTAATCTATGAGGTGTAGAAACTTCACCGTTGAAAATACATAAGAACAAAATGGTCTAGGCATGGCCGAATGGCCAGCCTCCAAAAAGGGTTCGAAGAACTTTCTAAAAGGTCAAAGAATTCGAAAACAGGGGAAGAAGACCTGATCAAAGGATTGAAAAGTGGTCCAAAGATATGAATATAATAGTAAAAAGTGCTATTTATACTAAACTAGTAAACTAGGTTTACAGAAAATGAGTAACTAAGTGCAGATAGTGCATAAATCCACTTCCGGGGCCCACTTGGTGTGTGCTTGGGCTGAGCATTGAAGCTTTCACGTGCATAGGCTCTTCTTGGAGATAAAAACTAGCTTGGGTGCCAGTTTGGGCATTTAACTCTAGCTTTGTTGCCAGTTCTGGCGTTTTACGCCAGAAAAGGGTCTCTGATGGGTGTTTGGATGCCAGTTTGGGCCATCAAATCTTGGACAAAGTATGGACTATTATACATTGTTGGAAAGCCCAGGATGTCTACTTTCCAACGCAATTAAGAGTGCGCCAATTAAGCTTCTGTAACTCCAGAAAATCCACTTCGAGTGCAGGAGGTCAGAATCCAACAACATCTGCAATCCTTTCTTAGCCTCTGAATCAGATTTTTGCTCAGGTCCTTCAATTTCAGCTAAAAAATACTTGAAATCACAGAAAAACATACAAACTCATAGTAAAGTCCAGAAATGTGAATTTTGCATAAAAACTAATAAAAATATACTAAAAAGTGACTAAAACATACTAGAAACTACCTAAAAGCAATGCCAAAAAGCATATAAATTATCTGCTAATCACTTGTCATGGATGAAAATCAAGATATCTCAAATTATTTTATTTCATTAGAAACTTATTTAAGTAATTTCAATTCTGTTGGAAGTTTTTCGTATGTTAGAAGTGATTCATTTGATGAAGTTGAATCACATAGGAATTTCAATTCTATTTTTTCAATTCCTAGTGCAAATTTGATTCCTCAAATCGAATTTAAGCATAGTTTAGATTTTAATGCTTTTCCCATTCCTAGAAATAATGTTATTAATCAATCTTTTGTTGATGCATCTCAAGATCGTTGTACTGAAAATGATTCGGCGATTGATTTGGTTGATAATAAAGCTTGTTTATGCTCAAATGAGTTGATCGATTTATCTTTTTATTACATTTATAATTTGGAACCTTTGGGTTTCAAAAAATATTCAGTCAATGATGATAATGTTGAAAGAGGCTTTAAGTCCCAAGATCCTCTTGAAGAAATTAACTTAGGATCTAGCAATGATGTTAGACCTACTTATATTTGCAAAAATATCAACGAGCAATTTCAAAAAGAATTAGTTAGTCTATTAATTGACTACAAAGATTGTTTTACTTGGGATTATCATGAGATGCCTGGGCTTGATCGTTCTTTAATAGAACATCAATTGGCTTTGAAGCCATTTGTTTGGCCAGTAAAGCAAGCGCTACGATGCTTTGCACTTGAAATCCATTTAAAGATTAAAGAAGAAATCGCAAGATTGATTAAAGTAAAGTTCATTCGAATAGCTTGTTATGTTGATTGGGTGTCAAATATTGTACCTATGATGAAGAATAATGGGAAATTACGTGTATGCATTGACTTTCGAGAGTTTAAATAATGCTATTCCCAATAATGATTATTTTATTCTTGTGGTAAATATGCTAGTTGATTCTACAGCAGGCAATGAAATTCTAACTTTAATAGATGGTTATTCGGGATATAACCAAATTTTTATCACTAACGATGATGTTTTGAAAACTGCTTTTCGATGTCCTAGGGCATTAGGAACTTATGAATGGGTAGTGATGCCTTTTGATTTGAAGAATGCTGGTTCAACGTGCTATGAATACCATTTTCCATGAATTCTTTGAAAAATTTATAGAACTATATATCGACGATTGGTGCACGAAATTGTGATCATCAATGGCGCCATCAACATGGTACGCTCAATTGCAATCTCAACCTTATCCACCACTATCCGCACACTAACAGCAAGTGTATTGGTTCGTCCAAGTAATAACCTTTACGCGAGTAAGGGTCGTCCCACGGCGATTGTTGTATGAAAGCAAGCTGATGGTCACCTTTAAATCTCAATCAGGCCATATTCAAATGGTTGGATGATATATGCAATAAAAATAAAATAAAGATAGAGATCCTAATGTAATTCATTGGTGAGAACTTCAGATAAGCGAATGGAGATGCTTTGTCCCTTCCGTCTCTCTGCTTTCCTCTGGTCTTCATCCAATCCCTCTTATTCCTTTCCATTGGCAAGCTGTATATTGGGGCATCACCCGTTGTCATTGGCTACAATCTCGTCCTCGCAGTGAAATGTTCAACGCACCTGTACCGGCAACGGCTAATCCATAGGCTGTCAGGTTCTCATCAGGTTGAATAGATATCCTTGTTCTTGTTGCTCTGTCACTACGCCCAGCCTTCAGGAGTTTAAGGCTCGTCAGCGTCATTCATCTTGAATCCTTACTCAGAATACCACAACAAGGTTTTAGACTTCTCGGATCTCTTGATGCCGCACGCATACGTTCTATCTTATACTACGAAGATTCCGATCAAGGATCCTGAAGAGATAAACATTCAAGCCTTTGTTGGCTTGTAGAACAAAGTGGTTGTCAGGCACTCGTTCATAAGTGAGAATGATGATGAGTGTCACATACTCATCACTTTATCATGTTCTTGGGTGAAATGAATATCTTAGAAAAGTAATAAGCTGAATTGAATAGAAGAACATAGTAATTGATTAAATAACTCGAGGTACAGGCAGAGCTCCCACCCTTATCTATGGGTGTGAGAAACTCCACCTTGAAGAATACATAAGTGCTAATAGTGATCATTGGCTTCGGCCCTAGAGAGGGGAACCAGAAATACCAAATCTGATCTAAGATCTAAGTAATCATAAGATGATCCCTAAGATTGCGAAAAGTGAATCAAAAGATGATAATAGCACAAAGGTCCTTTTTAGAGAACTAGTAGCCTAGGGTTACCAGAGATGAGTAAATGACATAAAAATCACTTCGGGCCCACTTGGTGTGTGCTTAGGCTAAGCATTGAGCTTCATGTGTAGAGACTTTTCTTGGAGTTAAACGCCAGCTTTTGTGCCAGTTTGGACGTTTAACTCCCATTCTTGTGCCAGTTCGGCGTTTACTCCGGGCAATTTTGAGCTGATTTGGAACGCCGTTTTGGGCCATCAATCTCAAGCAAAGTATGGACTATTAATCATTGCTGGAAAGCCCAGAATGTCTACTTTCCAACGCCGTTAAGAGCGCGCCAATGGGCTTCTGTAGCTCCAGAAATCCACTTCGAGTGCAGGGAGGTCAGATCCACAGCACTGCAGTCTTCTTTCAGCCTCTGAATCAGATTTTTTGCTCAGGTCCTCAATTTTCAGCCAGAAAATACCTGAAATCACAGAAACACACAAACTCATAGTAAAGTCCAGAAAAGTGAATTTTACTAAAAACTAATAAATATAATAAAAACTAACTAAAACATACTAAAAACATCCTAAAAACAATGCCAAAAAGCGTATAAATTATCCGCTCATCAACGATGTAATGGTCAAGTCAAAGTCGATATACCAACATCTTGACCATTTACGGCAAGCATTCGATACAATGCGTAAAAAGGGTTTAAAGATGAATTCTTTAAAATGTGCATTTGAAGTCTTAGCTGGGAATTTTTTAGGTTTCATGGCTCAAAAGAAAGGGATTGTCATCGATCATAATAAAGCTAAGGCTATTTTAAAGTTACCTCTACCAACTTYRAAGAAAACCATACAGTYTTTTTGGAGAAAGTTAATTTTCTTTGAYGCTTTATTCTAATCTATCTGGAYGCACAYGTGTCTTTTCATCTTTAGTCAAACTTAAAGATGAATCGTAGTATGTTTGGATAGAAGAACATCARAAAGCATTTGATTTAATCAAAGCTTACTTGTCCAAGGTACCGATAATGGTAACTGTTCGTCTTTATGAGCCATTGAAGTTATACATGGCTGCTTCGACAAGTACTATCGAGTGTATGTTGGCACAGAATGATGATGAAGGTCTTGAAAAGGCYATTTACTATCAGATTTGAGTGATGTCTGATATTGAGTTAAGATATTTCCGATTGAAAAATTATGTTTGTCCCTCTATTATGCTTGCATGAAATTGAAATGTTATATGGATGCAACTTGTAAAGACTATCAAAGTGATTGCTCAAACARATTTGGTAAAATACATGTTATCATCTCCTATGTTAAAAAGTAGGTTGGGCAAATGGATGCTTACTTTAACAGAATTTGATTTGCATTATGTCCCGGCCAAGGCCGTTAAGGGTCAGGTCATCGTGGATTTACTCRTCGATGGACCAAATAATCCTAATGACCAGGGGGCAAACATTATCRAAGTAGATTCTGATTGTTGAAAGTTGTATTTTGATGGTTCAAAGCACAAAGATAGTGCTGGAGTTGGGATTCTGATCATTTCTCCAAAAGATGTCCCATTGGAATTTCTGTTTGAATTAAAATAGTCATGCTCGAATAATATTGCAGAGTATGAAGCATTAATATTAGGGCTAGAGATTTTAATCAATAAAAGGGCATCAGATATTTAAATTTTTGGAGATTTTCAGTTGGTTTTAAAGCAGTTGTCRAAAGAGTTCAAATGTAACAATRAAAAGTCACAAAAGTATTTGTCAATAGCATGGGCGTTGTTGGTGTATTTTCGAAAAGTGTCTTTGGTTCATATTCTAAGAATTCAAAATGAGATTGCCAATGAGTTGGCTCAAATTGCATCGAGATACAGAGTACTTCCCAAAACTTTAGGAAAATTGGCAAAAGTTTGACAAATTTTGGTGCTTATTKAAGAAATAGAAGTTTTAGTTATAAATGATTGGGATGATGATGATTARAGGAAACCAATTRTAGAATATTTGAGAAATCCTAATATCTGAGTTGATCGAAAAATTAAGTTAAAAGCAATGAATTTTGTGTTCATGGGTGATAACTTATATAAAAAGGGTGTYGATTGAAGCCTTTCGAGATGTTTAGGCSAATTAGAAAAAGATATTGCTCTTGAAGAGGTCCATARGGGCATATGTAGCGCTCATCAAGCTGGAGTAAATATGAAATGGGTGTTGCGATGAGATCAAGTATATTGGCTATCCATGATTAAAGATTGCATTGATTATGCAAAMACGTGTTAAGAGTGTCAACGGCATGGGGTAATACAACAAATTCCAACTTCTAAGTTACATTCGATTATTAAACCTCGACCACAAATTGGAATAATCCACCCACCTTCGTCGAAGCACCATAAATTTATTTTAGTGGCCATCGATTATTTTACAAAGTGGGTTGAAACTGTTCCTTTGATAAAGGCGGGTCAAAATGAATTATCGACTTCATAGAAGAGTACATAATTCATCGATTTGGAATTCYTCAAACGTTGAGCACTGATCAGAGAATTATGTTTACTAGCCAACGTATTAGAAATTTTGCAGCATTGAGGAATATAAGTTTGGTAACTTCGACCCCGTATTATGCACAAGCAAATGACCAAGTTGAAGTGGCAAATAAAGTTTTAATCAATTTGATTAAAATGCAAATTGGCAAAAAACTTCRAACTTGGCATAAAACTTTAAGTCAAGAGTTATGGTCTTATCGTAATTCTCCTAGAGGATCGACGAATACGTCTCTGTATATATTAGTTTATGGTCATGATGCAATATAAGAGTGATGAGACAAGATGAATTACCAATTAAGGATTATTGGAATGTGATGTATGATGAATTAAATGATTTAGATCATGAATACATTTTGGTGCTCRAGAATATGATTCATTAGAAAAATAATATTACTCGAAGTTATAATTAACGTGTGAAAGAGAAATAATTTCATGTGGGAGAATTAGTTTTAAAAGTTACATTACCAATAGAAAGAAAATCGAGATTTTTTGGTAAATGGTCTCACAATTAGAAAGGTCCTTTTCAAATAGTCGATTTGTACTCCAGAAATGCATATCGTATTAAGGATGTCGATTCGGGTAATGAAGTTAAGTCAATAAATGAGAAATATCTAAAACGATATCTATGCTGGAAAAGTAATGTTTAACATATAAAAGAGGAGTACAAGTAAGAGAAAGGAAGTTCATGACTCTTTGATCTTCTCTAATTTCATGGAGGAGAATGGAATGTTCTTGGTGCTCCACCCTTAGTTGTCCCATGTTGGAACTCAGTTCTCCTAAGGAGGTGTTAATTTTCTCCCAATAATTTTGAGGAGGAAAGTGCATCCCTTGAGACATCTCAAGGATTTCATGATGAGTCGGATCTCTTGTTTGCTCCATCCTTTTCTTAGTGATAGGCTTGTCCTCATCAATGAGGATGTCTCCCTCTATGTCAACTCCAACTGAATAACAGAGGTGACGAATGAGATGAGGAAAGGCTAACCTTGCCAAGATAGAGGACTTGTCCGCCACCTTATAAAGTTCTTGGGTTATAACCTCATGAACTTCTATTTCTTCTCCAATCATGATGCTATGAATCATGATGGCCCGGTCTATAGTAACTTCGGACCGGTTGCTAGTGGGAATGATTGAGCAAGTACCTTCTTATGTGCATGGTATCATAAGGCTTCCTGGATCTTGAAGTTTTTCTGGTTAAGGTGCTTTGCAGAATGATCTGCAACTAGAATTCGTCTCAGTGAGAAACACTTTGTCAGTTTCTTTCATAACTTGCTCATAAGAACGGTCTATTAAAGGTGGCTAGTGACCACTTCTGTAAAACAGAAATCATTTATTTCAAGAGTCCGTAGATAATCTGCAGACGCACAGTAAATTGCTTTTCTTGTTCCGCTTGGCGGATTTCTGAGGATGGAGGTGAGAGGGTTGTATTTTTCAACCTTAGTTGCTGCAGTGACTGGTTTATTCCTTCCAGGGTGGTTGGAGAAGCGTTTTTAGAGGGGTTACTACCAGCACTCTCAGGAGGGGTGTCGTGATCCCGCATTGGCGTTTGAACGCCAGGATTGGCAGTGAAGAATGGGCGTTTAACGCCATAACCTTTTCCCCCTTGTTCTGGAGTTTTTGAACGCCAGAACTGGTTGGGAACATAGGGCGTTTACATCGCACAGCTTTTCCCCTCCCTGTTTGCGTTTGGATGACGCCAATAGTATTCTTCTCTGGGCTCTTACTGTCCTCGAGTGGATTTTGGGACAGTGGTTTGGACGTTATCCTCTGTCATTGTTCCTTAATTGGCTTTTTGTTGCTATTTTGAGCAGTGTTATTCAATGTCCTTGCGCCGATCTGCAGTGAGCTGCTTGGCCATTTCTGTCCCTGTAGTCTTGTGTTTAGATAACTGCTGTTTTTCGCATGATTCACTGTGATTTATGATTTCTTAGTTAGCAATTTTAGGTTCTTGGAGCATCTCTTTAAATCTGCCAAACTGTTGTCATCAAGGTGTGTATGGTGCTTGATTGCCGAACCATTTGTTTTTGAGGCATTAGGATCAGGTGCTAACTTTGTGCGCGATATTTGTAATTTCTTTTCTGGTGATGGAGACTCTATTGCTAGAGGTATACAAATGTTTGATTTCTAGACGCAACAGCTATCTATAACTTGAGCCTCCTCAAATTTCGTCTTCCTCAACGTATAAGATTTCCCTTATGCTGAGTGGTTCTAAGTAGACATACTTGATTTTGTTCTGTTAAGCGCCGAGAGTAGTGAGAACGGATGTCTAATTGTACTCACTCTGAAAATGATATTTCAGAGGGGGCATTTTCTTATCATATCCTTATACTCATCCAGGTGCATCTTCATAGAGGGATTCATTATCCTCTGGTTTAGTCTAAAGCTGGATGTCAAGCCTTAGCTTGTGTATCCTTTTTGGAGGGTAAGAATTGAATTTCTAGATATTTGTCTGATAACTGTCCCCATGTTTTTAGAGTGCTATTGATTGCTGTGGGTTGCGTTATCCTCAACCCCTCTTTAGCTGATCTTTGTACAGTAACTGAAAAATTAGTAATAGACCATGTAGACATCCTGGTCTACCTCTTTATCACGTACTATGTCAGCAATTTGTGTACAGAAAGCTGTGCCAGAAACTCAGTGGTTCTTCCTGTGGAAGAACAGAATAACTGGCGAGATGTTTGGGCTGCACTCATGATAACTAGGATTATGAAAGGATTGAGCTCAAAGTTGCTTGCTTAGACTGGGAAGGTATAATTAGCAAATGCTTACCCACCATGCAGCTGTAATGGGGTTAGCAGCTAGCTTCTGGAACCCAGGATGTCTTCATGGAGCACATGACGTCAACTTCTCAATTGAGGAATTAGTCATGAGGCAGGAAAGAGGGAATATGATATGAATTCACAAGGAGTAAAGAAAAATATTTTTATATTTAAAAAAAAAAAAAAAAAAAAAAACCAAAAACAATTAAAATAAAATAGAACTGGAGTAAATAAAATAAATTTTGAAAACTAGAAAGAAAATATAGATCAAGCAAACAATTTAAAGAAACAAAACTTATCTTTCATGGATACAAATAAAAATTTATAAAATAATTTGAAAAAGATGATTTTTGGAAAAGAGGAAAGAGAAAAACAACAAAATGCACAAACTAAAAATTTTTAGAAATCAAACACAATTTTCGAAATGACTTAAGGAAAACAAAGAGAGACACTAAACTTGAATTTTAAGGATCAAGACAGACTAAAGATATCAAGATTGGAAAAATAAAAGTAAAAGTAATGCAGTGCAATTGACAGGACCCCCCGAAAGCTTTAAAAGTGAAGACTAAATCAAATAAAATTTTTTTTTTTTATTTTGTAATAAAATATTCATTATCTAAGCAACAAGATCAACCGTCAATTGTCCAAACTCGAAACAATCCTGCGGCAACGGCGCAAACAACAGTGGTGCAAAGAGAATTGTGATCATCAACGGGCGCCATCAACCATGGTACGCCACATTTGAATCACAATTTCTTCAAACTTCGCACAACTAACCAGCAAGTGCACTGGGTTGTCAAGTAATAGCCTTACGTGAGTAATGGTTGATCCTACCTGGAGACATTATGTCTGCTTGAAGCACCTACGTGCGCTATCTTGTTAACTCTTAGTCGGATAATCAATAAGTTATCACGTTGATTGTTGTAAAAGTATAAAGAACAAAATGAAGTGATGTGTTTTGCAGTAATGAGAACAGGGTAATAGGGTTTTTGGAGGAACTGAATATATCCTGAAATCTCGCTTATCTACTAGTAGTTCTTGCTTTATCTGGCACAGAGGCTTCTTCCATGAGCGAAGCTGTTGTATGGGTTTCTCCTAGGTTGTACAATTTCGCTAACCAGATGGTTCCCATCCTCTCAGTGAAGATGTTCAAGAAGTAAGCGCAGCCTCTGTCACAGGCAGCGGCTAATGATACACGTGTCGGGTTCTCAAATCAGGTTGGAAAATAGAATCCAGTGATTCTTTGCGTCTGTAACTAACGGCAGCCTTCAGGAGTTTGACGCTCGTCACGTCCAATTCTAAGTTCTCTGAATCCTATTCAGATCCAAGCAAGGTTTAGACTTCCGGATTCTTTTGAATGCCAACATCAGTTCTAGCTTATAACACGAATATTCTGATTAAAGAATCCAAGAGATTATCCTACTCAGTGTAAGGTAAAACGGAGGTGGTTGTTAGGCACACCTTCATAGGTGAGAATTATCATGAGTGTCACGGATAATAACATTCATATTCAATCAGGTGTTAGGAACAAGTGATTGGATCTGTTAGGAGAATAGAGAGCAAGCGTGTTGAAAGTGACAAGACAGTACGTAATGTGCATTAGATTCCATCAGACAGTTCAGCAGAGCCCTCTCCGCTGAATGGGTTTAGAGACTCAAATGCGTATGAAGATACAATGAGAAACGGGTAAAGTGTCATTTCGGTGAGAACAGTATGTCAAAGGTCTATTTATGGCTCGAAACTAGGCAACTTATGGTTGACAGAAATGAGTAAATGACGTAAAATCCACTTCCGGGGTTCACCTGGTGTGTGCTTGGACTGAGGATAATGTGCATGGCTTAATCTATTGGTGTAGAGACCTTTGTCTGGACGTTAAAACGCAGCGTATTATGGGAGCTAACAGTTTAGGATGCCCGTTTAACTCAATTTTTGTAGAGTTTTCGGCGTTAAAGCGCCGAGAATAATACTGAATCTGAAACAGGCATCTGCAGTCCGTTTTCGAGCTTGAATCAGATTTTTGCTCAGGTCCGCATCATTTTCAGCAGGAAAATATCTGAAATTCACAGAAAAAGACCACTCAAACTCATAGTAGCCCAGAAAAGTAAACTTTACTAAAAACTCTCATTAAAATATGAGAATTAAAACGCTAACTAAAAAGTACTAATGACACTAAAAACATGCCAAATGTTAAACGGTTAGATTTATGTGCTCTATTCAACAGGGATGTAGCGCACTGACCATAACGGTGATACCGAACATACAGCTTGCCATGGGGAGGAGTAAGCATTGAGGATTGGGATGAAGAAGATAAGGAAAGGCGAGAGTAGAAACGGAAGGGGACATTAGATCTTCCATTTTCGCTTTATCCTTGCAGTTCTGCACCAATGATGTATTTTCTATTCGTTCTATTTTATGTTTTTATTCATATATCACCAGTGAACCAATGTTAGAAGTATGCCTGACGAGGATGTTTACAAGGTAGACATAGCTGTGACTTCAGACTCAACTGAGTTATCAGTGGATCGACCGCTTAGCTGCGCGTAGGTTTATTTAGGATGGTACGACCCGCAAGGTACACGCTTGTGTTGAAGGTTAAGGTATTGGGCGCAAAAGTTGTGAGGTAAAAGGTCTGAGAGATTGAAATTGAGCGGTACCCACATGTTGATGACTGCATTGATGAATCACAATTTGTGCACCAAAGTTTTTGGGCGCCGGTTGCCAAGGAATTGTTGGAGGGTTTGGACAATTGACGGTTCATGTTGTTGCTGTAGATTAGTGTTATTTTTCTTTAGAAGTTCTTAAGAATGATTTATGTTTTCAAGGTGATTGTTCTTGATCATCACGCAAAGCTTGATTGAATTGTTACTTTAGAGTTATGCAATTGTTCTGCTGGAAGCTTGGTATGCCATGTCTAATTCCTTTTGACTAAAGCTTTAGACTACCATTGCAAGATTCCTTAGAATTCTCTTATTGTGAAGAAATTTGATATCTTTTAGTTTTCTTTTTCCACTTAATTTTTTTTTTGTAAATTATAAAATCCAAAACAAATTAAAAAACAAAAAAAAAAAAAAAAAAAATATATTTATATTTCTATTTTTTTTTTTTTTTTTTCTTTTTTAATTCTCTTTCGATTCTTTTCACCATTGTATCTATTTTTCTTCTTGTTTTTTTTTTTTTTTTTTTTTTTTTAAATTAGTCTTCAATTTTGTGCTTAGAATGAATTCTTTGTTCTGATCTTTAATTCTCTTGTCTTGGAGTGTTTTTGTTTGTTTTCATATCTTCTCATTGTGTTCAAGTGGTCAATTGATGAATAGGCAACTGCTATTTGGGTGTTGTGCAAGCATTGGTTATTGGAGTGGTTTTATTTAGACGTTTTAATTATTAAAAATCAAAATCTTTTTTAATTTGTGTCTTTGTCACAAATCAATCTCAGGACGTTATGGAATAGGATCAGAACATGGACACAGATGAATTACACAGGAAAGAGGTTGGGCGTTTAAAATGCCCAATGAAGAAGGAAAACTTGGCGGTTTAATGCCAGCGTCAGGGTGGCTGGTTGGGGGCGTTTACTCGGCCAAAAGGGGGTACCATTATAGGACGTTTAAACCGCAGGTGATTGCGCTAGCGAAGTTAGTAGGGAGAGGAATTTTGTTTTTAATTCAAATTGTTATTTCAAGGTTTTACAAAAGTGTTGTTGCAAAAATCAATTATATCAGGTTTCAAAATACAATCTTTTCACAACATAAATTTTATTCAAAAAAAAATCATTTTTTCCATTTTCAAAATAAAACCTTTATTGCTATCGATTAATGGATTTGTGATTCGACATATCAGAAGTTGTTGCGAGTTTTCTGTTGAGAAGGTTAACATGATGATGTTGGAATCAGTAATCTTTATATTGGTTGCCACAAGTCATTGAAATTATTTCAACAATCAAATCTTTTTAAATTGTTTTTTCAAATCATATCTCTCAACCATACTCTTTTAAACTATATATCTATAAAAAAATATTTTTATTATTGAATTGAGTTGTAAAGGCTACAATATATCTTTTCAATCATAAACACTTTTTTTGATTTCTAACTCTTAAATCTTTTTTCAAAATCATTGATTCTTTTCACTCTTGGTTTTCGGAAAATATTTAGTGTTTAAAAGTGTTTTAAAATCTAATATAGTATAATTTTTTTTTTTTTTTTTTTTTTTTTTTTTTGTTTTGTAGAAAATATCATATAAAGAACTAAAATGAAGAACATATTCGGTCATCTTTGACTTTCTTGATAATTCAAATTCTCTATACGAATCTACTTTTCTGTCCTAGAATTTGTTCCTTTCTCTGCACACTTGTAAGATATCTTCTATAACTGGTGAACATGATAGACGCACTATAATATCTCCATAACTTGCTGGTTCTCTCTTTCTTTGCAATCATACAGCAGAGAGCAAAGACAAAAGCATCTTGTTGAGATTGCTCCAAAAGTGGACGCCTGGGAACTGGGAAATGGAAGCCTTGAAGGCTCGCAAAGCTAAGAGAAAGGTTAAGGCTAAGGCCTCTGTAGACGGAACTGAAGACAGAAATCTTCAAACAAAAAATCACAAAAAAAAAAAAAAAAAAAAAAAAAAAAAAAAAACAATGCCAACAATGCAAAGGAAGAAGGTGCGAAAACGGGTGACTTTACTTGCAGCCTACTTCCGGACTCTTGAGAGAGACTCTATCTGCCTGTGCATTTGCTACTTGGTCGGAAGCAAACATTTTGAGCCTTTACGCTCGAATTAGTTTCTCTTAGTGGGGAGACATAATTGAAGTTGCCATGGCTCATGTGGAAGACCTCATGCAGTTATTAGGCTGAGTGTGCTGCAAATCTGTGACACTGTCAGACCAATGAGGTTGACCCTAAGGTCTACAGACTATATGCTTATTTCCCTTATTCTGTAAGTTAGGAGAGAGAGCTAGGATGTATGGTATGGAACGATCGTCACAACCTAAAGAAGCCTGAACTCTTGGGAAAGTGGTAGTCAATGCGGGTACTTGGCAAAGGTTTTTCACTAATAAATTGAGTTACTATTTTAAACATAAATCTTTCAAATTTAAAAAAAAAAAAAGGAAGGTGAATCCCTCTATGACTTGGGAAAAGTACAAAGCAATCGTACAGAAAGTGTCCTTACGTGCTTCTGAATGGACATCATAGGTATTTTCTATGAAGGTCTATCTGACTGTCCCAAGATGTCATTAGAGCAGCTTGCTGAGGAGGATTCTCTGATTCTGAAAGAAGAGCCTGCAGAGTCAGAACTGTTGACATGGTTGCCAAATAACCAATTCATAGTACCAGACTTCTGAAGGAATCCTGTGAGCATGGGAGCATAATGAGAAGAAAGGAGTTCCTTGAGGATTCGAACTTACTGAATGCCATATGGGCCAGACATAAATATGATACAAGTCATTACTGAGTTTCTCAGCAGTTTGTCTGAGATGCGGTAAATGCACCAAGCAGTACTAAGGAAGCTTCATCTAAGAAGAGCTTATATCCGAGGAACCTTCAATGGAAGGAGGGTACATTACATCGGATGAACCCTATGAACACCTATGAATCTTTTATGGAGAATATCCAAATCTTCATGAACGGACTCAATCAAAGCTCACAAGGTTTCAACACTAATGGTGAAGAAACAGGTTTACAAAGCCAATGCCTTCTCCTATCCCTATCTCAGCAACGGAAACAGAAATGCTTAGAGCAGAACGCTCTGAATAGCATAGCATGGTCTTTATCTGTCTAATCAAGACCACTCAAGTTGTCATGAAGCTGAAACAAGGACCTCTTCATGAAATCTTGGAAGGCAATAGTGGGTAGTCCTGCATGAAAATTACTGAATCCCTCTGGTCTCGTCCAAGCCTAATACAAGAATCCAAAAGGAGAATGCAAGGCCATTAACTGACCACATGGCCGAACTTGGAGAGGAGGGAGCGGGCAGTGATCGCCAAGAGGAGACTTATGACGCCTGGCTCACATGAGTTTTAATGAAGGAACAATGGAATACGTGAGGCTCAACAGGAACCGATAGAGATTCATTGGATTATTTGCCATTCATGAGCTCTGATGAGTATTCTTCCTCTGAGAGAGGATGAAGTATGTCACGGAGAGCAAGTTCTAAAACCTTGGAGCATAATGAAGCTAAATGAAAGTTTTGGTAATTGAGATTTGGAGGATAAACCCCCTTGCTCACCAAAGATTGTATGCTTGTTAGCAGATAAGCTACGCTCAAAAGAGCAAGATCTGGAAGTTCTCAAGTACCTTCGTGCCATAGCACCATGCCTTCATGAGATATGTGTTACCTGATGGGTAAACTCATGCCTCTCTGCTGTAATGAGAGAACTTGGGAATCTTGGGTACAGCGCAAAATCTCACTAGAGAGGCAGCAATTCAGAAACACAAGCTTATGGGTTTGTAGAGGATGTTCTGGTAAAGATGTGAAGACCATTAACCCCTGCTGGATTTCATAGTCCAGAACTGGGAAGTGCATGATGAATCCATCATCCTTGGCAAACCCTTCCTAGCCACAGCCAAGGCTGTGATTGATGTGGACAGAGGAGAATGATCACTTCAAGTGAATGAGAATCCTTGGTGTTTAAGGCCAAGGATATCCCGCTTGTAACATGGAGAGGAAGCATGAAAGCTTCTCTCAAAACAGAGTCAACCAGAGGCCCCACAGTCAAACTCTAAGTTTGGGTGTTCGGGAGGGCAACACCAACTTCTAATTTGGTGTTGAACCCCACATTCAAACTCTAAGTTTGGTGTTGGGAGGTTCGAACATTGCTCTGAGTATCTTGAGGCTCATGAGAGCCACTGATCAGCATACTGAATTAAGACGCTTGTTTGGGAAGGCAACAAGTTATATTTAATTATTTTCTTTTGTATTATTATGTTTTGTAGTGGTTGATGATCATGAGAAGTCACAAAATCATGAAAAAGAAAACAGAATGAAAAAGAAAGAAAAACAGCACGACCTGGAGGGAGAGAACTGCTGGTTAAACGCCAGTAAGGCTGCAGATGGCGTTTAACGCCCAGTTGGCACCATTCTGGTCGTTTAAGCGCAGAAAGGGGCACCAGACGCGTTAAAACGCAAGGGAAAGGGCAAGAAAGCTGCGTTAACGCCAGAAATGGGCACCAGCCTGGCGTTTAAGCAAAATTGGCATATGGATGTTTTATTCTGCCATGTGGGTGGCGGGTGTGACTTTTCTTGACACCTCAGGATCCTGTAGGACCCAAGATCCCACCTACCCACCATCTCTCTCTTCACTCATTCACCAATACTCAACATCCTCCCCAAACCCTCACCTATCAAATCCAGTCTTTCTCTTCACCACCGCTCACATCCATCCTTCATCAAAACCCTACTGCTATCTGCATATCGAAGCTTGCTAAATCATGAGCTAATGACTCCGCAAACCAGCTCAGAACATTAGCTGGACGACTCGAAGAGGGGGCTCGCGAGAGCTCGGCCTCTCTCATTAAACCATTAGACTCTTTACGCGCTACCGTGATTTCCACAAACCTGAATTAACACTACTTTCCTTCCCGCCCCCCCTCCGTTCTGGCGAACACAAAGCCACTTCCTTCTTCCTCTATTTTCTTCGTTGTCTATCTTACTTTCTTCTTTATGTCTGGGACCGAGAAAACCGCTTTTGTCAAATTTGGTGTGGTAAGAGCAGCATGCTCTCTGTAAGATATTTTCGTGTTAGTGAACCATTTAATGGAGTCGCAGTGGCACCGTATGAAACCTCTAGAAAGAGGAGAAAGGGAAGGCAAAGAGCTTCTACCTCCGAGTCATGGGAGGATGGAAATTCATGCTCCAAGGGTGCAGTCAGGACCACTTCTATGAAGTTGTGGCCACTAGAAGGTGATCCCGAGGTCCTTTCAACTCAAAAGAGTGAATACCTAGAGAGTCCGAGCAGTGAGATATTCGGAAGAAAGGAGGATGGTGGGAAAGGTATCTTACCAATAAAGCCATTCAACACAGTACGGAGTCATTAAATGGTTCTCAAGAGTTCTATGGCCATGCATGGATCCAAGAGGCCATGATCAAAGTATGAACCGAAGGCCAAGATTTGGCTGTACAATGGTCGGGGGGAAATCCTTAGATTTTTTATCTTGGAGAGATGTAAGGTTGGACATTGACTTGCCAATGATGAAGGAGGTGGATCCCATCCTTTACACTAGAAGGGTCACTTTGATCAAAGGTTGGCACAAGCCTCCATAGAGACATGTGGTGAAGGGGCGATGGTGGAATACGAAGAGGATTGCAAGAGGGAGAGCTGGTTTCGAACTGAGGAAGGATGACCTGCACACCCGTGGGCAAGGGATGGTTTGGAGTTTATCCATTGCTGCG
>QBTX01002397.1:0-14828 GCA_003063285.2 Arachis monticola
AAAAAAATTAGTCCATAAGTTCATTTGTGAATTTTAAATCTGAATATTACTAATTTACTGCAAATTCCCCACGAATACGACCACGGCATTCTTTTTCGGTCTTTTTGAATTATAATCCGATTGTCGGTTTTGATTGCGCCGGCAAAACAGAATCAAACCCAGAACCGAATGCAAGAACGTGGCGTATGCTAATAAAGCAGTGAATAAAAAATTTTAGAGACCTTAAAATTATGTCTTATTTTTCCTGTTAGCGAATTGAAATGGAATGAGTTAAAATTGTAGGTTGAAATTTAAATGTAAATCGTAAAATTTTTGCTACAATTTATAGAAAACGCTAGGGGCAATTTCAATGCTGTTTTTTAATTTTAAACTTTCTTTTTTATTATTTTAGGATCTTAAAAATAACAAAAACCCAGAGACTCCGAATATGCACCAAAACTACTTTTAACTCGATAAAGTTCTCGATTCAGTTCTGGTTGCAAAACACACCCGATCTAGTTGTACTCTTCTGTATAAACTGAACAAGATTGATTCGGCCTTTTGGATCATTCTATTATCATAAACCACGAACCTAAACTGAACCCATAACCAACTCTTATCAGGCGTACTTGTCTATGACTTAGATTATTAAACAAACGATACAATAAAATATTTAATAAACTTTAAATAAAAAAAATTTTTATTTTTATTATATACTTTTTATTTATTATTTAAAAAAAAAAAAAAAAAAAAAAAAAAAAAAAAAAAAAAAATCAAAAATTATAATATTCACAAAAAATAATATATCCATCGTGCGATGAAACATTGTAAGCAGCTTTTGAATAATCTTCGCCTGAATGTACTCATGAACCAGAAGCAACTTTCTGAGACACATGTAACCCTGAACAACCGAGCACCATCAACTGCCGCCTCAACTCATTCTTGTTTTAAGCCGTTACCTTAATCATTATCTCGTGAATACCAAATGTTGTAATACTGATCATTAAGATATACACACATGCATATATGGATCTTCAAAAATTCTCAACATATCTTCACAGTCTAATTGTCTAAAAATGACATGAAATGAAGTCCCCTTTACAAATTATACAGAATTGTGGAATCTATTTCGTTACCTAAATTCAATAACTATTAATAAGCTACGGATAGAACGTTAAAGTATCAGCGTAACATCTTCAATAGTAAGATCACACACTAATATGACTAAGATTATCAGTATACATAAATAAATAGTCCTAACTAATATTATTAGAATCTCATTTGAGTTATATCTATGATTTATATGAGATCTCGTATTGAGGAAGCGACACAAAATATTTTACGAGATGCCAAACGCGGCATACCCTCTCTAAGAATATTTACGTATCTCTATCCAATAGTTCAAGCAATAGACATCACATATCAATCTTTGGCGGAATATATGGAGCAACTTTTTCTTTTTGAATTTTTGAAACCTTCTTTAAAAAGAAACGACAAAAAAAAAAAAAATTATTAGCATTAGCATTAGCAAGGAAGTGATGAAAGGAACACAAGAGTGGAAAGAATAAGCTCCATGAATGTCAGATGAACAGGAGAAACCAGCACTTTTCGAAGATACCATGAAAATCGCAACATCAAGAACATGGATTTGAACCAAAATTTTAAATTATCGCCAAACCAGCAATGAACATGCCAAGACCGACACAATCGAACCTTATAACATCTTTACAATAGCGTGGAAAATAGCTGCAATGCAAAAAAGTACACGAAAAACAAAAAAGGAGCACGAAATATCGCAGAAACAATCAGAGAATCAAGATCAAACAAGGACAATACGTCCATTAAGAAACGCACTCTTAACATCCATTTTATGAGAATACCATTCTATGAATAGCATGCAGATTTACACCGGAATACGTAACTGTTCTCTCCAAACTCTCCTCCTCATCAGTTTCTACCTGACCAATTCATCTATTATTCATTCCTTTCATTCTCTAGCGCTCGAGGGCAGGAACAATAATTCTGAAAAATTTTGGTATATGTGTTATTAAAAGCAAATAAGACCATTATTTTGAGCTGCCTAATATGATCATTCATTCCAAATGATGAAGGCACCACTCAAAAAGGGAGAACACTCCTACAATAATTGAAAAAAGAGGAAACGGGCAAGACCAAAAGCTTCTAACCAGGACTTCCCCGAGTCATGAAAGCGAGGAATACAACGAGAGATTCATACTCCAAAAAAAGCCTAAATCCCATCATAAGTAATATCGAACTATTGTTAATGTTGATGTGTAACTTAATGAAGATAGGTTATATTTTTTTTGTATATTCCTCTTGAACGGTCCTTCTCTTGAATTTCTTATAGCTTAATGTAATTAAATGTAGTACTCTTGAACCTCATTGTTAGAAATCACTAGAGAAATGTACAAAGAAAGAAATAAATTTTTTTTTAGTTTTAAGATATTTTTAACTCTCTTGAATAAAGAACATCTCTAATTCACACACAACGTCTAGAACTACTCCTTGTGATGGTGCCAAACCAAGGAAAAGTGTAACTATATGCCCCAGAATTCAGTTGCTAGTTCCGGAATCTACAATAAGAACGACCCAGACAACTGCGCCCAGGCAATCCATAATCAAAAGAATGATGAGACGCCAGAAAACCACAGATTGGTAGGTATAACCAAGAAGTAACTATCCTTTACAATGGTTTGAGGGACAGGAAATACTTAGAATTATTGAAGATATATTTGATGCATGCAAAAACTAATAACCTGTATACTAAATATTCTGCGATGTGTATGCGGGTTGCAGTAATTTCAACTCATGCTGTAACACAAAATGGCGATTGATATTTAGGCGATAATATGTTATGGAGTGGCACACACACGAGTGCCATACAACACAACATGAAGAGGCTTCCACACCCGCCGTTATGATCAAAACTGGAACGGACATATGGAGACCAAAAGTGTAGATCCCTAGGGAACGTGCATATGGTGTATTGAAAACCGGAGCCCACTGGAGGAGAAAAAAAGCAATACGACGACTCCCAAAGCGCAAGCCAAATTTCAAATTACAGAAACGGACATGCCCAAGCCTGTGGCTAGAAAGGATTGCGTCCCATTGAAAAGAGTAAGAGTTTCAAAGAGCTACGAACCGACGGTAGATCGCCATGGGGACTCAATCACCCCCACACTATAGCAATGCATACTCGAGGTTGAACTTCTTTTTTAGGTAATGAGAGAGGTCCGAGAAGCTAGCCAGCGTCCATACGAATTCATACATCATTGTAAAGATTTGCGAAGAGTTAAGGGTATTAGGAACGATCAAAGATGAAAGTCAAAATGGAAATTTCACAATTTAGAAGTAACCATTTGGATTTTCATATCTAAATTAGAATTCACTAATAAAAAAATATAGAAAGCGGAAGAAAGGGACCTCTAAGCCTAAGATAAAGGCTACTATTCTTTTCCTCTATTCATTCCATCTCACTGTTTCATTATCTTGCAGGTGAGCCATGGAATCGTATGCGAATTTCATAGAAAGGAGACAATCGCCACATTAAGTGTACCAGGGAAGAGAATCAAGCCCCAGTTCACACTATAGGACCCATCAAGGGATATGGAGCAACACAAGAGAGCCCACTCACAGAACCCAAGAGACGCATAAGGCGTCAATCCGCAGCTCCCATCACCCAAAGTAAACTTCCTCACAAGAGTATCCGCAACATCTTTCCTAAAGAGGATGACACTACACCTTTTTTCCATTTACCTAATGGCCGCAACAACTGATTTGGGCAAATGATAGCTGTAAACACGCGTCTATCTGCTCTTCTGACAGAGCAGAGGAAATTGAGTTACAATCAACTTGGAAGTCATGATTGAACAAGTCGCATGTGAAATGGCGAACACTACAAGATCACCCAAATATAATCACCTTCTCTCCATGAAATTAGAGAAGATCAGAAAAGGAAAAGCGAAGATGTCAGGTTAGCCAACAACTAGGCATAGGAAAGAGACATAAGAGTAACAATGCCTAAGGAACATCATCTGGCTTGCTTCAACAGGAAGATGCGCACATTCACTAAGGGTTGGATTCATTCCTTTGTTTCTTATTTTTCTGTTTTTTTTCCGGGCTAAGATAATTGCGAGGAGCATTGTGGCCGTCTCGCGAAAGATTGAACAGCTGACTGATAAGGAGGCGCGCAATGGTCGCACAATCTAGTGCGAGAGAGTTTGGAGGGCCTAGTATTTAGAACTACTGTTTCTTAAGGCTAATCCAAAATAATTCCATGATCAATTTTCAACCTTTCTTCAAATGAAAAATGTTTCTATTTAAGAACAAGAAGTACATGATTGTCGTCGAATGTTTATCCTGTTGTGAATTGTTTTCCTAAGCGGGCGTCGACTATAATGAGCGTGGTTTCCGAGAGCGTGGGGGTGACAACATTTTTTTGTTTGCTATTCTGAGACCATAGAACTGCTGAAACAACGAACAATGCTAGTATAGATGTTGATCTTGTCTGTTTATTGGAATGTAAAAATTGTGTGGCTCCTTGAAAAGAAATGAGCTCACACAAAGAGAAAATACGATGTAGCGAATAATCTGAAAAAATCAATATATATAAAAAAAAAAAAAAAAAAAAGAAAGAGAGAGAAGGTTAAGAGAATAATAAGCAATTAATGCAAATAAAAAAAAAAAAAAAAAAAAAAAAAAAAAAAAAAAAAAAAAAAAAAAAAAAAAAGCAAGCAGAAAAGGCCAATGACGCTCCTTAAACCAAAAGACAAAGGGTAAAAAGGATCCAAGGCTGTGGATAGCATCAATGAATAGGAGGGCCCAAGGAAAATAAAATCCAGGCCTAAGCGGCAAAATTAAGCTGTCCCTAAACCATGTGCTTGTGTCATTCAGGTCCAAGTGAAAAGCCTGAGACTGAGTGGTTAAAGTCGTGAAATCCAAAGAAATAGAGATGGTGCTTGAAAGACCTCTGGACTTACCCTTCAAGCTGGGTGACTTTAGCAAAGCTGAGTTACAATCGGAAAAAAGAGTTCTACTGCTCTAGTCATGTGCCTGTGGCATTATTGTATCCAGTGATAATACCTGGAAAAAAGAGTGCTTAGGGCCACGACAAAGACTCATAAAAGTAGCAGTGTTTTCAAGAATCACACATACCTTTAACTAGGAGAATCAATAACACTATCTGAAATTCTAAGTTCCTAGAGATGCCAATATTCTAAAAAGATCTCAAAGGAGAAAGTGAGATGCCAAAACTGTTCAGAAGCCAAAAGCTAACAAGGTCCCGCTCATCTATTAGAATAATATTCATTGCATATTTTTGGGATTTATAGTATATTCCTCTTCGTTTTATCCTAATTTATTTTCAGTTGCTTGGGGACAAGCAAACAAATTTAAAGTTTGGTGTTGTGGATGAGCGGATAATTTATTAACGCTTTTTGGCAATTGTTTTTTAAGTAGTTTTTAGTAGGATCAGCTACTTTTTAGGGAAATGTTTCTCATTAGTTTTTATGCTAAATTTTTTTTTTTTTTTTTTTTTTTTTTTGATTTTTGTGTTTGTTTTTTCTATAATTGTCAAGTATCTTTTGGCTGAAATTGAGGTTTTGACCTGAGCAAAACTTATAAGAAGGCCCTGAAAAATGACTGTTGATGCTGTTGGGTTCTGATCTCCCTGCACTCGATAATGGTTAATTATTCTCTTGGAGCTACAAAAACCTTCAAATTGGTGCGCTCTCAATGGCGTTGGAAAGTAGCATCCAGAGCTTTCCAGCAATCATATAATATCTATACTTTTATTCGAGATTAGATGAAGTAAAAACTCGCTCAATGTCAAGTTTCTGCTGCATTCGCTTAGAGTCAAAACGCCAGAAACACGTTGACAACTGTAGAGTTCACGTAACGGCAGAGTGTGAAGGAACAAGTTCTCAAAAGGTGAAGGTTTAATCGCCAAATAAAAACGTTACAACTTTGGGCGTTCAACTCCCAAAGAAACTCATCGAGTTCTGCACGTGGTAATAACTCAATGCTCAGCCCAGGCATACATCAAAGTGGGCCCCGGAGTGTATTTCTGCAACAATTACTTACTTTTGTAAACCCTAGTAAGTATAAATAGGACTTTTTACTATTGTTTAAAAAAAAAAATTTTGAAATTGTATTTTTTGATCTTTTGATCACGTTTGGGGCTTGGCCATTCGGCCATGCATGGAACCTTCATCAACTTATGTATTTTTAACGGTGGAGTTTTTCCTTATCACACCATAGATTAAGGGTGTGGAGCTCTGCTGTATGCTCAAAGTTTCAATGCAATTACAACTATCTTCTATCCAATTCAAATTCCGCTGTTTCCTTATTCCTATAGATATTCGTTGCAACTTCAACATGATTGTGAGAGTGCGATGATGTCTGAACTCATCCATCATTCTACCAGCGCATGATTAACGCATGACTGACAACCAATTCCATTCTATCCTTAGACCCCGGAGCGCAATCTCTTGGATTTTCCCTTAATCCAATACATTCGTGGTTATAAGCTAGATTGGATGGCGGCATTCAATGAGAATCCCAAAAAAGTCTAAACCTTGTCTGTGGTATTCTGAGTAGGATTCAAAAATTGAATGACTGATAAAGCAATTAGAGTTAACGAATCTAATAATTATGAAATTAGATAAAAAAAAAAAAATCAAGAGATTCTATTCCAACACAAATCAGAACCTACAGATTATTAGCCGTGCCGTGACAAGAGCATTTGGAGAGCCTTTTATTCCAATTTTCATTGAGAGGATGGGATGTAGCCATTGAAAACGGTGATGCCCCTACATACAACTTGCCATGGAAAAGGAATAAGAAGATTAAGGAATGACAGTAAAGGAAAGCAGAGATCTAACAGGGACAATTCTCCTTCTATGATGACTCCGGCTGAGTAACATAGATGGAAAATAAGATGAGGAAAAGATAGCCTTGCTAAGGTAGAGGGCTTTTCGGCTATTTTGTAGAATTCAAGAGAGATGACTTCATGAATTTCTACTTCCTCTCCATTCATGATGCTATGAATCATGATGGCTCGACCCACAGTAACCTCAGATCAGTTGCTAGTGGGGATGATGGAGCGTTGGATGAACTCCAACCATCCTCTAGCCACAGGCTTGAGGTCCAGTCTTCTTAATTGAACTGGCTTGCCTTTGGAGTCTCTTTTCCATTGGGCTCCTTCAACACATATGTCCCTAAGGACTTGGTCCAACCTTTGATCAACGTTGACCCTTCTTGTGTAGGGGTGTGCATCTACTTGCATCATGGGCAAGTTGAATACCAACCTCACATTTTCCGGACTAAAATCTAAGTATTTCCCCCAAACCATTGTAAGATAGTTCTTTGGATTCGGTTTTATACTTTGATCACGGTTCCTAGTGATCCATGCATTGGCATAGAACTCTTGGACCATCAAGATTCCGACTTGTTGAATGGAGTTGGTCAGAACTTCCCAACTTATTCTTTGAATCTCATGTCGGATCTCTGGAAACTCATTTTTCTTGAGCTTGAAAGGGACCTCAGGGATCACCTTCTTCTTAGCCACAACATCATAGAAGTGGTCTTGATGGGCTTTGGAGATGAATCTCTCTATCTCCCATGACTCGGAGGTAGAAGCTTTTGTCTTCCCTTTCCCTTTTCTAGAGGTTTCTCCCGCCTTAGGTGCCATCAATGGTAATGAAAAAACAAAAAACTTATGCTTTTACCATACCAAACTTAGAATATTGCTCGCCCTCGAGCAAGAGAAGAAAGGAAAGAAAAGAAGAAGAGAAAATATGGAGGAGAGTGGAGAAAGGTGTATTCGGCCAAGATATAGGAGAGGAATTTGTGTTGTGTGAAAATTAAGGAGAATAAAGGGGTTTATATAGTGAGGGGAGAGGGAGTAGGTTCGGCTATTTAGGGTGGGTTTGGGTGGGAAAGAAATTTTGAATTTTGAAGGTAGGTGGGGTTTTTGGGAAAGAGTGGATAAATGTGAGTGGTGAAGGGGGTAATTGGGAAGAGGGATTAAGGTGATTGGTGAAGNTGCCCAAAAGGGGGTCCCCAGCCAGCGTTCGACGCCCCTAAGGAGTCCTGAGCATGCACGTGTGTAGGACACCCTTGGCTCAGTCCAAACACTCACCAAGGGCCCTAGAAGTAGATTTTTAGCACTATCAACCTAGTTTATCTTCATTTTCTGTTAATCCTTAGTTACTAGACTAGTATAATATAGAACAAAGATCACCCTTGTTAGGGATCTTGCCCATTCGAACCTTTCATTACTATTTTCTGTACAGTATGAGTCACTAACCTCTAAGGTTAAGGTTAAGAGCTCTGTTGAGTTTTGTGGATTAATAATATTACTGTTCTATTTTAATATGTCTGATTCTAATTCTCTTATGCATTCTCATTCTTCATCTTATGAATTGAGGGTGGTGACAATCACCCTTGTTCTACATGGATTCCTGCGATCCTGACCCGGATAGATTGAACCAAAGCTAGAGATTGCATTGCGGATTCCAATAGAGTACCTGGGCAACTTCGGATACGTGACATAAAATCTCTATTGACATGGGTAAGTGACATCTTTATGGTGCTAAAGCTAGAGTCTGAGAAGCAGCGTTTCTTGATCCGAAGATCTGCCTTGCTCTGTGGCACCTTGAGTAGGATTGTGAAGGGGAGTGGATTTCTTAGAGCTTTATCTTTTGCTACAGTGAGAAATCTAGAGGCGGCTTGGTGAGAGGACATGAGCCACTTCAACATGGTGGATTGCTGTGGTGGAGGAGGTTGACTTGATGAGAGGACATGAGTTAATCCTTACGGCTGCCATTGAATGAATCAGAAAGTTATTGAATAGACAGTAAGAAAAAGTTAATCCAAAAGAAGAAGCATCTCCGAAGCCTCAACCGTTCTTCATACCATTGATTTCACACCTTTCTACTTAACATTTTATTTATTTATCTGTTATATGCGTTTTCCCGTGACAAACTATATTTTCTATCCGCCTAACTAAGATCTACAAGGTAACCATTGCTTGCTCAAACCAAACAATCCTCGTGGGAACGACCCTCACTCACCTGAGGTTATTACTTGGACGACCCGGTATACTGCCGGTCTATCTGTGCAAAATGTGCGGAGTCAATTTGTGCACCACCTCCGGTTTATGATTGAGTGATGGAAAAAAAATAGAAGAATTTGATGAAGAAGAGGTGGAAGTTGAAGAAGCTTATCAAGTGGTTGAAATCCCTAACAAAGGAAGACGGAAGTGGAAATTTCTTTGTCGATACGGTTGGAACCATTTCCTTCTAGGACACCATCCATTCTATCATTCAAGTGGGTAAAACATTTATCCTTAAACTTTAATTTTCCGCTTGCATATGGTTTGCTTGAGACGGATGGGCAACTTGGAGCCCTTTGTGGATTTAAGAGCAAAAGAGAAATATTTAGTGGTTGGAGACAAAATTCAAGGTTCATTATGGTTGGAAGCTCAAAGTTTAGGAGCAAGGATTGTGTGCTACTCAATTGAGAGGAACTAGGAAGTTGTTTGGATGCTTAAGTGTGAATTCGGATTGTGTGCCACCTGATTGGAATTTTAATGATCAACTTAAAGATGGGTGTAAGAACAAAATTGGGTCCCGGCATACAAGAGGATCAATTTGGGAGCCCTTAGATTGTGTGGAACTTCATCAAAGCTTAGATCTATTAATTTTGAACTTTGGAGCTTATTGGAAGTCCAAGCATTGGGGAGTTTAGAATGAGTACAAGCACAAGCCACCTGACAAGGAGCTCACCAAATGTCCAACTTAAAGGACTATAAATAAAAGTGCTAGGTGGGAGATACCCCACCATGATAAACTCTTTTCATTTTTCTCTTTGTAAATATGGTAAGTTAGTTTAATTTCATGTTTATTTTAGTTGGTTAAGTTTATTTGGTAGTTTAGTATGTTTAATAAGGTTTTGTGGTGTTTAGATGACTGTTTGGATGTTTGGAATGCTTGCTTGGTGCTAGAACTTGAAAAATTTTGAAAAAAATAAGAGCACCCAGCCACGCGTATGCGTGACCCACGCGTACACGTGACCTTCAAGATTCCAACACCTCATGCGTACGCGTGCCTGACGTGTACGTGTAACACTGAAAGACCACCATGCGAGAATAGTGTGGGGAAGGTGCTGCTACTGCATGCGAGAAATAGAAAGTTGTACCCATAGGGTGCAGGAATTGTGCGCGTAGCACAAACTCCTCCCACGCAGTACGCGTGACCCACGCATCACTTTCGATTTTCTACCTCCCATGCCTATGCGTGCACGACGCGTACGCGTCGCATTCCATTCTCCCAACCCACGCTTACGCGTGGGCACCCCCGTTCCACCCACTTTCTTTTCTTCTATTCTCTCCATTTTCTTTCTTTTTTTTCTCTTTCTTCTTCTTCTTCCCCCTCTCCAACCATCATCTACCACCACCTTTACCATTTTCTTTTAGTTTTAGTTAGTTAGTTGCTTCATTTTTTTTGTTTTTGGTACTAAGTGTTGGATTATTAATCTTGTTGCTAATTATTGTTGCTGATTATTGTTGCTGATTTACTGATAGGATGCTATTTCAGCATTATTGTTGTTAATATTCATTGTTGAATCTCTTTATTGAGGTTACCTTTTGTTACTGCTTTGAATTTTTCATGTTTAATCCTGTGCATGCCAAGTACTTTTGAATTGCCTTCCAGCATTCTATATATTTTTGAATTACATTGTTTGGCCACCATGTGATATTGAATTCTTTACTTTGACTAGGCAATCTTTGATGTTGGATGTGTGCATTTATCTTAATGCATTGTGTTACTTGATCATATGCATCCATATGTATGCTTATGCCTTAATGACATGTTGACCTTAATTGTTTAACTATGTGCTCTACACATATTCGAAACTAGTCATTTTGGCATAATGCTTTATTTGTGAATTGGATTGTAAGCTCACCTAAGGACATTTTTTGAAATTTTCAAGCTATATGGACTGCTTGCTATGTCATTGATTTTCAATTATATATCTCTTTTAATAAGTTGAATAGCACCCATGTGCCCACTTTATGTCAATTAGGTGATGCAAAAAAAATTCAAAAGAAAAAAATATATTCATATTTCATTTTTTTCATACGTTATCTTGCACATCAATCAATGTCCATTTCATCATCTATTTTCACATTTGCTTTGATTATTGCTTGAATGCTTCTATGCTGTCTTATTACTTGTTTGTTTTGTTCTTAACCAACAAGTTTCCTTAAATAATTTCAAAACACACTAGAATGAGTGAAGTGTATACTTATTTTGTGTAAAGGTGACATCGCCTCTCATGCTAGTGTGTGGGTTCTAAACGCGCCGAATTCACTATTTTATCCATGTCACACATTGATTCATTCACTTCATTTAGTGATCATCACCTCATTTCCACAATATATGCTTCCTTGCTTTTGTAATTTTCCATCTTTATGGTATATTTTCTATTTTTCATGGATGATGCACCATTAGCAAAGAGGGAAGCGAAAGAAAGAACATGCAGCAACCGATTGACCCACCAGCTGAAGGTGGGGTGATGACAACTCCTACCCCGCTTGATTTTATGTGCACCGAGGACTCTGCAAACTTTTAAGCGTGGAGGTCGTCCGACCAATCGGACGTTTTGGGTGACAAATTCTAATCCTAAATACTTTCACATTTTTTATTTTATTTTATTAACATTTTTTTTTTTTTTTTAGTTTTATTTTTTGGTTTTGCTATATATATATAATTTAGGTCAAAATAATAAAATTTAATTTTTTATACTATAGCAGATAGACGGGGGATTCGAAAGCATTCCCCCCAATTGAATTTGAGTAAAAATTATTTCATTGAAACGCTTTAGAATTATATAATTGTTAGCAACATGTTTTTATGACTAAGCATACACATAGGCATATGAGTTTTGAGCCTAATGTGTAGTTACAAGCATATAACCCACTATTTGCATTCTTGTGTGTATTATTCCTTCTATGATAGTATAATCTTTAATTTGTTGAATTCTCTTTATGTCTTTATTTTGGTGATGAATACATTTAATTATGATTGGAGGCCTTCATTTTCATATAGCTCACTTACCAAATAGCCCTCCTATATCCCATCCTTGAGAATATAAAACTAACCTAAGTTAGGACACATAGTGTGCCATGACATGTCGCGCTCGTATAGGTATCGTGGACTCTCAGTGCCAGCGCCACAATCACTAAAACGTTGATTCATCTAAATAGTATTACCATAATAATAGAATAGAACAATGAAAAAAACTGAGACGCATCACACGCTATGTGTGTCTAAGATGCATCTAGTGTTATATTAGAGGGCTGTTCCGGCTAGTTGATTCTGTGTGTATGAGTTAAACTCAGAGCTTATATAGGATGTGTCGTGTAATAACGTTGGGAATATGGTGAGATTAAAAGAAATTTCTTTGTAATTTGTTATAAGGTAAGAACAAATTGAAATGCATGAGTATCCATATCTCGGATGCATGTCACACAACTGGGTGTGTATATGCGCGATTCTATTAGGCATATATAGCTGTTAGCCACGTGTCTCATAGTAGGTAACTTCAATCATATATGAGAAGAGAGAAGAAGAGAATAAACAAAATTTGAGAAAACATAGACAGTTAATTTAAATAGTAGAGCACAGAGATAAGGTATGAGGACAGGTTACAACTACTCGCGAGAGTAAATATAGAAGAGGGAATCTACACATTTTACCCAATACGTGCAAGAAGGCTGTCAGATAACAGTGACTTCAGATAAATTGTGAGCACAGTTAAAGGCTCATGTGTATAGAGATATACGCACAGTTATACATCGTACAAAAGACAAAGCATCTCCGAAGCCTCAACCGTTCTCATACCATTGATTTCACACCTTTCTACTAACATTTTATTTATTTATCTGTTATATGCGTTTTCCCGTGACAACTATATTTTCTATCCGCCTAACTAAGATCTACAAGGTAACCATTGCTTGCTCAAACCAACAATCCTCGTGGGATCGACCCTCACTCACCTGAGTTATTACTTGGACGACCCGGTATACTTGCCGGTCTATCTGTGCAAAATGTGCGGAGTCAGTTTTGTGCACCACCTCCGGTTTATGACTTGAGTGATGGAAAAAAAATAGAAGAATTTGATGAAGAAGAGGTGGAAGTTGAAGAAGCTTATCAAGTGGTTGAAGTCCCTTAACAAAGAAGGACGGAAGTGGAAATTTCTTTGTCGATACGGTTGGAACCATTTCCTTCTAGGACACCATCCATTCTATCATTCAAGTGGGTAAAACATTTATCCTTAAACTTTAATTTTCCGCTTGCATATGGTTTGCTTGAGACGGATGGGCAACTTGGAGCCCTTTGTGGATTTAAGAGCAAAAGAGAAATATTTAGTGGTTGGAGACAAAATTCAAGGTTCATTATGGTTGGAAGCTCAAAGTTTAGGAGCAAGGATTGGTGTGCTACTCAATTGAGAGGATCTAGGAAGTTGTTTGGATGCTTAAGTGTGAATTCGGATTGTGTGCCACCTGATTGGAATTTTAATGATCAACTTAAAGATGGGTGTAAGAACAAAGTTTGGGGTCCCGGCATACAAGAGGATCAATTTTGGGAGCCCTTAGATTGTGTGGAACTTCATCAAAGCTTGGAGCTATTAATTTTGAACTTTGGAGCTTATTGGAAGTCCAAGCATTGGTGGGAGTTTAGAATGAGTACAAGCACAAGCCACCATGACAAGGAGCTCACCAAATGTCCAACTTAAGGACTATAAATAAAAGTGCTAGGTGGGAGATACCCCACCATGATAAACTCTTTTCATTTTTCTCTTTTGTAAATATTGGTAAGGTTAGTTTAATTTCATGTTTAGTTTAGTTGGTTAAGTTTATTTGGTAGTTTAGTATGTTTAATAAGGTTTTGTGGTGTTTAGATGACTGTTTGGATGTTTGGAATGCTTGGCTTGGTGCTAGAACTTGAAAAATTTTGAAAAAAATAGAGCACCCAGCCACGCGTATGCGTGACCCACGCGTACACGTGACCTCAAGATTCCAACACCTCATGCGTACGCGTGCCTGACGTGTACGTGTAACACTGAAAGACCACCATGCGAGAATAGTGTGGGGAAGGTGCTGCTACTGCATGCGAGAAATAGAAAGTTGTACCCATAGGGTGCAGGAATTGTGCGCGTAGCACAAACTCCTCCCACGCGTACGCGTGACCCACGCATCACTTTCGATTTTCTACCTCCCATGCCTATGCGTGCACGACGCGTACGCGTCGCATTCCATTCTCCCAACCCACGCTTACGCGTGGGCACCCCCGTTCCACCCACTTTCTTTTCTTCTATTCTCTCCATTTCTTTTCTTTTTTTTCTCTTCTCTTCTCTTCTTCCCCCTCTCCAACCATCATCTACCACCACCTTTACCATTTTCTTTAGTTTTTTAGTTAGTTAGTTGCTTCATTTTTTTGTTTTTGGTACTAAGTGTTGGATTATTAATCTTGTTGCTAATTATTGTTGCTGATTATTGTTGCTGATTACTGATAGGATGCTATTTCAGCATCATTGTTGTTAATATTCATTGTTGAATCTCTTTATTGAGGTTACCTTTTGTTACTTGCTTTTGAATTTTTCATGTTTAATCCTGTGCATGCCAAGTACTTTTGAATTGCCTTCCAGCATTCTATATATTTTGAATTACATGTTTTGGCCACCATGTGATTTGAATTCTTTACTTTGACTAGGCAATCTTTGATGTTGGATGTTGTGCATTTATCTTAATGCATTGTGTT
>QBTX01002398.1:0-20693 GCA_003063285.2 Arachis monticola
TAAAATCAAAGAATGGTTCCCCTTAAAAAATATTAGTCTATTTTTTTTTTGTTGCTAAAAAATTATGGTAGCGATTAAAATGGGATTTTGTTTTTTGGGTTGAGATTGAATTCCTTGAACATTAATCCAGGCGCAACTTTTTTGGGGAGAACAGATTATCAGTTAACCAGGAAGGGTTGGTAAGAAAATACATTAGGTGGAGGCCCGAAATCTTCCCCTTACATACCTTGACTCTAGGGAAACAAAAGTGGTTGTATTTCATGGAGTCTAGGCCATGATTAATCCTTTTAAGTTCTGTTAAATGTGGATTGGGATGATTGGATGGGGTTTCCCAATTATGGTTTTGGGAAATTTGTTGTATAGTATTTTTTATAAAATTTTTCTTTTTATCAATTTTTTTTTTTTTTTTTTTTTTTTTTTTATTTTTTTATAAGAAGAATTAAGAAGCAAATAATGCCAAGTATTATTTTGTTCGTTTGTAGTAATTTTGGAAGGAAAATGAAGAATATGTTTTCATTTAAGCTCTCTTCCCATTGTAAAAGCCATCTGTTTTCTAATAGAACTTCGAACTAGTATACGAAGGTTTTCAAACCTGTTTTCTTACACAAGGCAGCTAATTTAGCCAGATCTCAAGACCAATGTTCTCAATCCGCACCATATTTGAAAAGTGAAGTAATCTGTTGAATTCATTGTAGAAAGTGTTGCCTTTAGATTTAAATAAAGTACACTTTTAATAAATAAAAAAATTTTGAAAAATGGTTTTTTGAAGCGCAACAAGAAAGAAGCGCACTAAAGGCTTTTTTCATAGCAAGCTTTCTGTTGGAGCCTTTGCCCGCTAGAAGGCCCATGAAAAAGAGCGCTTTTGAGAATGAAATTTTGGGTAAAAATAGAATTTGGAAAATTTTTAAAAAAAATCCAAAACTCTGAATGTGGTAATTAGAAACTGATGCAAATCCATCAAAAAATTGCCGCTGTAAGGGAATGGTGCCACAGATTTTTTTAACATTGTCATTGTTTGGAACACTTCTTGAGACCGGCTTTATGGGTAAAGCCATAGGCCAAGATGTAGCAACCTAATTTGGTGCTTCCATTTTCTTAGCTTGACGGAGGCGATAAAGAAGAAACAATCATGCAAAAAAATTCAATTACATTTTTTTTTTTTTTTTTTTTTTTTTTTTTTTTTTGTTTTTGGGGCCGACTAAAGTGCTTAGCGCTTTTGCTTAGCGAACAACGTTGTTTCATCGCTCACCAAGTTTGTTGTTGTAACAGACCACTTTAGTAACCGGCGTTAACTTTTATTACTGCTATTGGTGAAATGAAGGTACTAGGGTCAAAACCGTATATTTTTTGTCGGCAATTGAGCGTTCTCCCTTGTCTTTTCAATGGCCCTGTTTGGAACGCCATTGATGGCATTGTTTCAGAGGAAGCTTTGGTTTTTAGTCCATTGGGGTATTTTTTTGTTGGGTGCAGACTATCATTAGTGTGTGACAGACGAGAGCAAAGAGTGTGACCTAGGGGATTGTATTCTTGGTTTTATTTGCCCATTTGTGATGGACAGGATCCTTTGTTTGTTTAATTCCTTTGAGAGGCTGATCTAGGATTGAAATGAAGTTTTCAATGGAGGTAAACCCTCTGGCCAAAAGTGAACCTCTTCAATTCCTAGGGCCTGTTCGGAAGAGGTGGTACGAGGCCTTTGTTTTGGGATTTGTTTTGGAAGCTTCTGGTGGTTTCCCTCTAGCAGGACTGTTATTTAGTTTGGTTGTCGTGCCCCTTTGGCGTCGAGGAAGATCGAAAAATATGGAAATGTCTCTTCAAACTTGAAGCGAGACAGAGAAGCTTGGGCTGCTGACGTAGATTTGCCATTCCAATTTTTGCAAGCAATATGTCTCTCTCGCGCGTTTTTTTTCTTTAGTTTTTTTTTTTTTTTTTTTTTTTTGTTTTTTCTGTGTTTTCATTGTTTATCTGCAGTATGGGAAAATTAAAAGTAGATCACAAAAAGATGTAACATGTTTTTAATGATTCGATGTTGCCCCGCTCTTTATGGGGTTCAGTCCTCCTTTTTTTAGATTAAAACTTAAGTAGTGCGCCTCGTTTGCCCCTTTGTGGGGGTGTGGGAAGATATCGGAACAAACTTATTTTCCCTTCAAAACGAATAGTATTGTTGTGGATTCAAATTCTTTGTTGCGAAGGTGGGTTTTCCTTATTATTAAGAACAAAGCATTTGGCGATCAAATAGCATGAAATGTATAACTTTATTCATTGTTGGGGAAGAGGTGTTTGCCTTTTCCATAGCCTCATAAGGGAGGTGTTTTGTTTTGCTTTTTACAACCTTTTGGTGGCTAAATGTTTGTTGCTATTCACAGATAATAACAGATCGGCCCCGGTGTTGTCCAAACAGCTTCCCATGCCCTATGCAAGATTTGTAAGGGAATTTGCATTGTCTCCATAGAGCCCCTTTGGGCCGCTAGGTTTGCCATTTTTCGTAAAGGTCGTTTTATGTTGGATCTTGCGCTCTTTTCAACCACCCCTGATTTTTTTTTTTGGGGGGTGTTTTTAGCGCTGAAGAATATGTAGAAGGAGAAATGCTAAGATCGCATCAAGAGGTGGAAAGGTTCTTTTCAAGAGGTCGTTTTGGATGTTTTTTAATAATTCGCTCTTGCGGCGTTGGAGTCCGCTTTCTTGCAATGGGGGCTGCTCAATTTTGCAAAAATCACGCTTTTTTGGTCGTGTTTAGAGAGAAATTTTCTTTCCAAACAGAGTTGGGAAGAAAGCGGCGATAGTAAATGCGATCATAATTCTTTTGAAAGGCAGGAAAGAGGCGCCCAATGGGTAATCAAGGAAAGGAGCGGGACAGTCAAAATTTTAAAACCAAGCAATCCAATACAATAAAGAGAACATTTTGAACTAGATCACACATTAAATTAGTGTTTTTTCAAAAGCCAATGTGCTGAAAAGAAGGCAGTCATTTCGCTTATACAAGGATGGAAGAAGAGTTTTGTATCGCACTTTTCCGCCAAGCGCACTTATTTTTTTCCGTTTGGTTGCCTCCTATCAGATGAATCCAAAAGTGAATAAGTTTTCAATGCATAAATTTCAAATAAAGCTTTTATTGAAGAAGGTTTGTTCTTTCCGGTCGATATGCTAAGGTAAAGCATATCCGGCTATCGCGCATTAACCACTTTTTTTTCCTTCTTTGTGGAGTTGCCTGGGGCAAGTATTAAGCGCCCTATAACTATAGAGCGTCAAAAGTGACTTTGAGTATCTGTATCAATTTTTTCCCTTGGAATACTTTGTTCACGTTAACATTCGGCTTTCGCGTTAATGGTGTCAATTCTAAAATTGTTTGTGATCAAAAGGTGGAAACGGACTTTTTGTAGAAACTGTTCATAGGCGCTATTCAAAAAATAATTCTCGCTTTAGTTTACTAAAAGAGGAAAACAGTTTGGGAACTATGAACAGGGATGGAGTCAACTGTTTCGGTTAACATGATTCCTACCAAACGCTTTGCGAGTTGGCTGTCGGTTGTTGTGTTTGGTTTTCTTAAAAAGGGGTAAGGTGGGATCTGGTGATTACGGTTTGGTGTGGGGTCTTAGAGTATGTGTAAGGAAGGTTTTCTTTGGAAGAAAGAGAATACGCAGGTTTGTTCGTTTATACAGGGTTTTGGTTATGACAAATCCAAATGCCAGGCCTTTTTGTTTAATCAAAGGTGGTTTTTTGAACTAGCCAAATGGAATGTTTTGATGTTGATTTTTTTCAAAGGAACGTGAAGAGTAAACATTTTTGTGGCGTAAGTCGATTGTGTCAAGTTCTTTTACACGTTCCCCCTCAGCCGAAACCTTTCATTTCCTTTAAAAACAAAATTGTGAATTACAGCACAGATCTACGGCGAGTGATTACGTTTCAACAGCCTTGTAAGTTGAGCTTTATTTCAACTGCTTTAAATTTTTCTTCCCTAGCAAGATTCAGAGCGCGTTCTCTTCCGGCTGTCGTGTGTTCTTGTAGTGTTTTTTCGCCTGTTTTGAGAAAGAGTCTTTTCAAGCCTGCTTTGTCAGAATGAAAGATTTTTTTGGTTATTTTATTATAAAAAAGTTTTACTATAACAAGTATTGAGCTCATCTTAATTGTTTTTTTTTAGAGAGGTGAAGGATTGCCTATCCGGATAGATTGTGAATGGTCTTTCTGTCAGTTCGGTTACCGACAGGGTTGTTATGAAAGAAATAACGGATGGCGTCTTGAATTATGCGATTGCCGCCTATGAGAAACATTAGGCTAGTTTGAAGAAGTTTCTTAGTGTGCGAGGATTCGCCTTATCCGATGCATAGCAATCAGTGTATGTGAAAGTCATTTGTTCGCAGAGAAGTTTTTCGCCGCCATGTGGAAGGCCATCAGTCCCCTTGTTCTTCGCTTTTCGTTTTTTTTTCGGTCTGTTGTTCTCTCCCGTTTCCTTTAGACTTGGGCAGGATCAGAATTTGAAAGTGCCGCCGAATTTTGTCGCTTTCAATTGTACAGATTTACTTTGTGTGGCTATAGCTGTCTTTTTCTTCAGATCCTTCGCCCTGTGAGGCTGCTTGGCCGGATTTGGACCTTTGGAGTTTTCCTAATTTTCTTTTGCTGGAATTTTTGCCAAAGCAAGTCACAATCCATTTTTATTTAGAAGATGTACAGCTGGATTTCATCATCCGAGAGGGGTTAGTGTACTTAGAAAGGAAAAGAATCTCTCCGCGTTTTCTTTTTTTTGAATCTTTTTTTTTTCAATAATAGAGAGGTTTTTTTCAGCAAGAAAATGATTTTCCTCTTCAAATATCGAATTAAGTTTTTGTTTCCATGGAGGTCCCTATAGCTTTAATTATTCTGCTTCAGAAAAAGTAATAAAGGAATTGTTTGTTTTTGCCACTTTGCTTTTTTGTAGAAGAGAAATGCTCCTGTACAGCTTGCTTTTCCCACTCCGATGAGCACATGATTGTGCTGAAGTGTTGTTAAGTTGTTAGTTCAAGGCATCCGAAGCCCAACAAGTAAGAATGGAAGTTGTGACCTACCGTGGGTGTGGTCGATGGTTGGGTTCGTGGGGTTTGTTCTATGTGTGATTGAGAGTGAGAGTGCGAGATGTTCGTGTCAATTGGAGTTTTTCCTTGTCTCTGGGTGTGCGCCATGTGCCAAACCATTTTAATGATTCTGTTTGTCAGTCTGATGTTCGCCTGTTGCGAGCTGTTTGTCTGTGGTACAATTGGTGGTTCGCGCCTTCATGGTGAGGTTGGAGTTGGTAACGTTGGTGTGCAAGGAAGTTTTTTTCGTTTTGGGCCGTTGGGGCCAGGATGGTGGGAATGACTCCGTTCCGGTATTTTCCCTTCAAGGAACTGAGTAGCGGGAACGTTGGAGGCAGGGTTTTTTAGCTTGCCTTTTGCCAGTTTAACGTCTATGTCCCTTTCGTTCTATCTGCTTCCTTCGATCTCTTGCTTCTGCGTTTTTTTGACTGGTAAGAGACTATTTTTTCGGTCTTCAGTAACGTTGTGTGGGGGTAGTTTGGGGAGGATTGGATAAGGCTCCGCCTTTGCATGGGGGATAGTCTTTCAATAGTCCTTGTTATTCCATGCATGTATACAACGACGAGAATATTCTTTCGAATATGACTGACTCTTATCACATATTAATTGGTTACTAAACTTGCTAGTAAGAGTGTATGTTATAACCCCAATTCTGGAGACAAAGAGAGTGAAAAGAGTTTACCCTGCCTGCTATGCTCTCGAATTTCCATGTTACAGAGAGCGGAATGGTGTGTGAGCGTGGAGATAGTTTGGTGGAGATGGTTGCCCGCCGCGCGGGGGTGGGTGGTGTGTGGGGTGTGTCGCGGGCATGTGGGTAGGTGTCGGTTTTTATTACTTGCTCATGAGGAGGCGGTGCGAGGTGCTTTGAGGCTTTGTTTCTTTTGTGATATCTATATTGCTTCCTTCTTATGATCTATCTCTTAATTTGAGTTTCTATGGTTGTTTTTGTTTGTTTTATTTTTGTTTTGTTGTTGGTTTGTGTGTATATTTTATTCTTTTATTTTGTCCCTTTTTTTTTTTTTTTTTTTTTTTTTTTTTTTTTTTTTTTTTTTTTTTTTTTTTTTTTTTTTTATTGTATTTTATATTCTTTTTTGTCTTCGTTCCTTAAGCGCATAGCGAAAGCCTGTCTTTTTCTTTTTGTTTTGTTCTGATGTTCCCTCTTATTTCCGAGCCATGAGGACTTTTTATTCTTTTTTTGTCTTTTTTTTTTTTTTTTTTTTTCAAGATAAAATAGTTTTCTGGTTTTTTGCTTGCGTACACGTGTGGAAAGTTTGTATTAGAAAAAGAGAAGGGAGTTTAGAGATGGAGATAGGAAAAAGGACTACATTCCAGAATTGATTTGCTATGGTTCATAAAAAGGCTGTAAAGTTGCCAGGTGCGCTTTACATGCTGCAGTCGTCCATCGCCGACAGTATGTGAAATTGGGATTATTTTTCACTACGATATTCAGTTGGAATTTCATACTTGTTATAAAGTGCCTCGACCCGAACTTACAAGGGGAGAAGTCCCCCTTTCCACAGAATCGGAACAGGAACAACATAAAGATGGAAATTAGTTCTGCTAAAGGATCAAGCCTATTGGCTCTTTTGTTTTCTGTTTTTAATGTGCACTTCTCCCTGCGCTTTTGTGTCCGTCTCCTAAGTGGGGTTGTTTTGTTTTCATAATTCATTTTTAACTCTGATGTTTTTGCCTTTTTTCCAATGGAAAAGAAACTCGTCAGAAACATTAAAAAAAATTTAAAGCTAGAAATTTAAACAAAAATTCGTGAATACATTTGGAAAGGAGATAGAGAGTATAATGTTTAAGCCCTCAGGTCGGTTCTGTCTGGAACTCTGCTGGCCTTGCGCATTCCTATGCAAGGATTTTCTCCCCCTCTTGCCCTAAAGAATTAAGTTGGCCTGTTTTGTCTTGTCTTTTGTTTAAGTAAAAAGAGGGAAGCCTCACACAAACTTGAAGAAAGCCGAACCGTCGAAAACCAAAACTTTTGATTTTTCCTTCCTTCTTAATATTTCTAGAACCAAAAAAATGTTAAAAAAATATAAGAGAGAGAGAGAGGTACGCGCGATTGCAAATAACCAAACGATGTTGTCCGGAATTACCTGGTAATAGTTTCTCTTTTCTGTGAACTGCCGCTCCTCCCCCCCTCGCCCTCCCTTCCTCTGCCCTCCGCCCCCGCCCCCCCGATCGACAATTCTCTTGTGCCTATTACCCATCCGAGGCCTTCTCATCCTTGAAACTTGCTACTCCCAGGATTGGAATTGTTACTGGGCCCCCCCGTTTATATGTTTCATGAAATTGATGAATGACCTTGTATACCTGCTTTTTATTTTTTGATCCTTGTGGGTTTGTATGGAAAGTGTGTTGGGAAGCAAGTTCATCACAATCAGAAGATTTTTTTGGGCTTTTTTTTTTTTTATTTTTTGTACTTGTTAATCATCGTGACGAGCCTAGTTAAAATTTGGCTGTTCTGTGAATTTTGTTTTTTCGGGATGCAAGCAAGGAAGTTTCAGATCAAATATTATAACCTGGGGCTTTTTGGGTAATTTTAACAATATTTGATATCTTGGCCCATCGCATAAATGAAATTTTCCCCCGCCAAAGCCTACTTCCAGTTTGATAAACTTTGGCAGCAAGGCGGCTGATTGTTTTTGGGGGCTTATAAACCATAGAAATAACTCCGATTTTTATTCCGGCTATCCAAATAATTAAAATCCCGTGTCACAGACAAGTAATTTTAAATGTAATTAAGTAATTTGAATGAAAAATTAGAAATTGTCAATATTAATATTTTTTGGTAATTTAAGTATTTTTATATATGTTTTGTTTGGTTTTTTGTTTGTTTATTTGAATAAGTGTTATAGCCAATCCTTGGTCTTGACTTCATTGGAGTGATGTTTGTGTTGAACCCGACCTCTTGTTATTATTTATTTTTTTTTTTTTTTTTTTTTTTTTTTTTTTTCTTTGTTTTTTTTGTATTGAATGATAATAAATGTTCAGGTATTGGTAAGCAATGAGGTGGAAAGGTTTTTGGTATTTTATTCTCTTAATCTTTTTTTTTTTTTTTTTTTTTTTTTTTTTTTTTTTTTGATTTTATGATTTGATTTACTTAGATGTTAGTTTTTTTTTTAAGATTTTAATCGATTGGAATAACCAAAAAATATTAAAAAATTTTTTTTGTTAAGTTTTATGTGAATTTTTTTTTTTTCCATGAATATTATTTTTTTTTAATTTTTGTTATACTAAACTTGTTGTTATGTTTGGCACAAGAATAGAATGTTTTTAGATTTTTATTTTTTAAGTCCCATTAAAATAATTAAGTTAATATTATATAATAGTAATATCACAATTTATCTAAGTTCAGTGTCAATGGCTTAAGTTTAAATAGTGTTTTGTTGTGTTGTAACTATTTTAATCTGTACCCCAATGAATATATAAATTATGTGGTGTATATTGGTATGTTAAATTATCTCCTCTTAGAGATCTTGGTTTGCTGGGTTAACAAAGTATTAAATTGATTGAGTTATGGGTTTTAAAGAGTTTTTTGTTAAACTGAAAAGAATTTCGGGTGTATGTGTAATGTTATGGTGAATGATTATGATTAATAAAGAAGGGTATAATTAAGGATTAATTTTTTTTAAGTTAATAATATATATATATATATATATAGATTATTTTTAAAAAAAAAAAAAAAAAATTTTAAGAAGTTGTATTTTGTCACTTTTTTTTTTTTTTTTTTTATTTTTAGAAGATTTTTGAAAATGAGGGGGTGAATAGTTGCTCCCGGTTAATGAAAGTAACAAGGATTGTCTATTACAAAAATTGATGTGAAAGGTCCCTTATTTAATTTTGTGAGTTATAAAAATGGTATTATTACTGTCTGTTTTTCCACAGCTGTACACAAGAGTCCATTTGTGATGGTTGTGAATGAGCCAGATAAAAGTGGAAATATTTGCAAAAATTTTTTTTTTTTTTTTTTTCTTTTTCAGTTTTTCTTAATTAAGTAATTAATGAAACAAAATGAAATAGAAATTAGAAGTTTTAAATTTATTTTACATTTTGTTTTTTTTTTTTTTTTTTTTTTTTTTTTTTTTTTTAAGTTTTTAAATTTATTTTTTTTTTTTTTTTTTTTTTTTTTTTTTTTTTTTGTTATTATTTTTAGGTTAATATATATATAGAGATATATAATATAATTCGTTTATCATATTATTTTCGTGTTTAAACTAATTAAATCTGCAGAGAATAGTTATTCTATGAAGATTGTCCGATCTTATTTGTTGAGGAAATTTTTGGATTCCGATCATTACTTATAGGGTCTCATAAAATAAGGTAACCTTTTTTGTTTTAATTTTTTTTTTTTTAAGTAATGTCAATGTTTCCCATGCCCGGTTAAAATTAGAGTTGTTCTTTTAAGACGCCCCTTATTGTTTTTTAAATGATGGTGAAATTAAAAGTATGAAAAATTCTTGGAATTATGTATTATTAGGTCTTTTTTATCTGGTTTGGATTTGGACATTATTTTTAGAAATCATACACAACAGGGTCCTCCTTTTGAAAGGAAGCTAATGCTCAATGGTGATTTTGACAGAAATAGAATTGTTTGTATATTTTTTAAAAAAAAAAAAAAAAAAAATTTAAAATTTCATGTTTTTTTTTTTTTTTTTTGAATGTATTTTTTTTTTTAAAAAAAAAAAAGATGAAAAATAGAAAAAGAAAAGAAAATGGTTTGTAGAAAAGATTAAAATTTTAATATCTTTGAATATTAATTTTTTTTTTTTTTTTTATTTTTATTTTAAGTTTCCTTGAAATTTGTGGAGAATTTGAAAAATAAGCCAATTAGAAAATAATAAAAGAAATTAGTTAGTTGTTATTTTTTTGTTTTTTTAATTTAGGCGCTAGGCTTTTTTAGCTTTTTGCTGATAAGAATACGAATTCGTGGTGTTTGCTACCATTTGGGCATGTATTGATATTCCGTCAAGTTTTTTTTTTTTCCGTGTATTCCGGTGAAAATAATGAAAAGGAAGTGTGTGTTAAGAAGGGGGAATTGCTTTTTAAGTGCATTTTACATTCTAAAGACAGAACCCTAAAATTCGGAAACGAAAACCCAAAGCCAACTTGCCTTTTCTTTTCCTTTGGAAGCTGCTTTCCTCCTTCTTTTAATTCTCCGTTTCAGTCTCCAGTTTCACGCTTTTTTGTTTTTCATCCATTTTTTTTTTTTTTCTTTTTCTTTCTTCCGGTGTCTTCTTCTCTTGCAAATTTTTAACAAAATGGTTGGTGGGTTTGTATTTTTTTAAGCGTTGTTTGGGCCCTGTTCATTTTCCTAACTTTTTCACTTTTCTTATTCTATGGGGAGAATGAACTTTCGGGCGGAAAACATTTTACTTTCAATGAAAAAGAGAAAAAAAAAAAAAAAAAAAAAAAAAAAAAAAAATTTTTTTCCTTTTCTTTGTTCTGGAAAAATTAAATGATTATATTAAATAAAAAAAAAAAAAAAAAAAAAACCAAAAATTTTTTTAATCTATTTGTTCCCGCCCCCCCGACCCTAGGGCTGGTGAAAGAGTGTTTTTTCAATGTGGGTGTGAAGGTAGAAAATTTTCGTTTTTCGTTTATGTTATATATAAATTTGAACTTCACTCAATTTAACGAATAATGAGGTGTTTCAGAGTAGAGCAAAAACGAAGGATGCAATTTTATACCTGGTTGGGGGTTTATAATAAAGCAAAATTTTCAAGAAAAGATAATAAAAATATGACATAAAAAAATACTTTAAAAAAAAAAAAAAAAAAAAAAATATATTTGATTTATGAAAATTGAAAAAAAAAAGTTTTTTTTTAATATTTTATGATAATGAAATGATGAATGGTGTTAAATTAATCTCCAAATTTTAAACTTTGGAATAGGTCCCTTTAGTAAGCCATTGGTTAATCACTTCACTTTTTTCTTTCTTAATTATTTACTTTTGGATAAAAAAGATTATGAGTTTTTGAAATTTTTTTTTTTTTTTTTTTGAATTTTCAAAATTTACCTTTGAAATTACCTAAAATTGATATGGCGAAAGAATATAAAAAGTATTATTAATTGGTTCAAATACGGCGTTTCCCCACCCCTTAAAATTGTTATAAATTCCTATTTTATTTTTTTTTTTTTTTTTTTTTTTTAATTATTGAAAAATACATTTAAAATTAAATTTTAAAATTTATAATTTTAAATAATTTTTTTTGTTTTTTTGTTTAAATAATTTTGGATAAGTTATATTCCAAAAGATAACATTTTTTCGTCATCTCGGGGGAAATACATTAAAAGTATGAAACTGAGTTACGGTTGGGTGGGTGGGGATTTTTGCAGTTCCCATCTTTTATCAGCCTTACAAATTATGGAAAAGGTAATTAAGGTTTTTTTGTTTTTATTTTTTGGTGGAAGAATTTTTTTTTTTTGGCCTTTTTTTTTTTTTTAAATTTTTTTTTTTTCTTCTTAAATTTGTTAAAGCACTTGGAAAAAAATATTAATGTTTGTAAATAAATGGTTTATCTAAAATGTTTTTAGGGTTGTACATGCTTTAAATATTTTAAAGTTTGTATTACGGTTGTGTTTGACAAATACGTTAAAATTGGGTGTCAATGGTTCGTTTTATTGGTTCCCTTTCCCAGACGGTTCCTATTGATAACAAAAAATTTTATACTCAATATATGGAATATATGGATTAGAATAGAAAAGCGGGGGGCCTGGAGACTGGAACACAAATTGACAATGTTTTATATTGTATTGTTTTTTTGTTTAATGTTTTAATTTCTATATTTAAACAAGACAACCTATAAATTTTAAAATTTCTTGAGAGGTATTTCCGTACTAATCAAAAAAATCGGGACTGATCAATATTCTAATATTAGGCAGTAAAATTTTATTAAAAAAAAAAAATTTTGAAAATATTGTTAGTGATTTAGGTTCCACCCTTCTGTCAATAAATTATTCAGAGGTAAGGGTGTAAGAATTTAAATTAAAAAGAAAAGTACATATATAGTTTTTGAAAAATCTTATACATCTAAAGGTAATTCGCATGCTATGATCTTATTTGTTTTGGTTTAAGCCATAGGAATTTCCTGACAAATTTATGCCTGGTTTTTATATAATAGATTATTGCCCTTTTTCCACATCGTTAACATCCATCCAAAGTTTGGTCTCGCACTCAACAAATTGAATAATATGATTGTATGTCAAACCCATCAAAGAAATGACGCAGATTTAAGAGTGTATGATTTTACAATGTGATAACCAAGTGAAATTAATTATTTTTTAAAAAAAAACATAACACTGAGAATAGAACATAAAAAACATGTTTTTTTTTTTTTTTTTTTTTTTTTTTTTTTTTTATTTTTGATTATTTTTCCTTAAGACTTATTAGGCCCGGCGGGGCCTTTTTTTCAGTGAAGTTTTTTCTCATTCCTTGCGGGATGTATAGAATGGCTCATATCCCTTAAATTATTTGAAATTGATTAACAGAGAAATCAGAGTATAGTATTGAGAGACCTATAAATTTTGTTAGTTGCTTGAAGTTGTTACTTATGGGGCGATGAATGTGGATTGGTGTATTTAACCAGGCATAACTTGGGGAGGGGATAATTAGTTAACTGGATCCTCATGATAGTATTATCTAAAATGGAATAAATGGTGAACAATAACAATATATTAAATGATATAAAGTACTAAAATAATTAGAAACATTTTTTTAAAAAAAAAGTTGATTATCCAAAAATTAATTAAAATGTTATTTTTTTTGTTTATATTATATTCTTTGATAAATATTATTGTATGAGTTATAACATAATCATCTTCTAAGTTATATTATGCACAATGACACACTATTGATATGGTTAATAATAATAGATAGTTATAAGAGCTCTTGGAAATTAAGGTCGATTAGACTCAGAGTGTTTATAAATTAGGTCCTTTAGCACATCAAAAGGTAGATAATAAGATATGTTTATTATGAATTTATTTGAGATAAAATTGTTTAGTGAAAGTAGTCAAAATATATTAAAGTAGTAAAAAATTATGACGATTACACTTTTAGTCTCATATTGTTTTATTGAGGAAAGTTAATTAATATTATTTATAAAATAAGTTTTTTTTTTGTTTAATTTATAAAAAACTATATAATTTTTTTTTTTTTTTTTTTTTTTTTTTTCTCTTTCTTAGCTGCCTTTTATTTTTCTATTTAGAAAAAAGACATTAGGGATATAATAATTAATAATATAGTAGGTGACAGTTTTAAATTGAGCGCATTAACATTACTACAGCGATTTCAATAAAGAAATGATTATATATTACACGTATACCATAGAGCCTATATAATATTATGTATTTAAGGTAATAATATTAAATAGATTATTAACGAACTTAAATCTAATTCATAATACTTATTTTGAGTAAATACACAAAAAAGACATAAAACTTAAAAAATTAAAAAAAAAAAAAAAAAAAAAAAAAAAAAAAAAAAAAAGAAACATTAAAATAAGGGATGGTACTCACATCTCCGACACTTCTCTTTAACATCAAGACAAAGAACACGTACTCATTATTAAACTCTTTCTGATTCACAATCAGTTATCAAAACACATAACAGCACAACATCTATTAAGTTTCCACAAACCATTATCTTATACAAATGAGAAGAAAGCTCTCAATCTCTATCCGGGACGGAATGGCAACTCATATAGTATCAACCGCAAAAAACGCTAATAAGGGGATACCGGTTACGATTGGAATTCAAATAGGCCCGATATTATAATTGGACTTCCAACAAAGGGGGTGCAATCAAGATTTAACTTCACTCACATGCAAACAAGCTTAGCATCAATCAGGATTTGTCGATTTCAATTTTAATTCGATTGTCCCGCTAGACCTCTGCGTCAAGTCACATGAACATTGTTGACCATCATGAGCACGTCGGAAAAACTTTCGAGCACTCTTAATTAGACATAACATTTTTAGCGTTAATTCTTCGGGCGCCTTTCACTGATTCACATTTTGTTACGGGCTTCTCCAAAAGATTGGTCGGAAAGCATTCACACTCCTATATTCCACCGGAGTTAGTCAAGACAAATTACGCCGATTCGAGCTAAACGCAGTCAGGCGAATTCTACGATCAGGAACCTAACAAAGCTGACATTGTGGTGATTAGATTTTTGGATTCAGTTAAGCAGCAGACCGATGTATTGTTCAGGACCATAGCGACATTACAGAAGCTGCTTAGAGCAGTGTCACTTCTGTGTAAAAGCAAGTAGACACACACTCCGGTACCTACATGACTAGATAAAAATGATAGATTCCAGATAAATAGAAGGAGACGTAAAACGTCGAGCTGGGTCACACTGATGTAACGCAGGCCACAGACAGAAAGTTCTTCAGCAAGTAATCATATGACGTGGTTCGACCGATCTTAAATCTTCGCCGACAAATGTATGTAGGAACTCACCAAAACGAAGCAACTAACAACCAAGAGACTCAAGCGAATAGTAGAAATCTAATGAAGAATAAAATCCATATTAGAATGCTGACAATCAAAATGAGAGCATTGCCATCAAGTTTATCAAGAAGTAGTCAGAGCATGGTTCAGCTCAACCAACTATAATAAGCCTGTATATTATATCAATAAGTCATATAAGTGTGCTCATCAAAAAACTAGATGACTTGTAAAAGAGCAAATAGAAAAGTATAACCTTTCAGGGTATTTCAAAGTAACGTGTCAATTGATCATTAAATCATATGAGATAAAACAAGAGTACAAATTGTTAAACGACAATAATTACAAGCTAAGAATATGTTATCGAAAACTCGAACTCCTATAAATCTGAAAATCAAGAGTGGATAATCGATAATTTCGATTATACAATTCACGTACAAAACGGAAGAATCCAAAGTACAGTATTAATACTGAAAGTCGATACATATCGATAGAACATTGAGTCAGGCTATTGCAGAGATAATATTATACATATTTTTCAACAGAAGCTCACAAAGATACTTACATTGGTAGCGATTATATAAACGATTATTTGCACATATAAAAGTCAAACACAGAATCTGAATCAGAATCATAAAAAAAAAAAAAAAAAAAAAAATGAAGATATAAGAGAGAGAAGAATTTGAATTCGTAATTTATAGGATTAGAAAGATACTTCAGCATAGAGATATAACAATATGGTTTAGAGCGGAGCAATCCCATCTGTCGTATATCAACAATCGTAATTCTGCATTCGAAAACCGCTATATACCTAAAGAGCAAATGTAGCCCATCAAAAGAGAAAACACTGAATCCTCTTAAGAGATATAATAAACTGATTCACTCTTAAATCGAAATAGAGACTACAAACAGTTATAGAATAAAGTATGAAGCAAGATAAGTTCAGAATAGACCTCAATATAGAATGCCATATATTATATCACAAATTTAATAGAGTATTCGCAATCGATAAATGTTAAATTTTATTGTACAAATATATGGAACTTTAATCGTAACGAACTAGATACAATCTCAAGTAATTATAGACTTATGCACACTTATTTAAAAATGATTACTTAATAATTAAATTATATATATTATGTATATATTAACTAAATCTATAAATAAGAGTCAAGGTCAATCGTTGTCAAAAGTTGGATTGATATATCAATAATATAGTATATAGATTGGATAAATGAGAATTCCTCATTGCTCTATTGATGATAATGAGGGAGAAAGAGAAAAAAATAATTATGAATATATATAAGACAAAATCGATAAATAGTATACCTAGATGACACTCCATAAACAAAACCAATGCAAGACAAGATGCATACAACGTATTCCTACAACAACTTTCTCCTATTATTTCGCAACTCACCATAAGTCACCATTTCACACGTATGCATGAAGTTCAGACTTATTTTGATATAATCGTAACTCTCCGCGCCACGTGAAGGTTTTTATTTACACAACTTACTAAAACCTCAACATTGGTTCTTGCACTTGCCGCATTATTTGAAGGGTTTAAACACCAACGCTCCTGGATAGACTACACTTATCGCGGTACGAGTGTAGCTACCTCCTATCGACAGACCATGTAGCTATATTAGCATGCATTAAACGAACAGCGCATATAATTAACATAGTTCATTCTGGTGACTAACCACAGGTTCAGTCTCTTTACATAATTTTTCTCAATCTATGAGATTTGTAAAAATACTAATAGATGATATTTAGCCTCAAATGAAAAGTCATTAAATATCACTAATAGGATTAAGTATAATCATATATAATACACTCGTTCATCGACATTTATTATAACTAATCAATATTTAAAGAACATACAAATCTATGCTAAGTTTAAGGTGTAAAAGAGTGTGGATTTCAAAGTTAGTTAAATTAACGTGCAGATGTAGGAATTCAGATATATAAAGTACAGATGGTATCCTAATGAAGCGAAGAAAACTATACGCATTAAAAGCCATAACAATATTTGTGTACAACATGAAGTGCGAGAATTCCTCTATCAAACACTATGCACTCTTAAGCCTTTTATTAATTTTACGCACCTTAATCATGATAGCGCCGTCATCTAATATTCTCTCAAATCCATTATTGCTATCCTTCCGTTAGACTCTCGAATGTTTAATATCTATTAAGCTATATAACTAGTAACCATGAACAAATTATATAGGCGATATAGATAGTAAGGCGACAGAATGACATGAATAGGAGTAATATACCTTTAGTACTCTATGGTTACTTTTTTAGTTTTCCTTATGTTAGTCATTAGGTTTCAGAGGCAATACTTAAAAACTATCTTAAGATCGTCTATAATAAAATATATCTAGTCTAAAACGAAAAGAATTGTCAAAGATATATGTTATAATTATGGTAATTAAAAATAAAAAAAAAAAAAAAAAAAAATTGAATCAAATTAAATTAAAAATACGGAATAAATCCAAAATATTCGACTAACCCAAGTTAGTTGTATTTGTATAAGCATATGATATACAAAATTCTAGTCCTATATACAACAAGCTTGAAGCAGCACTTACTAGAATCACTATCGTTCGTTATCTCAATATAAGAGTTAAGTATATAAAAGTTTTATAAAATACATAAGACGATAAACTTTATTTAAGATGATTATTCACATATCAATTCGCTACACGTTTATTACCATACCAAGATCAATGAAACCCCTAAAAACAAAAGATCACTTACACTCTCTTCAGATGAGTCAATTAATCACAAGCTGGTCATCCTCCTATAAACAGATGCCCCAAGTGAACGGTGCATCAGTTCTAAGAGGAACAAAACTAGAAACAACAAATCCTACTCTATAGCAACACGTCCTTTACCAACGTCAAAAACATGAAGAAAAAGTTATCTTTTGTTGTATTAGAAAATCGGCAGTCTAAACCCACAAATTAAGCACCCAAGGACGAAACTTGCTCTCTTACTCGCATCTACCAAAAAATCGTGTCTCTTAAGTAATCTTTGAATGTGATTCAGGAAGAAGGGATGTGTTTTTGGAAAGTAATTGTCATCAGTTAAATCTCAATACCAAAGCGTAGTACCTTTAATGCCAATACCCATGCTTTACTCGTTTTCACACGAATGGAGAGTCTTCAAAAGATTAAAGGGAAGTAAACCAGCGTGGAGCAAATTCCTCGCTTATTACTGACTCGAGTTGAGAATCTATCTGAAAAACCTGTATCTCGATATCGAGTAGAGTTTAATAATATGCAAAAGCCTATATGAGAATTACATATAATCAATTTGCAAGATGAACTTTATCTGTCCACTAATGTATATACTAAAAATTATGCTCGAAGTACCTTTAGCTTTGACACGCCTGCATACAGAAATATTATCGACGTATCGGCAAACGTTCATGCAAGGAACTCGACAAATCTAAGATGTAGAATAGAATGTACCACGAGAAGGTATGGATGTAATACATCAAAGAAGAGAAATCCTCAATATCTTTATGAATGCGCTAGACATGAGGTTAGATATGAAAAATCCTGATAACACCGGCATTTCTACCAAAATGAATACAATGTTTCATACACAATAAAAAGCATTCATCAAGATCACGAAAAATGTGAGAGTACTTCTTTGCTCCCGAAACCCAAAAGAACTCAACACCTCGAAGAGAATGACTGTCATCCAAAACCCGATCCTCATCCGCGTGCTTGTAATGGGCTCTTGTTCTTAGCAGTGGCCTGCAATAGGAAGAGTTTCTTTTAATTCATTCATATGCATATTACAAAATAAACAGAGGAGGTTACGTAAGACCTCGCAATCAAAATCCCCCACAAAACAACTCGCAATCTGGAGAACCGCTGGATAAGTACCACGAGACAATAATTGAGTTCAGTCAACACAAAACAAACATCGAAACACTAAGACACAAGGATCAAAGATAAATCATATTTTACAAACAATGAATCAGCAGTTCACCCGTTGATGATAATTGCTACACTTCGAGGAAACAGGGAAGATCGACAGAAACATAACTATAGAGAATTAAAATCAAAAGATATGAACACATTTCAAGAAGTTAATTTACATCCACTATTTATATTGGTCTAACCTCTCAATGTATTATAGTAAGTAAAGATACGAATAGAAGAAAAGCACAATAAATCTTCCAGATAATGGACACAAGAAAAACAGATCCAAAAATTCTAATTATCTAACACGACCAAAGGAATAGCAAAGGCTACAATAAAGAATAGCGGATGAAAATATTTCCTTAAAATAAAAAAATTATTTTAATAGAAAAGAAGCAAGACAATGATTAATGATCAGATGTAGAAGGTAACTAGAAAAAGATATGAGTGATTGATTCCCATTAATAATCTACACAGTATCCGAAGCCACAAGTCAGATACCAGAGCATCGGACCTAACCTATGAAACAGTACACAAAATTGATAAATCAGAGAGGTCTATATATCTTTAGTACTAGGCATCCACTTGAGTACAACGATCCGTCCAAGTACACAGAGGCATGCTAACAATCTTTGGACCCAAACCATGCTCCTTATCCAAGCAACGACGATACTACCCACTATAAAATATACATCGAGAATCAGTGGACGTGTTCAGATATACTTAGTCATGGCATAAGCCCAACTTTGAAGTTCGATAAATAGCAATTTTACGAATAATATATAGTTTCGATTTAATAAGAATTCGGTATATAAAAGGCCAAAACTAATGCCTCAATTCATCAGATACATTATTAAAAGAATCAATAAACATCTATTCTTGACATCCTAATATTCATATCTGAATTAAAGTTTCCTAAACTGAATTAAAAAAAAAAAAAAAAAAAAAAAAAAAAAAAAAATAAACATAAATTACAATAAAACTTTGTCAACCATCCACTCGAATTGTAATACATGGTAAAAGGATCTAAATTTCTTCTCATCAAAATAAAAAAAAAAAAAAAAAAATTGGAAATGAAAAAATAAAGAGAACTGATATATAAAAAATAAAAAAAAAAAAAAATATGTAAAATAAAAGCAAGTGATGTACAAAATATTTTTTTTTTTAACAACAATGCTACTGTCGCTTAATCATACAAAAAAAAATCAAATTAAATAAGAAATAAAAAAAAAAAAAAAAAAAAAATTATTTATCTATAAAAATTTAACAAAGCAGTACAAAAAAAGCAACATTTATTACGAACATTAGAAAATATTGTATAAAATTAAAATTGTATTTAATAAAGATTAATAGAGATAAACATAAAAAAATAAAAAAAAAAAAAAAAAAAAAAAAATTATATACAATTAAAATAAATAAAAATGAGATTTTTTTTTAATTATTAAATAATGAATGAAGAAAATCACGAATACTTATATATAAAATAATATAATAAAGAATATTGTTCAATTTTTTTTTTTTTTTTTTTTTTTTTTATATATCTATATATCTTATAAATAATTTTAAACTGATCTTTTAAATAAACTAATTAATAAATAATTTATTAGCTGTTCAATGACTTGGATTTGGATCCTTACAACTTGTAATATTTTAGACGTATACCAATTTATCACAAAATAATCATATTTTTAATGAAATAAATAAGATAAAGATAAATTTTTTATTATAAAAGTTTTTTTTTTTTTTTTTTTAATTTTAATTTAAAACAAGATAAAATTCTATCCATTAAGACAACAACCAATTGCAACAAATCCATACACATTTCCGCCAACAACTGTTTCCTACCTTCAGCATGTTCCCTATCTTAGCTTCCAGTAACCGCCCTCGAAAGTTCTCTTGTGGCGCACAATTCCTTTATCACAATTACAGACCACCACGTGCACCACTTCATCTGCATAACGGCCTTCCTTGAAAACCAAGCAGCATACAACCCTATTTAACATTTGCGTGAGTCTCAGGCTAAGTTTATAATTTTTACTGCTATGGTATAATTTAGTTTGATGGTTAGTTTAATGACTTTTAACTCTCCGATAATTTATATTTAATTTAAGCATATGTTAATTACTATTAAAAGATGGATTTATATATGACTTGAATATGATAGATTATATATAGTAGATGGGAGCTATAGGAAACTATACCTAAATCTCAAATTTAGGATCAAGTTTTATGCTGCTATTATTATTG
>QBTX01002399.1:0-20682 GCA_003063285.2 Arachis monticola
TGGATTAAAATTGAGCTTCACCTCTTCTCATGAACAATTAGATCACGAGAGTGGCAATTGGTTATGTTGAGAGAGATTGAATCACCAATAGATTGGGATTCAATCACCCACTTGCCATGGATCTATACCCATGATTGAGAAGGATTTGACTAACATCAATTCATGAAAACTGCATCTCTGATCCCTAATGATCCTCTCTATCATTAATTCTCATTTCTTTTGTTCTTAGTGTTTAAAAACCCATTACCCAATTCCCTCTACATTCTTGCAATTTATTATTCTTGTCATTTACATTCTGTTTCTTTATCTCTTACTCTCTTGCTCTTTAGAATTCAGCACTTTATTTTATTGCAATTTACTTTTGATGTCATTTACATTTCTTGCAATTTAAGTTTCCGATATTTACTTTCACTTTATTTTTATCTTCTAGTTCTTTACATTCTGTATCATTTATATTCTTGCAATTATGTTCAAAAATCAAAATGCTCATGAAATCAAACCTATGTTTGCTTGACTAAATCTACCATTTAACTAAAGTTGCTTAATCTACCAATCTCCGTGGGATCGACCTCACTCTTGTGAGTCTTATTACTTGATACGACCCGGTATACTTGCCGGTTATACGTGAAATCTTCATTTTTACGTATCATGCTCAAAGACCATCCTCTCAACATAGCTTCGAACCACCACACTCACAAGCTCTTTTTCACCATTCACCGCCGTATAATCCTTACCTGCCCCAATTCCAATCCAATTACTCCCAAGAACCACCACTTCCCTATGCACCATTTCCATATCCATCGAGCGAAGAATCACAGGCTCGCTTTGAAGGAATCAGTAGATCAATTTCATGCAACCTTCATCAACTGGAGCAAGCAATAAATCAATTATCTTCCAGACGTTCAGACACTCAAGGAACTCCCAAAGCTTCATGTGGAGAATCTAATGAAGAACGTGGCATGAAGGAGACACCAGAAACTCCAGCGGACAGTATAGAGCATGTCTTCGTACTGAAACAAGTAGAGGAAGCTGTCATTATAGAAGAAGAAGAGTTGGTTTGAAGATTTAGGAGATGCTGAATGATGAGCGGATAATTTATACGCTTTTTGGCATTGTTTTTAGTATATTTTAGTATGTTTTAGTTAGTTTTTATTATATTTTTATTAGTTTTTAGTTAAAATTCACTTTTCTGGACTTTACTATGAGTTTGTGTGTTTTTTTGTGATTTCAGGTATTTTCTGGCTGAAATTGAGGGACCTGAGCAAAAATCTGATTCAGAGGCTGAAAAGGACTGCAGATGCTGTTGGATTCTGACCTCCCTCACTTAAAAGTGGAGTTTCTGGAGCTACAGAATCCCAATTGGCGCGCTCTCAATTGCGTTGGAAAGTATACATCCTGGGCTTTCTAAAATGTATAATAGTCCATACTTTGCTTGAGATTTGATGGCCCAAACAGGCGTTCCAAGTCAGCTCAAGAATTCTGGCGTTAAAACGCCGGAATTGGCACAAGAATGGGAGTTAAACGCCCAAACTAGCACAAAAGCTTGCGTTTAACTCCAAGAAAAGTCTCTACACATGAAAGCTTCAATGCTCAGCTAAGCACACACCAAGTGGGCCCGGAAGTGGATTTTTATGTCATTTACTCATCTTTGTAAACCCTAAGCTACTAGTTCTCTCTACAAATAGGACCTTTTACTATTGTATTTTCATCTTTTGATCACTTTAGATCTCTAGATCATCTTTGGACGTCTAGTTCTTAGATTATGGGGGCTGGCCTCTCGGCCATGCCTAGACCTTGTTCTTATGTATTTTTAACGGAGGAGTTTCTACACACCATAGATTAAGGTGTGGAGCTCTGTTGTACCTTGAGTATTAATGCAATTATTATTGTTCTTCTATTCAATTCAGCCTATTCTTGTTGGAAGATATCACTTGTTCCTCAACTTGATGAATGTGATGATCCATGACACTCATCATCATTCTCACCTATGAATTGTGCCTGACAACCACCTCCGTTCTACCTTAGATTGAGTGGATATCTCTTGAATTTATTAACCGGAATCTTCGTGGTATAAGCTAGAATTGATGGTGGCATTCAAGAGAATCCGGAAGGTCTAAACCTTGTCTGTGGTATTCTGAGTAGGATTCAAGGATTGAATGACTGCGACGAGCTTCAAACTCGCGATTGTGGGGCGTTAGTGACAGACGCAAAAGAATCACTGGATTCTATTCCGACATGATCGAGAACTGACAGCTGAATAGCCATGCTGTGACAGAGCGCGTTGAACATTTTCTCTGAGAGGACGGGACTGTAGCCATTGACAACGGTAATGCCCAACATACAGCTTGCCATGGAAAGGAGTAAGATGGATTAGATGAAGACAGTAGGAAAGTAGAGAGACGGAAGGGACAAAGCATCTCCATACGCTTATCTGAAATTCTCACCAATGAATTACATAAGTATCTCTATCCTTATTCTATGCTTTATTCGTAAATCATGCATAACCATTTGAATCTGCCTGACTGAGATTTACAGGATGACCATAGCTTGCTTCATACCAACAATCTCCGTGGGATCGACCCTTACTCACGTAAGGTTTATTACTTGGACGACCCAGTGCACTTGCTGGTTAGTTGTGCGAAGTTGTGATAAAGAGTTGAGATTGCAATTGAGCGTACCATGTTGATGGCACCATTGATGATCACAATTTCGTGCACCAAGTTTTTGGCGCCATTGCCAGGGATTGTTTGAGTTTGGACAACTGACGGTTCATCTTGTTGCTTAGATTAGGTATTTTTCTTCAGAATTTTAAGAATGAATTCTAGAGTTTCAAGGTGATGTTCTTATCATCACCAAAGCTGATTGATTTTCATCGATTTAGCTCTTGAATGTAATGTCCTGCTGAAGCTTGGCTAGCCATGTCTAATTTCTTTAGACTGAAACTTTAGACTAACATTGCATGATTCCTGGAATTCTTATTAAAAATTTTGAATTTCTTTATTTTCTTTTTAAAAAAAAAAACAAAAAATCCAAAAAAAAATATAAAATCTTAAAAATCAAAATATTTTTGTTTCTTGTTTGAGTCTAGTATCTCATTTTAAGTTTGGTGTCAATTGCATGTTTCTGTTCTCTTGCATTTTTCGAATTCATTCATGTGTCTTCATTGATCTTCAAGTTGTTCTTGATGATTTCCTTGCTCTGATCTTTAAATTCTCTTGTCTTAAGTGTTTTGTTGTTTCTCATATGCATTCTCAATTTGTTAGTGTCAGTAGTGTACAAACTTCTAAGTTTGGTGTCTTGCATGCATTGTTTATTTTTCTTAGTTTCATTTTGATTATTCCTCATTATTAAAAATCCAAAAAAAATTTTAATTTGTGTCTTTTCAAGTCAATAATACAGAGAATTGAAGATTTAGAACATTCAGCAGAGGAATTACACAGAAAAAGCTGGGCGTTCAAAACGCCTAGTGAAGAGGAAAATTGGCGTTTAAACGCCAGCCAGGATACCTGGCTGGGCGTTTAACGCCTAAAAGGGTAGCATTTTGGGCGTTAAACGCCAAAATGGATACCATTCTGGGCGTTTAACGCCAGGATGGCACAAAAGGGAAGATTTTGTTTTTAATGCAATTTTTTTCAAGTTTTCAAAATTTTTCAAAATCAAATCTTTTTCAAATCATATCTTTTCAATCATATCTTTTCAAAATCAATTTCTTTCCATTTTTGAAAATACTTGCTAACAATTAATGATTTGATTCAACATTTCAAGTATGTTACCTTTTCTGTTGAGAAAGGTTTAATGTTTGAATCATATCTTCTTGTTAGCCAAGTCATTGATTTTAAAAATCAAATCTTTTTAAATTGTTTTTCAAATCATATCTTTTCAATCATATCTTTTTAAAACCATAACTTTTCAATCATCTCTTTTTTAATCACATCTTCTTCAAAATATATTTTCAAATCATATTTTTTTATTTCTAATTTCAAAATCTTTTTCAAAAATCACTTTATTTCTTTCCCAATCATATTTTTGAAAATCATTCTTCAATTTTTCAAAATGTTTTTTAAAATCTTTTTAATTTATTTTCGAAAATTTCTTCCCCTCTTCTCACATCCTTCTATCTATGGACTAACACTTGCTCAATGCACAATTCGAACTCTAATTTCTAAGTTCGAAATTCTTCTACCTCTTCCTTCTTTTTTCTTTTCCTCTGACACCTCAAGGAATCTCTATACTGTGACATAGAGGATTCCATATTTTCTTTCTCTTCTCTTTCATATGAGCAGGAACAAAGACAAAGGCATTCTTGTTGAGGTTGACCCTGAACCTGAAAGGACCTTGAAGCGAAGCTAAGAGAAGCTAAAGCACTACTCTTGTAGAGGACCTAACAGAAATCTTCAAATAAGAAGAAGACATGGCAGCCAAAAATAACAACAATGCCAACAATGCAAGGAAGGTGCTGGGTGACTTTACTGCACCTACTCCCGACTTCTATGGGAGAAGCATCTCTATCCTTGCCATTGGAGCAAACAACTTTGAGCTTAAGCCTCAATTAGTTTCTCTAATGCAACAAAATTGCAAGTTTCATGGACTTCTATTGGAAGATCCTCATCAATTTTTAGCTGAGTTCTTGCAATATCTGTGACACTGTCAAGACTAATGGGTTGACCCTGAGGTCTACAGACTTATGCTATTCCTTTTGCTGTAAGAGACAGAGCTAGGATATGGTTGGACTCACAACCTAAAGAAAGACTGAACTCTTGGAAAAGCTAGTCAATGCCTTCTTGGCAAAGTTCTTTCCACCTCAAAAATTGAGTAAGCTTAGAGTGGAAGTCCAAACCTTCAGACAGAAGGAAGGCGAATCCCTCTATGAAGCTTGGGAAAGATACAAACAATTGATCAAAAAGTGTCCTCTGACATGCTTTCTGAATGGAGCATCATAGGTATTTCTATGATGGTCTGTCTGAACTGTCCAAGATATCATTGGACAGCTCTGCTAGAGGATCTCTTCATCTGAAGAAGACGCCTGCAGAAGCTCAAGAACTCATTGAAATGGTTGCAAATAACCAATTCATGTACACTTCTGAAAGGAATCCTGTGAACAATGGGACGAATCAGAAGAAAGGATTCTTGAGATTGATACTCTGAACGCCATACTGGCTCAGAACAAAATATTGACTCAGCAAGTCATATGATTTCTCAAAGTCTGTCTAGAATGCAAGCTGCACCAGGCAGTACTAAGGACGCTTCATCTGAAGATGAAGCTTATGATCCTGAGAACCCTTCAATGAAAGAGGTGAATTACATGGGAGAACCTATGAAACACCTATAATCCTTCATGGAGAAATCATCCAAATCTCTCATGGAAGGATCAACAGAGACCTCAACAAGGTTTTCAACAACAATAATGGTGAAGAAACAGGTTTAGCAATGGCAAGCCTTTCCATCATCTTCTCAGCAACAGACAGAAAATTCTAAGCAGAGCCACTCTGACTTAGCAACGATGGTCTCTAATCTAATTTAAAACCACTCAAAGTTTCATGACTGAAACAAGGTCCTCCATTAGAAACTTGGAGGCACAAGTGGGTCAGCTGAGTAAGAAAGTTACTGAACTCCCTCCTAGTACTCTTCCAGGCAATACAGAAGAGAATCCAAAAGGAGAGTGCAAGGCCATCAACATGGCCAAACTTGGAGAGGAGAAAGAGGCAGTGAGCGCCACTAAGGAAGACCTCAATGGATGTCCACTGGCCTCCAATGAGTTCCCTAATGAGGAACCATGGGAATCTGAGGCTCACACTGAGACCATAGAGATTCCATTGGATTTACTTCTGCCATTCATGAGCTCTGATGAGTATTCTTCCTCTGAAGAGGATGAAGATGTCACTGAAGAGCAAGTTGCTAAATACTTGGAGCAATCATGAAGCTAAATGACAAGTTATTTGGTAATGAGACTTGGGAAGATGAACCCCTTTTGCTCACCAAAGAACTGGATGACTTGACTAGGCAGAGATTACGTCAAAAGAGACAGGACCCTGGGAAGTTCTCAATACCTTGTATTATAGGCACCATGACCTTTGAGAAGGCTCTGTGTGACCTAGGGTCAAGCATAAACCTCATGCCTCTCTCTGTAATGGAGAAGCTAGGGATCTTTGAGGTACAAGCTGCAAGAATCTCTAGAGATGGCAGACAATTCAAGAAAACAAGCTTATGGACTTGTAGAGGATGTTTGGTAAAAGATTAAAAACCATTACATCCCTGCTGATTTCATAGTCCTAGAGACTGGGAAGTGCATGGATGAATCCATCATCCTTGGCAGACCCTTCCTAGCCACAACAAAGGCTGTGATTGATGTTAACAGAGGAGAATTGATCATTCAAGTGAATGAAGAATCCCTTGTGTTTAAGGCTCAAGGATATCCCTCTGTAACCATGGAGAGGAAGCATGAAGAGCTTCTCTCAAAACAGAGTCAAACAGAGCCCCCACAGTCAAACTCTAAGTTTGGTGTTGGGAGGCCACAACCAAATTCTAAGTTTGATGTTGAACCCCCACATTCAAACTCTAAGTTTGGTGTTGGGAGGTTCCAACATTGCTCTGAGTATCTGTGAGGCTCCATGAGAGCCCACTGTCAAGCTACTGACATTAAAGAAGCGCTTGTTGGGAGGCAACCCAATGTTTTTTATTTATCTATTTCCTTTGTTATTTTATGTTTTTTTTATAGGTTGATGATCATGGGAAGTCACAAAATCAATTGAAAAAAGAAAAAACAGAATGAAAAATAGAAAGAAAATAGCACACCCTGGAGGAAAACTTGTTCTGGTGTTTAAACGCCAGTAAGGGCAGCAAATGGGCGTTTAACGCCCAGTCTAGCACCATTCTGGGCGTTTAACGCCATAAAGGGCACCAGACTGGCGTTAAATGCCAGGAAGGGCAAGAAGCTGGCGTAAAACGCCAGAAATGGGCACCAGCCCGGCGTTTAACGCCAGAATTGGCAGAAGGAGCATTTTTGCTCGCCACTTGGTGCAGGGATGAATTTTCCTTGACACCTCAAGATCTGTGGACCCCACAGGATCCCCACCTACCCCACCACTCTCCTCTTCTTCACCCATTCACCAATCACCTCAACACCTCTTCCCCAAAACCCCTCACCAATCAAATCCAACTATTCTCTTCACCACTCACATCCATCCTTTATAAAACCCACCTACCTCACCATTCAAATTCAAACCACTTTCTTCCCAAACACACCCCCTAATGGCTGAACGATACACCCCTCTCCACTCCTATATAAAACCATCTTCACTCCTTCATTTTCACACAACCTAAATACTACTTCTTCCCCTTTGCCGAACCACAAAGCCACCTCCATCTCCTCTATTTTCTTCTTCTTCTACTCCCTTCTTTCTTCTTTTGCTCGAGGACGAGCAAACCTTTTAAGTTTGGTGTGGTAAAAGCATTGCTTTTTGTTTTTTCATAACCATTTACCTAAGGCCGGAGAAACCTCTAGAAAGAGGAAAGGGAAGGCAAAAGCTTCCACCTCCGAGTCATGGGAGATGGAGAGATTCATCTCAAGGGTGCATCAAGACCACTTCTATGAAGTTGTGGCCATGAAGAAGGTGATCCCCGAGGTCCCTTTCAAACTAAAAAAGAGTGAATATCCGGAGATCCGACATGAGATCCGAAGAGAGGTTGGAAGTTCTTACCAACCCCATTCAACAAGTCGGGATCTTAATGGTTCAAGAGTTCTATGCCAATGCATGGATCACCAAGAACCATGATCAAAGTGTGAACCCGGACCCAAAGAATTGGCTTACAATGATTCGGGGAAATGCTTAGATTCTAGTTCGGAAAATGTAAGGTTGGCATTCAACTTGCCTATGATGCAAGGAGATGAACACCCTTACACTAGAAGGGTCAACTTTGATCAAAGGTTGGACCAAGTCCTCATAGACATTTGTGAAGAGGGCGCTCAATGGAAGAGAGATTCAAGAGGGAAGCCGGTTCAACTGAGAAGGCATGACCTCAAGCCCGTGGCTAGAGGATGGTTGGAGTTTATCCAACGCTCAATCATTCCCACTAGCAACTGGTTCAAAGTTACTATAGACCGGGCTATCATGATTCATAGCATCATGATTGGAGAGGAAGTAGAAGTTCATGAGGTTATATCCCAAGAACTTTATAAGGTGGCAGACAAGTCCTCTACCTTGGCAAGGTTAGCCTTCCCTCATCTCATTTGTCACCTCTGTTATTCAGTCGGAATTGACATAGAGGGAAACATCCTCATTGATGAGGACAAGCCCGTCACTAAGAAAAGGATGGAGCAAACAAGAGATCCCACTCATCATGAAATCCCTGAGATGCCTCAAGGGATGCACTTTCCTCCACAAAACTATTGGGATCAAATCAACACCTCCCTAGGAGAGTTGAGTTCCAACATGGGACAACTAAGGGTGGAGCACCAAGAACATTCCATCCTCCTCCATGAAATTAGAGAAGATCAAAGAACCATGAGAGAGAGCAACAAAGGCAAGGAAGAGACATTGAGGAGCTCAAGCACTCCATAAGATCTTCAAGAGGAAGAACAAGCCGCCATCACTAAGGTGGACCCGTTCTTTAATCTCCTTGTTCTTTATTTTTCTGTTTTTAGAATTTTTTTATGCTTATGTTTATCTATGTTTGTGTATTATTACATGATCATTAGTGTCTTAGTGTCTATGCCTTAAAGTTATGAATGTCCTATGAATCCACCACCTTTCTTAAATGAAAAATTTTCTTAATTGAAAAGGAGAATAATTGCATGAATTTCAAATTTTATAACAGATTAATTATTTTGATGTGGTGGCAATACTTTGACTTCTGAATGTATACTTGAACAGTTCATATGTCTTTTGAATTTGTTGTTCATGAATGTTGGCTCTTGAAAGAGTGATGAAAAAGGAGACATGTTACTGAGGATCTGAAAAATCATAAAAATGATTCTTGAAGCAAGAAAATACAGTGAAAAAAAAAGAGAAAAGAAAGAGAAAAAAAAGAAAAAGAAAAATAAAGTCATGATCCAAGGCAAAAAGAGTGTGCTTAAGAACCCTGAGTCACAATCTAAAAAGGTTCACATAGTTATGTGTCTGTGGCATGTATGTATCCGGTGGTAATACTGGAAGACAGAGTGCTTTGGGCCACGGCCAAGACTCATAAAGTAGCTGTGTTCAAGAATCATCATACTTAACTAGGTGAATCAATAACACTATCTGGATTCTGAGTTCCTATATAAGCCAATCATTCTGAATTTCAAAGGATAGAGTGAGATGCCAAAACTGTTCAGAGGCAAAAAAGAAAAGCCCCGCTCATCTAATTAATACTGATCTTCATAGATGTTTTTGGAATTCATTGCATATTCTCTTCTTTTTATCTTATTTGATTTTCAGTTGCTTGGGGACAAGCAACAATTTAAGTTTGGTGTTGTGATGAGTGGATAATTTATACACTTTTTGGCATTGTTTTTAGTATGTTTTTAGTATGTTTTAGTTCGTTTTTATTATATTTTTATTAGTTTTTAGTTAAAATTCACTTTTCTAGACTCTACTATGAGTTTGTGTGTTTTTCTGTGATTTCAGGTATTTTCTGGTTGAAATTGAGGGACCTGAGCAAAAATCTGATTTAGAGGCTGAAAAGGACTGCAGATGATGTTGGATTCTGACCTCCCTGCACTCGAAGTAGATTTTCCGGAGCTACAGAAGCCCAATTGGTGCGAACTCAATTGCGTTGGAAAGTATACATCATGGGCTTTCCAGAAATGTATAATAGTACATACTTTGCTCGAGATTTGATGGCCCAAACAGGTGTTCCAAGTCAGCTCAAGAATTCTAGCGTAAAACGCCGGAACTGGCACAAGAATGGGAGGTTAAACGCCCAAACTAGCACAAAAGCTGGCGTTTAACTCCAAGAAAAGTCTCTACACATGAAAGCTTCAATGCTCAGCCCAAGCACACACCAAGTGGGCCTGAAAGTGGATTTTTATGTCATTTACTCATCTTTGTAAACCCTAAGCTACTAGTTCTCTACAAATAGGACCTTTTACTATTGTATTTTCATCTTTTGATCACTTTAGATCTCTAGATCATCTTTGGACATCTAGTTCTTAGATTATGGGGGCTGGCCTCTCGGCCATGCCTAGACTTTGTTCTTATGTATTTTCAACGGTGGAGTTTCTACACACCATAGATTAAGGTGTGGAGCTCTGCTGTACCTCGAGTATTAATGCAATTACTATTGTTCTTCTATTCAATTCAGCCTATTCTTATTCTAAGATATCACTTGTTCCTCAACTTGATGAATGTGATGATCCGTGACACTCATCATCATTCTCACCTATGAACGTGTGCCTGACAACCACCTCCGTTCTACCATAGATTGAGTGGATATCTCTTGGATTTCTTAACCGGAATCTTCGTGGTATAAGCTAGAATTGATGGTGGCATTCAAGAGAATCCAGAAGGTCTAAACCTTGTCTATGGTATTCTGAGTAGGATTCGAGGATTGAATGACTGTGACGAGCTTCAAACTCGCGATTTTGGGGCATTAGTGACAGACGCAAAAGAATCACTGGATTCTATTCCGACATGATCGAGAACCGATAGCTAAATAGCCGTGCGGTGACAGAGCGCGTTGAACATTTTCACTGAGAGGACGGATTGTAGCCATTGATGATCACAATTTCGTGCACCACTGAACCTCCACGGGAATCCAGAGTTGTGGAGAATTCCGTCAAGGGCGTTACAATTGATACTAAGGAGGATAGTGCACAACCCCCAAAGTAGGTATCATATAAGGAACTGGACAAAATAACCCAAGAGGCAAGTTTTCTTGATGATGATAATCACACGTCAAGTTCTCTTAGTAATGAACTTGCATCCGCAAGTGAATTCTTTGAGACAGAAGAATCTTCCCCGAGTGAATACGAAGATGATGCTGAGGTAGATTTTTCTCAACCTCCAACTTATGACTTGAATGATGATGAAGAAGAAATCGAGGACCTTGATCAAGACATGGTTGAAATTGAAGAAGTTTGTAAAGAGGTGGAGGAATTCACAAAAGACCACAAGAGAGTAGAGGTTGCAAAACCGCTGGACACACCTATCCAAGGCCATTACTATCCAATACAAACTTCAAGTGGGTATAATCCTTAGTTTATCTTTACTTTTCCACTTGAATATGGTTTACTTGAAACAGATGGCCAGCTTATAGCTCTTTGTGGCTATAAAAGTAAAAGGGAAATGACTCGCACTCAGAGCTGGTATGCAAGATTCAATGAAGTTTCGCACTTCAATTTGACGTGTAAGGATTGGTGTCAAGCTCAATTGAAAGGATCTCGGAAGCTGTTTGGTCACTACAGTGAGAATTCAGATTACTCACCACCTGGCTAGAAAAATGTAGATCAAGACAAACACGGGTGCAAAAGTAAAGTATGGGATCCTGGAATCTATTCTAACATTCAACACCCCGAGAGCCTTGAAGCCTGTTTGAAATCACCTAAGGGCTTTACGTACCTTGTTTGGGACCCCGAAGGCTGCTGGCATTCCAAACATGGTGGAGATTTCTAGATGAATTTAAGCACAAGCCATTATAACAGAAAGCTCATCAAACGTCTAACTTAAGGACTTTAACTAAAAGTGCTAGGTGGGAGACAACCCACCATGGTATGATCGTTCATTTTTCAGTTTAGTCTGTTTTTAATTTTGATTGAACCTGGAATTTTTGCATGACATTCATTGCATTTTGCATTCTGCATACTGCATAAAAAAATCACCCCACAAGAGCGCGTAGGCCACGCGTGGGCGTGAATGAAAATCGGCGTAAAGATCCAACGCCCAGAAAGTTGGGTTGGAATCGTGCGGCTGGTGTGCATTTAGCACAAAATAGCCCACGCGTTCGCGTCCCTGACGCGAACGCGTCAATTGTACAACACTCATCCCACTCGAAAGATTAAGGGTGTGGAGCTCTGCTGTACCTCGAGTTTTAATGCAATTACTACTATTTTCTATTCGATTCAGCTTATTCTTGTTCTAAGATATTCGTTGCACTTCAACATGATGAATGTGATGATCTGTGACACTTATCATCATTCTCACCTATGAATGCGTGACTGACCTGACAACCACTTCCATTCTACCTTAGAACGGGCGTGTATCTCTTGGATTCCTTAATCAGGATATTCGTGGTATAAACTAGAATTATGGTGGCCATTCTTGAGAATTCAGAAAGTCTAAACCTTGTCTGTGGTATTCCAAATAGGATTCAAGGATTGAATGATTGTGATGAACTTCAAACTTGCGATTGTTGGGCATAGTGACAGACGCAAAAGAATCAATGGATTCTATTCCGACATGATCGAGAACCGACAGATGATTAGCCATGCTTTAATAAGAGCATTTGGACCATTTTCACTGAGAGGATGGGAAGTAGCCATTGACAATGGTGATGCCCTACATACAGCTTGCCATGGAAAGGAGTAAGAAGGATTGGATGAAAGCAGCAGGAAAGCAGATATTCAGAAGGAGCACAACATCTCCATACACTTATCCGAAATTCCTACAATGATTTACATAAGTATCTCTATCTTATTCTTATGTTTTATTTATTATTAATTTCGAAACCTTTATAACCATTTGAATTCGCCTAACTGAGATTTACAAGATGACCCTAGCTTGCTTCATACCAACAATCTCCATGGGATCGACCCTTACTCACGTAAGGTTTATTACTTGGATGACCCAGTGCACTTGCTGATTAGTTGTGCAAAGTTATGACAAAGTGTGTATTCACGTTTGAGAGCGCTACCAAGTTTTTGGCGCCATTGTTGATAATCACAATTTCGTGGACAAAGTTTTTGGCACCGTTGCCCGGGATTGTTCGAGTTTGGACAACTGACGATTCATCTTGTTGCTCAGATTAGGTAATTTTCTTTTCAAAAAGTTTTTCAAAATTTTCAAAAAATTTTCTTTGTTTTTGTTTTTCAAAAATTATTTAATTTAAAAAAACAAAAAATTAATAAAATCATAAAAACCAAAAATTTTTGTGTTTCTTATTTGAGTCTAGTTTCAATTTTTAAGTTTGGTGTCAATTGCATGTCTTTAAAAAATTTGTGCATTTTTCGAAAACTCATGCATGGTGTTCTTCATGATCTTCAAGTTGTTCTTGGTAAGTCTTCTTGTTTGATCTTGATATTTTCTTGTTTGTGTTTTTTGTTGTTTCTCATATGCATTTTTACATTCATAGTGTCTAAGCATTAAGGATTTCTATGTTTGGTGTCTTGCATGTTTTTCTTTTCTTGAAAGTTTTCAAAAATAAATCTTGATGTTCATCTTGATCTTCAAAGTGTTCTTGGTGTTCATCTTGACATTCATAGTGTTCTTGCATGCATCATGTGTTTTGATTCATAATTTTCATGTTATGAGTCATTTTTGTGTTTTTCACTCTCATCATTATAAATCAAAAATAAAAAAATATCTTTTCCTTATTTTACTCGTAATTTCCGAAAATTTGAGTTGACTTACTCAAAAATTTTTTAAAACTAGCTATTTCTTATAAGTCATGTCAAATTTTCAATCTTAAAAATCTTATCTTTTCAAATGTTTTTCAAAAATAAAATCTTTTTCATTTTTTATTATTTTTTAAAATTTATAAATTTATTTTCAAAATCTTTTTCTTATCTTTATTTCAAAATTTTGAAAACTTTACTAACAATTAATGTGATTGATTCAAAAATTTGAAGTTTGTTACTTTCCTTGTTAAGAAAGGTTCAATCTTTAAATTCTAGAGTCATATCTTTTATTTTCTTGTTAGTCAAGTAATCAATTTTAATTTTAAAAATCAAATATTTTCCAATTTCTTTTTCAATCATATCTTTTTCAAATAAATCTTTTTCAATCATATCTTTTTCAAAAATTTGATTTCAAAATATCTTTTCTAACTTCTTATCTTTTTCAAAATTGATTTTCAAATCTTTTTCAACTAACTAATTGATTTTTTTGTTTATCTCTTATCTTTTTCAAAAAAACCAAACTAGTTTTCTTTTTAATTTTCAAAATCACTAACCCTTTTTTCAAAATTTATTTTTTGAATTTCTCCCTCTCTCATCTTTTTCTGTTTATTTATTCATTTACTACACTTCTTTTCATCTTAAAATTCGAACCCCTTCTTCCTCTCTGAGTTCAAATTTTCCTCTTCTCCTTCTTCTATTATTTTTTCTTCTTCTACTAACATAAAAGAATCTTTTTATTGTGGTAAAGAGGATCCTATTATTATTTTCTGTTCCCTTTTTTTTCATATGAGCAGGAGGACAAGAATATTCTTATTGAAGCAGATCATGAACCTGAAAGGACTCTGAAGAGGAAACTAAGAGAAGCTAAATTACAACAATCCAGAGACAACCTTACAGAAATTTTCGAAAAGGAAGAGGAGATGGCAGCCGAAAATAATAATGAAAGGAGGATGCTTGGTGATTATACTACACTTACTTCCAAATTTGATGGAAGAAGCATCTCAATCCATGCTGTTCAAGTAAATAATTTTGAGCTGAAACTCAACTAGTTGCTCTAATGCAACAGAACTGCAAGTTTCATGGACTTCCATCAGAAGATCACTATCAGTTTTTAACTGAGTTCTTGCAGATCTGTGAGACTGTTAAGACTAATGGAGTAGATCCTGAAGTCTACAGGCTTATGCTTTTCCCTTTTGCTATAAGAGACAGAGCTAGAACATGGTTGGACTCACAACCTAAAGATAGCCTGGACTCTTGGGATAAGCTAGTCACAGACTTCTTGGCTGAGTTCTTTCCTCCTCAAAAGCTGAGCAAGCTTAGAGTGGATGTTCAGACCTTCAAACAAAAAGATGGTGAATCCTCTATGAAGCTTGGGAAAGATACAAGCAGATGACCAAAAGGTGTCCTTCTGACATGCTTTCGGAGTGGACCATTTTGGATATATTCTATTATAGTCTATCTGAGTTCTCTAAGATGTCACTGGACCATTCTGCAGGTGGATCCATTCACCTAAAGAAAAAGCCTGCAGAAGCTCAAGAACTCATTGACATGGTTGCAAGTAACCAGTTCATGTACACTTCTTAGAGGAATTCTGTGAGTAATGGGACACCTCAGAGGAAGGGAGTTCTTGAAATTGATGCTCTGAATGCCATATTGGCTCAGAAAAAAATGTTGACTCATCATGTCAACATGATTTCTCAAAGTCTGAATGGATGGCAAAATCCATCCAACAATAATAAAGAGGCATCTTCTGAAGAAGAAGCTTATGATCCTGAGAACCCTACAATGGCAGAGGTAAATTGCATGGGTGAACCCTATGGGAACACCTATAATTCCTCATGGAAAAATCATCCGAATTTCTCATGGAAGGATCAACAAAATCCTCAACAAGGCTTTAATAATGGTGGAAGAAATAGGCTCAGCAATAGCAAGCCTTTTCCATCATCTTCTCAGCAACAGACAGAGAATTCTGAGCATAACTCCTTTAGCTTAGCAAATATAGTCTCTGATCTGTCTAAGGCCACTTTAAGTTTCATGAGTGAAACAAGGACCTCCATTAGAAATTGGGAGGCACAAGTGGGCCAGCTGAGTAAGAAAATCACTGAAACTCCTCCTAGCACTCTCCCAAGCAATACTGAAGAGAATCCAAAAAGAGAGTGCAAGGCCATTGACATAATTAAAATGGCCAAACCTAGAGAGGAAGGGGAGGACGTGAATACCAATGAGGAAGACCTCATGGGATGTCTCCCAGACAAGAAGGAGTTCCCTATTGAGGAACTAAAGGAATCTGAGGCTCATATAGAGACCATAGAGATTCCATTAAACCTCCCTCTGCCATTCATGAGCTCTGAAAACTATTCTTCCTCTGAAGAGGATGAGATGTAACTGAAGAGCAAGTTGCTCAATATCTAGGAGCTATCATGAAGCTGAATGCCAAGTTGTTTGGTAATGAGACTTGGGGATATGCACCTCCCTTGCTCATTAGTGAACTAGATACATGGGTTCAGCAAACTCTACCTCAAAAGAAACAAGATCCTGGTAAATTCTTAATACCCTGTACCATGGGCACCATGACCTAAAAGGCTCTGTATGATCTGGGGTCAGGTATAAATCTTATGCCACTCTCTGTAATGGAGAAACTGGGAATCTTTGAGGTACAACCTGCCACTTTCTCATTAGAGATTGCAGACAAGTCAATAAGAAAAGCTTATGGATTGGTAGAGGACGTGTTAGTAAGGTTAAAGGCCTTTACATCCCTGCTGATTTCATAATCCTAGACACTAGGAGGGAGAAGGATGAATGTATCATCCTTGGAAGACCCTTCCTAGCCACAGCAGGAGCTGTGATTGATGTTAACAGAGGAGAATTAGTCCTTCAACTGAATGAGGACTACCTTGTGTTTAAGGCCCTAGGGTATCCCTCTGTGAACATGAAAAAGAGGCACGAAAAGCTTCTCTCAATACAGAGTCAAACAAAGCCCCCACAATCAAACTCTAAGTTTGGTGTTGGGAGGCCCTCATCATGCTCTAAACATCTGTGAGGCTCCATAAGAGCCCATTGTCAAGCTATTAACATTAAAGAAGCGCTTATTGGGAGGCAACCCAATTTTTATTTATCTATATTTTTATTGTTCTTTTATATTTTATTAGGTTCATGATCATGTGGAGTCACAAAACAAATACTAAAATTAAAAACAGAATAAAAAACAGCAAAGAAAATAGCACACCCTGGAGGAAGAGCTTACTGGCGTTAAACGCCATTAAGGAACATCTGGCTGGCGTTCAACGTCAGATCAGAGCATGAATCTGGCGTTGAACGCCAGAAACAATCAACAGTCTGGCGTTTAAATGCCAGAATTGCACCCTGAGGAAAGCTGGCATTTAATGCCAGCAATAAGCATCAGGCTGGCGTTAAACGCCAGAAACATGCTACATTTGGGCGTTTAATGCCAGAAACAAGCTTCAGTCTGGCGTTAAACGCCAGGATTGCAGGCAGAGGGCATTTTACATGCCTAATTGGTGTAGGGATGATAAATCCTTGACACCTCAGGATTTGTGGATACCACAGGATCACCTCAGGATCTGTGGACCCCACAAGATCCCCACCTACCTCAACTTACCTTCTCTCTTCTTCACACAACCCAATAACACTCTTCACCAATCACATCCATCCTTTCTTCCCCATAAACCCCACCTACCTTCAAATTCAAAATCTCTTTCCCACCCATACCCACCCTCAATGGCCGAACCAAACCACTCTCCCTCTACTATATAAACCCATCCATCCTTCTCCATTCTCACATAACACAACCCTATCTTCTCCCCCTTGGCCGAATAAACATCTCTCCCCTCTCCTCTATATTTTTTTCTTCTTCTTCTATTATTTCTTGTTTTGCTCGAGGGCGAGCAACATTCTAAGTTTGGTGTGGTAAAAGCATAGCTTTTTTGTTTTTTCATAATCATCTATGGCACCTAAGGCCGGAGAAACCTCTAGAAAGAGGAATGGAAAGACAAAAGCTTCCACCTCCAAGTCATGGGAGAAGGAGAGATTCATCTCAAAGGTCCATCAAGACCACTTCTATGAAGTTGTGGCCAAAAATAAGGTGATCCCTGAGGTCCCTTTCAAGCTCAAAAAGAATGAGTATCCGGAGATCCGACATGAGATCCAAAGAAGAGGTTGGCGAAGTTCTGACCAACCCCATTCAACAAGTCAGAATGTAATGGTTCAAGAGTTCTATGCCAATGCATGGATCACTAGGAACCATGATCAAAGTATGAACTCGAATCAAAAAAAATATCTTACAATGGCTCGGGGAAAATGCTTAGATTTCAGTCCGGAAAATGTAAGGTTGGCATTTAACTTGCCTATGATGCAAGAAGATGCACGCCCCTACACTAGAAGGGTCAACTCTGATCAAAGGTTGGACCAAGTCCTTATGGACATATGTGTGGAAGGAGCTCAATGGAAAAGAGACTCAAAAGGCAAGCCGGTTCAATTGAGAAGACTGTACCTTAAGCCTGTGGCTAGAGGATGGTTGGAGTTCATCCAACGCTCCATCTTCCCCACTAACAACCGATCCGAAGTTACTGTGGATCGGGCCATCATGACCCATAGCATCATGATTGGAGAGGAAGTAGAAGTTCATGAAGTCATTGATGACAAGTCATCATATACCCATTTTTCAAGCTAATTTCACTTGTTTTATTAGTCTTTATGCACTTTCTTGCATCCTAAGTAAGTGATTTGGAGTGAAAATGCATAACTTCTTTAAATCAAACAACCACCATGAAATTAATGTTAACTCATGAGTTTTGAGATAATTTTAATTGAATTTTAATTAATTTATAAGCCTTGTGAATTTAGTGATACTTGGAGTGGTTGTTTTGGTTTATTGTAGGTGAAGAAAAGAATAAAAGAGAAAAGCGTGGCCTAAGAAAGTGTAGCCAAGGAGAAAAGCGTGGTTAAAAAGGAGTGGAATAAAGGGGGGGCAAGCATTGCCCTCCACAAGGGCACACTGCCCTCTAGGAGGGCAACATAAGGGAACAAAGCATGAAAGGCAACTCTGCCCTGCCCACTACAAGGGCAGAGCACAAATTTGTGCCTTGGAATCAAGAAGAACAATGTTGCCCTGCCCTCCTCAAGGGCAGTATCGGGCTCACCAAGGGAAGAAAATCAAAGGAAAATGCCTACAATGCTTGCCACAAGAGTTGAACACGGGACCATGAGGAAGCAAGGAATTAAGCCTCACTTTGGTACCAAGAAAGCCAAGGAAAATGGGTAGCGTGTGTAGCATCCAAGTTTCGAATGCGGGACTTCATGTTGGAAACACTGCCCTGCCCTCCGCGAGGGCAGGGCAGTATTTTGTTGTGGCACGGCCAGCACACAAATCTGGCGCACCAAAGCAACATTCGGCAGCACCAAAAGAGCACCAAGGCACCAATCTGGCGCACCAAATTTTTCTACCCTGCCCTCCGCGAGGGCAGGGCAGCATCCTGCGCACCAAGCCGCACCATGCCCGCACCACGCACGCACCACACATCGATTTTCTGCCCTGCCCTCCACAAGGGCAGGGCAGCCTCCTGGAAGCTATTATTTTTGGGCTAAAATTGGATTAAAAATCCAATAAAATTCATTTCTTCACCAAATCAAAAGCCCATCCAAATCCCAAGATCCAAGAATAGAAAGTGTATAAATAGGAGCTAGTTTGATGTAATTAGGACTTTTTGCTTGACTTTTGAATTTTGCACTTTCTTTGAGCTTTGAATTTTTGCAACTTTTCTTGAGAGACTGAACCGAGATTTCAGAGAATTGGGGAGGAGAATTGATCTCTCTTCTTCCTCGTTCTTGCTTGGGCATTTTAATTTTCTTGTTTGAGTTTTGGGTGTGAAGAATTGAGGAAATTCTGTCTCAATCTCCATTCAAAATCTCTTTAAACATTTTTCTGCATAATTGAGTTCAATTACATTCCCTTTACTGCTTCTTCTTCAATTTCTTGTCAATTGCTTTGAGAACTTGGATCTAGGAAGGCAATTGAGATCTAGGCTCTGCTACCTAGTCTCTGGAGTCCTGAGATCCCAATTTCCTTTTGGTTCTTCTATGAACCTTTGCTGCACTTAATTTCTTTACTGTTTGAGTTCTAATTGCTTCTAATTCAATTTCTGCTCTATTAACTGTGGCAATTCAATTTCTCTTTGTTTAGATTCTGCAATCCCAGTCCTCAAATCCTTTTTATATTCAAGCAATTTACATTTCTTGCCATTTCAGTTATTGCAATTTACATTTCTTGCACTTTAAGTTTCAGTCATTTAATTTCTTGTCCTTTAAGATTCAGTCTATTTTACTTTCCTGTCCTTTAATTTACTGCAATTCTTCCCTCTCCCTTTACATTCCAAGAAATTTAGCTTCTGTTAAATACAACCCACTCAACCAAAACTTAATTCGCTTGACTAAATCAACTACTAAACTAAAATTGCTCAATCCTTCAATCCCTGTGGGATCGACCTCACTCATGTGAGTTATTATTACTTGATGCGACCCGGTACACTTGCCGGTGAGTTTTGTGTTGGATCGTTTTCCACACATCAAGTTTTTGGCGCCGTTGCCGGTGATTGAAACAGATTGACAATGATTAAGTGAAGTGGAGATCTAGATCAAGCACTTTTTCTTTTCTGTTATTTTAATTTTGACTAACACACTAACTGTTTGAATTTTTGCTTAAACTAACTAAAACTTCATTCTAGCTATAGATTGAAGTTTCATTGGTTTTCTGGATCTGTGTGTTTATTGTTGTGTGTTTGTATGTCAGGTACAGGAAGATCTTCCCCTGTCCTCTCTGAAATTGACCAAAGAACTCTTCGAAGAATAAGAAGAGCTGAAAGAGGGAAGAACGTTATTGGAGAGGAAGAATCTGAAGAGGAATTCCAAGAAATGGAAGGAGATCCATCGAATCTCAATCAACCAGGAGGAGGGGCCAACAATAACCAACAACAAAGAAGAGTCCTGGCTTCATATACATTTGCAAATGCTAGACACTGTGGAAGTAGCATTCTTACTCCTAATGTCAATGCAAACAATTTTGAACTAAAGCCACAACTCATCACTTTGGTTCAAAACAATTGTTCTTTTGGAGGAGGGCCTTTGGAGGACCCAAA
>QBTX01002400.1:0-20674 GCA_003063285.2 Arachis monticola
ATTTGTGCTCTGCCCTTGTAGTGGGCAGGGCAGAGTTGCCTTTTATGCCTTGTTCCCTTATGTTGCCCTCCTAGAGGGCAGTGTGCCCTTGTGGAGGGCAATGCTTGCTTCCCCCATTGCATGCGGCACACTTTTTCTTCCTTTGACCACGCTTCCTTCTCCTTGGGTCACGCTTTCTTAGGCCACGCTTTTCTCTTTTATTCTTTTCTTCACCTGAAACAAACCAAAACAACCACTCCAAGTATCACTAAATTCACAAGGCTTATAAATCAATTAAAATCCAATTAAAATTAGCTTAAACCTCATGAATTAACATTAATTTCATGGTGGTTGCTTGGTTTAAAGAAGTTATGCATTTTCACTCCAAATCACTTACTTAGGATGCAAGAAAGTGTATAAAGACTAATAAAACAAGTGAAATTAGCTTGAAAAATGGGTATATGATGACTTGTCATCAAAACTCCGCTAAGCGAAACAAGATAAGCAATTTTCCCACTTTGCAGATTATCTCAGGACTCTTGAAATAAAGATTCTGTTTGCAGAGGCACTTGAGCAAATACCCACTTATGCCAAGTTCATGAAAGAAATTTTAAGTCATAAGAAGGATTGAAGAGAAACTGAATAAGTTTACCTCATTGAAGAATGCAGTGCAGTCATTCTGAAAAGCTTACTAGAAAAGCTTAAAGATCCTGGAAGCTTCATGATACCATGCACATTAGAGGGTGCTTGTACCAAGACAGCTCTATGTGATCTTTGGGCAGGTATCAACCTAGTACCTGCATCCACTATCAGAAAGCTTGGCTTGGCAGAAGAAGTCAAACCAACTAGGATCTGTCTTCAACTTGCTGATGGCTCCATTAAATACCCATCAGGCATGATTGAGGATGTGATTGTCACAGTGGGGCCATTTGCATTCCCCACTAATTTTGTAGTGCTAGAGATGGAGGAGCACATGGGTGCAACTCTCATCCTAGGAAGGCCTTTCCTAGCAACTAGACAAACCCTCATTGATGTCGAAAAAGGGGAAGTGACCCTGAGAGTCAATGAGGATGAATTCAGGCTAAATGCTGTTGAAGCAATGAAGCATGCAGACACATCAAATGACTGCATGAGCATTCATGTTATTGACTCCCTGGTAGAGGAGATCAATATGGCTAAGAGTCTCGAGTCAGAGCTAGAGAATATCTTTAAAGATGTTTAGCCTGATATGGAGGAATCAGAGAAAATACTAGAACCTCTGAAAACCCCTCAGGAAGAGGAGAAACCTCTTAAACTCGAGCTCAAACCATTATCACCATTCCTGAAATATGCATTTCTGGGAGAAGGTGACACTTTTCCTGTAATCATAAGCTCTGCTTTAAAACCACATGAAGAGAAGGCATTAATTCAAGTGATGAGGACACACAAGACAGCTCTTAGGTGGTCCATGAGTGATCTTAAGGGCATTAGCCCTGCCAAATGCATGCACATGATCCTATTGGAGGATGACGCCAAGCTAGTGGTTCAACCACAGAGGTGGCTGAATCCAGCCATGGAGGAGGTGGTGCAGATGGAGGTCACTAAATTACTAGTGGCTGGAATTATCTATTCTATTTCTGATAGCCCCTGGGTAAGCCCTGTCCAAGTCGTCCCTAAGAAGGGTGGCATGACAGTGGTTCATAATGAAATGAATGAACTGGTTCCTACAAGAACAGTTACAGGGTGGCGTATATGTATTGATTACAGAAGGCTCAATACAGCTACCAGAAAGGATCATTTTCCTTTACCATTCATAGACCAGATTCTAGAAAGACTAGCAGATCCAGTTGATATAGTCTACTTGCTTTCTGAGATTGGTGCTATTCGGGTTTACAAACCCAGATTAACACAGTAGTATCCCCAGGATCAAGAAAAAACAGGGGCAATTCAACATGTCCATAACGTGGAGTGTGTTGCTTACATGAAGGAGGCCATTTTGGTCTCCAATCGGAACTAGACGGGTGGATCAAGCTAAGGTGGAGGTAATTGGAAAATTACCACCACCGATTGCCAATGTTAAGGGCAATCAGAAGCTTCTTAGGACATGCAAGATTTTACAGAAGGTTTATAAAGGATTTTTCAAAAATTGCAAAACCTCTGAGTAATTTGCTAGCTGCTGAAACACCACTTATCTTTGATGAGGAGTGTCTGCAGACGTTTGAGACTCTGAAAGCTAAGCTGGTCACAGCACCAATCATCTCTGCACCAGACTGAACATTACCATTTGAATTAATGTGTGATGTCAGTGATCATGCCATTGGCAAGATGAAGTCTCTAATAGAGAACTTAAAAGAATCCTGGAATGGACTGTGATTAATCGTAGAAAGGATTGGGCAAGAAGCTTGGATGATGCTCTGTGGGCATACAGAACAGCATTCAAGACTCCTATAGGGACTTCTCTATACCATCTTGTGTATGGAAAAGCCTGTCACTTGCCAGTGGAACTGGAACACAAGGCCTACTAGGCAACCAGATTCCTAAACCTTGATGCCAAGTTAGCTGGAGAAAAATGATTGCTCCAGTTAAATGAGCTAGAGAAATCTTTAAGCTGCCTCAACTAAAAGATGACCCAGACTCCTTTAATAGGAGAATGAAGAGAACAAATAAGGGCTTGGATGAAATTCTAGAGGACATATGCCTCCCTGGAACCAAGTGGACAACCAACACAAAGGGTGTCCCAAACCAACTCAAGAGAGGAGATCTCAAACCAGTCGCCAGAGGCTGGCTGGACTTCATTGGGCATTCTATACTGTCCACTAGCAACTGCTCTGAAGTCACCATCAAAAGAGAAGTAATGATCCATTGCATTATGTTGGGAAAAGAAGTGGAAGTTCATCAGCTGATCTCTTGTAAACTTTACACAATTGCAAACAAGAACTCCAAAGATGCCAAATTGGCTTATCCAAGCTTAATCTCTATGCTATGTAAAGATGCTGGGGTAAAGATGGGAGTAAATGAGTATATCTCAGTTGAGCAACCAATCACCAAAAAGTCAATGSAAGGACAACAAGTGCAGGACGACCCCATCAAGAGGAAAGCACAGGAGTTCCTCTCGGAAATCCTTCAAATTAAATACTGGGAGCGTCTTGAAGCATCTGTCACCAAGTTGCAAGAAGCTATGGACCAACTAGAGGAAGAACAGCAAAATCAAAGTAGCATACTTTGCAGACTACTTGGTGAACAAGAAGAGCAAAGGCGTAAACATAAGGAACTGAAGCGTTAGAAGCTATCTCTTGAAGGGGCAAGAACCCCACAGACTAAAGGAGCATCCACCTCCCAAAGTAAAGGTTGTTGAGTCCTAATCTTTGCCTTAACTCTGTGATAATTGTTCTTATTAGGAATTTACCTTAGAAGTTATATATGAGTAGTAGTAATTAGTATCTTTATATTGATTTTATCTCGAATTAAAATATAATTTATTTTTCTCATCATCATTAAACATAAATAAAATAGCAGATTTTTAGAATAAGGAGGCAATATTTTTTTGAGTTTTTAACAAGGAAAATTCTAATTATTTATATGTGGTGGCAACACTTTTTGTCTTCTGAATGAATGCCTGAACAATGCATATTTTTAATATAGAATTTTATGAATGTTAAAATTGTTGGCTCTTGAAAGAATGATGAAGAAGAGAAATGTTATTGATGATCTGAAAAATCATAAAATTGATTCTTGAAGCAAGAAAAAGCAGTGAATAAAAAGCTTGCCAAAAAAAAGAAGAAGAAAAAAATGGCAAAAAAAAATTTAATAAAAGAAAAAGAAAAAGCAAGCAGAAAAAGCCAATAGCCCTTAAAACCAAAAGGAAAGGGTAAAAAGGATCCAAGACTTTGAGCATTAATGGATAGGAGGGCCCAAGGAAATAAATCCAAACCTAAACGGCTAAATCAAGCTGTCCCTAACCATGTGCTTGTGTCATGAAGGTCCAGGTGAAAAGCTTGAGAATGAGTGGTTAAAGTCGTGATCCAAAGTAAAAGAGTGTGCTTAAGAACCCTGGACACCTCTAATTGTGGACTTTAGTAAAGCTGAGTCACAATCTTAAAAGGTTCACCCAGTCATGTGTCTGTGGCATTTATGTATCCGGTGGTAATATTGGGAAACAAAGTGCTTAGGGCCACAGCCAAGACTCATAAAGTAGCTGTGTTCAAGAATCAAAATACTTAACTAAGAGAATCAATGACACTATCTGAACTCTGAGTTCCTATAGATGCCAATCATTCTAAACTTCAAAGGATAAAGTGAGATGACAAAACTGTTCAGAAGTAAAAAAGCTACTAGTCCCACTCATCTAATTAGAACTAAGCTTCATTAATGTTTTGGGATTTATAGTATATTCTCTTCTTTTTTATCCCTAATTTTTTTATATTTATGTATCTAGAGTTGTTGGGGAGGTAAAGCAACAGTTTAAGTTTGGTGTTGTGATGAGCGGATATTTTATACGCTTTTTGGGGGTAATTTCATGTAGTTTTTAGTATGTTTTAGTTAGTTTTTAGTATATTTTTATTAGTTTTTAGGAAAAATTCATATTTCTGGAATTTACTATGAGTTTGTGTGTTTTTATATGAGTTTAGGTATTTTTTGGCTGAAATTGAGGGAGCTGAGCAAAAATCTGATTCAGGCTGAAAAAGGACTGCTGATGTTGTTGGATTCTAACCTCCCTGAACTCGGAATGAATATTTTGGATCTACAGAAGTCCAATTAGCACGCTCTCAATTGGGTTGGAAAGTAGACATTTAGGGCTTTCCAGAAATATATAATAGTCCATACTTTGCTCGAAGATAAACGACATAAACTGGCATTTAACGCCAGTTCCATGTTCCATTCTGGGGTTAAACGCGAGAAACAGGTTGCAAATTGAAGTTAAACGCCCAAAACAAGTTACAACCTGACGTTTAACTCCAGAAACAGCCTAGGCACGTGAAAAGCTCAAGTCTTAGCCCCAGCACACACCAAGTGGGCCCCAGAAGTGGATTTCTACACTATCTATCTTAGTTTACTCATTTTCTGTAAACCTAGGTTACTAGTTTAGTATTTAAACAACTTTTAGAGATTTATTCTACACCTCATGACATTTTTAGATCTGAACTTTGTACTATTTGACGGCTTGAGTCTCTAAACTCCATTGTTGGGGGTGAGGAGCTCTGCTGTGTCTCGATGGATTAATGCAATTATTTCTGTTTCCTATTCAAACACGCATGTTTCTATCTAAGATATTCATTTTCACTTCAATATGATGAATGTGATGATCCGTGACACTCATCATCATTCTCAATCTATGAACGCGTGCCTGACAACCACCTTTATTCTACATTAGATTGAATGAGTATCTATTGGGTTCCTTAACCAGAATCTTCGTGGTATAAGCTAGAATCCATTGGCAGCATTCTTGAGTGACTGTGACGAGCTTCAAACTCACAAGTGTTGGGCGTAGTGATAGACGCAAAAGGATCAATGGATCCTATTCCAGCATGAGTGAGAACCGATAGATGATTAGCCGTGCGGTGACAATGCACCTGGACCATTTTCACTAGGAGGACGGATGGTAGCCATTGACAACGGTGATCAACCAACACACAGCTTGCCATAAGAGGAACCTTGCATGCGTGAAGAAAAATACAAGGGGAAACCAGAGCCACTGAATTGGAGGGGGGACGAGGCATGCCACTGAAGCGCCAGCCACATACCAGCTGGGAAGTCACGATTATTGAGTTTCTTTTCCCTCCAAATTGTAATTTTCCTTTTTCACTTTTGTAATTCTTTTATTTTGAGAGTTAGGAGTAGTATAAATAGCCCCAAGAAGAACTTAAAAGGGGGTTAAGCACTGAGAGATCTTTTAGTTTTTCTACTTTTCACTTCATCATCTTCTCCATCTTCAGTACTTTTCTCTAAGCTATGAGTAGCTAAATTCCCTCTCAATGAGAGTGGGAGCTCTGTTGTACATGATGGATTAATGATAGTGAATTTCTTTTTCTCTTCATCTTCTCTTTGATTTGCTAGAAGGAATTTCGTTTTTCATGCCTAGTGTTCAATTATCTTGGAAAAGAGATTGAATGCAAAATGGGTTTCATGGGAACCTTGGGAAAGGAAACATGAAACCATGCTAGAAATTCATTCTCACACTTGAGTAGAATCTGGGTTTTGGTGTTTGGATTTGGTGACATATAATCCTCCCTCTACCTGAACCTATGATGATGTGTGGTATAAACAGGAATCAAGCATATCTCTCTTCATGAGCAATTAGACCAAGAAATTGGCTATTGATCAAGATCTGAGAGATTGAGTTACCAAGGGATTGGTACTCAATCAATCATGATTGCCAAGAGGTCAATGAGTTGCATGATTGAAGAGGATATAAGCTGAATTTAATCCAAAAAGACAACATCTCCTGATCTGAACGAATTCCCCTATTCTTATCTACCACTTTCTTTATAGTTTTTCTTTACATTCTGCAAATCCCCATTTCCATTTACAATTAAGTCATTTAATCTTCAGTCTTTTATATTCTTGCCATTTTTATTTCTATACTTTAATGCTTTCTCTTATCTTTCGGTCATTTATACTTTTTGCCCATTTACAATTCTGCCATCACCATTTAATTGTTTAGCTTGACTAATTCACCAATTGATTAAAATTGCTCAAAACTACCAATCTTTGTGGATACGATCCCACTTCACTCTGAGTTATTACTTGACGATAATTTTGGTGCGCTTGCCAAAAGAGCGGATTCATAATCATTAAAAATTTTATGGGGTGTGAATTTCGAACTTATCAAGTTTTATGGCACCGTTGCCGGGGATTGGTTTGAATTTAACAATGATTAAATTGATTGGAGAGCTAGATTAAGCATTTTAATTATCTTGTTATTTTTTTTTATTTGTTCCTTAATTCTTTTCTCTATTTTGGATTTCTGTCCATTTGATGGAATCATTTCAGTTATCCATTCTCCATATTTCCATCCTTCTATCTGTTTGATTAATTGCATCAACAAAGCTAACCACTAATCTCAAGATGAATTTTTTTACTTCACTTGCTCTCTGCTTGCTATTTGCTAATTGTATGACAGGTAGAAGGGGAGAAACTGTATCCCCCTTCGATAGTGAACTTGAGAGGACCTTTCTTAGATTAAGGAGGGAAGCAAGAGGCAAAGGCATAGTTGGAGAGGAAGAAGTGGAGGAAGATCTAGAAACCACCATGGAAGAAGAAGCACACAACCATGTTGGAGAGGAAGTTGGCAATCATGTTAGGGAAGAGAGGAGAGTCTTAGGCTCCTACATCAACCCAAATCCAGGAAACTGTGGTAGCAGCATCCTAAAGCCAACAATCCATGCCAACAACTTTGAGCTGAAACCTCAAATTATCACACTTGTTCAAAATAATTGTTCATATGGAGGAGGTGCTCAAGAGGATCCAAATCAACATCTCACTGCATTCTTGAGGATATGCGACACCGTAAAGTCCAATGGTGTACACCCTGACACCTACAAGCTACTCTTGTTTCCTTTCTCACTCAGAGATAAGGCAGCAAAGTGGTTGGAGGCATTCCTCAAGGAGAGCTTAACCACATAGGAATAACATATGAACAAATTTCTATCAAGATTCTACCCTTCACAGCGAGTCAACAGATGGAGAATTGAGGTGCAAACATTCAGGCAGCAAGATGGCGAAACACTCTATGAGGCTTGGGAAAGGTTCAAATATTTGACAAGAAAGTTCCCCTCATAAATGTTCAATAAATGGGTTCAACTACACATCTTTTATGAAGAGCTATCATATGAAGCAAAGAAGGCTGTGGACCACTCTTTAGAAAGCTCACTCAACAAGAAGAAGACTATTGAAGAAGCCATAGATTTCATTGAGACAATGGCTGAAAATGAGTACTTCTATGCTTCAGAAAGAACTCAAATGAGAGGAGTAATAGAGCTCAATTCAATGGATGCCTTTTTAGCTTAAAACAAGGCAATTGTAGCACAACTAGCAGCCTTGACCAAAAAGATGGAGGCTGGCCAAGTTTCAGCCATTCAAGCTCAAGCACCACCTCAAGAAGAAACTACACCAGAAGCTCAATGTGAATGGGAGCAAGCAAATTATGTGAACAACTCATCCAGACCACCATATGATCCCAACTCCACGACATATAATCCAGGTTGGAAGAACCACCCAAATTTTGGGTGCGGAAACCAACAAAGCCATAATTAGGACCACAACAAACCTTATCCATCAAATCAACACAACACTCACAACCCCAACTATCAACCAGGCAACCATAGACCTTACCATAACTCACAAAACACATCATACCATGGCACTCAACAAACACACAACAACCACCATCAAGACACACCACCCTCAACCATGCAACCATGTGAAATGAAGAGCAACTTTGAGAGGATGGAGGCTGCAATAGCACAACTATCATCACAGCTTGCAGGAGCCGTTTCCACTCTTATGGAGTGACAAACTTAGACTGATAGAAGGATAGATGCCAATCAAGAAGAATACAGATCAAATATGAAAAATCACGGTGCAGCAATCTCAAATCTGGAAGCACAAGTGGGAATTCTATCCAAGCAGATCCCAATGCCCACACATATATTTTCTAGTGACACCATGGCCAACCTAAGAGGGGAATGCAAAGCCATCAGACTCAGAAGCGGGAAAGTTATAGAAGAAGCAACCACAAGCAAGAGCAACCATAGAGAAGAGGTTACAGAAGAGCATGGAAACAAGAACGAAGAAAAGGCCCCTGCCCCACCTTTACCAAAGCCAGCCTTGAAGCCTTATGTGTCAAAGGCACCATACCCACAGAGCCTGAGGAAAGATGGGAAGGATGGCCAATTCTCTAGATTCTTAGAGATCTTCAAGAAGCTCCAAATCAACATACCATTTGCTGAAGCATTAGAGCAAATGCCACTTTATGCCAAATTTTTTAAGGAACTCATGACAAGAAAAAGAAACTGGGGAGAAAAAGAGACCATAGTGCTAACAGAGGAGTGTAGTGCCATCATACAAAAGAAACTTCCTTAGAAAATGAAGGACCCAGGATGTTTCCAAATCCCCTGCATCATAGGGGATATCAATATTGAAAAAGCCTTATGTGACCTGAGAGCCAGCATCAATCTCACGTCTCTAACCATGATGAGGAGGATGAAGATTGAGGAAGCCAAACCAACAAGAATGGCACTCCAATTGGCTGACAGAACATTTAAGTTTCCACATGGGATAGTGGAAGACTTGTTGGTGAAAGTGGGAGAATTCATTTTCCCAGATGACTTTGTTATGCTGGATATGGAAGAGGCTAACACATCAATCATCCTAGGAAGGCTATTCCTAGCTACTGTTGGAGCCATCATTGATGTGCAAAAAGGGGAACTAGTCTTGAGATTGCATGAAGAGAAAATGGTCTTCAATGCCTTTAAGGCAATGAATTACCCCAAGGAATCCATAGGAGAATGCATGATGGTAGACACCATCAAACAAATAGTTCAAGGAGTTTCCGAAGAAGAACAATATGAAGGAACTTTGGAGCTAGAACAACAAGCATCAAGTGGAGAACTACCATAAGGAACCATGGAAAATTTGGTCATGCTGAACCATAAGGATAACAAGGAAGTGGAGGTACCTAAACTGGAGCTGAAAACCTTACCACCAAGCTTGAAATATGCATACTTGGGTGACAACAACACTTACCCAGTGATCATCAATTCAAGCTTGAGTAAGGAACAAGAAGATGAACTTATCCAAGTGTTGAGACAACACAAGGATGCTATAGGCTGGACACTTTCAGATTTAAAAGGGATAAGTCCTTCAATGTGCATGCACAAGATCCTACTTGAAGAAGGTGCCAAACCTTCAAGGCAACAACAAAGGAGGCTGAATCCAACCATGAATGAAGTGGTTCAAAAAGATGTGTGAAGTTGTGGCAAGCAGGGGTAATTTACCCTATCTCAGATAGCTCTTGGGTAAGCCCGATGCAAGTAGTCCCAAAGAAGGGAGGAATCACTGTTGTGACAAAAATTTAAAGAATTAACTGATACCCACAAGGACAGTGACCAGATGGCGTATGTGCATTGACTATCGGAAACTCAATGAAGCTACCCGGAAATACCACTTTCCCCTGCCCTTCATGGACCAGATGCTTGAAAGACTCGCAAGGCATAAATACTACTGCTTCCTAAACGATTAGTCTGGCTACAACCAAATAGTTGTAGACCCCAAGGACCAGGAGAAAACATCTTTTACTTGTCCCTATGGAGTCTTTGCTTATAGGAGAATGCCCTTTGGATTATGCAATGCACCTGCAACATTCCAAAGGTGCATGCTCTCCATCTTTTCAGACATGGTTGAGAAGTTCATAGAAGTATTCATGGATGACTTTTCTGTGTTTGGAAACTCATACTTTGATTGCCTATATCATCTTGCCCTTGTGCTAAAGAGGTGCCAAGAAACCAACCTGGTTTTGAACTGGGAGAAGTGCCATTTTATGGTAACTGAGGGGGTGGTTCTTGGTCACAAGATTTCAAAAAATGGCATAGAAGTGGACAAGATAAAGGTGGAAGAAATTGAGAAGTTACCTCCACCCTGCAATGTCAAGGCAATCAGAAGCTTTTTGGGACACGCTGGGTTCTATAGGAGGTTTATTAAGGATTTTTCAAAGATTGCAAAACCTCTTAGCAATCAACTTGTCTCAAATACTCCCTTTGTTTTTTGATAGAGAGTGCATGGTAGCCTTTGATTTACCTTTTGAATTAATGTGTGATGCATCTGATTTTGCTATTAGTGCTGTTCTAGGACAAAGGAAAGACAGGCTAGTACATGTTATTTACTATGCTAGCAAGGTCCTTAATGAGAATCAAAGGAACTACACCACTACAGAGAAAGAATTTTTAGCCATAGTCTTTGCTTTTGACAAGTTTAGATCATATCTTATTGGCTCTAAAGTAGTTGTATTCACTTATCATGCAGCCCTCAAATACTTGCTTACCAAACAAGAATCTAAGCCCAGATTAATATGATGGATCCTACTACTCCAAGAGTTTGACATTGACATTAAAGATAGGAGTGGAGCAGAGAACAAGGTAGCTTACCACCTCTCAAAGATTCCACAAGAAGAAGAAGAGAAGCGCCAAGTTGCAGTAAATGAAAGCTTCCCTGATGAGCAGTTGATGATGATCCAAGTAGCCCCTTGGTTTGCAGACATAGCGAACTTCAAGGATATTGGGAAACTACCAACCAACATCAAGAAACATATGAGAAAAAAGCTCATCAAGGATGCTAAACACTACATCTGGGATGACTCCCATTTGTTCAAGAAGTGTGCTGATGGAATCTTGAGAAGGTGTGTTTCCCATGATGAAGGGCAGGAAGTGCTTTAGCAGTGCCATGGATCTGCATATAGAGGCCACTTCAGTGGAGAAAGAACAGCAGCAAAGGTGCTTCAATCTGGATTCTACTGGCCAACAATGTTCAAGGATGCTAAGGAATTGGTGTCAAGATGTGATGAATGCCAAAGAACCGGTAACCTAACCAAGAGAAATGATATGCCACAGCAATTCATACTAGAGCTTGAACTATTTGATGTATGGAGAATTGACTTTATGGGACCCTTCCCATCCTCCTACTTAAATAGTTACATATTGGTGGCTGTCGATTATGTTTCAAGATGGGTAAAAGCCATAGCCACTGCAACAAATGACCACAAGATTGTAATAAGCTTCTTGAGAAGGAACATCTTCAGTAGATTTGGAGTTCCTAGAGCCCTCATTAGTGATGGAGGGACACACTTCTGCAACAAACAACTTGAGACATTCCTTCGCAGGTATGGAGTCAAGCACAAGGTGGCAACTCCATACCTCCCACAGACCAACGGGCAAGCTGAGATTTCAAACAGGGAACTAAAAAGAATTCTTAAAAAACTATTGGAAGCTCAAGAAAGGATTGGTCCAAGAAGCTGGATGATGCCTTATGGGCCTACAGGACAGCCTACAAGACACCCATTGGGATGTCTCCAAACCAACTAGTATATGGCAAGGCTTGTCACTTACCAGTTGAGCTTGAGCATAGAGCATTCTGGGCTCTAAAATGCTAAACTTTGATGAGCAAGCTGCTGGAGAAAGGAGACTTATGCAACTCAATGAACTGGAAGAGTTCAGGAACCAAGCATATGAGAATGCAAAAATCTACAAAGAGAACACAAAAAAGAGGCATGATCAGAGGATAGGGAGAAGGGGGTTCACCGAAGGACAAAAGGTGTTGTTGCACAATTCAAGACTCAAGTTCTTCCCTGGGAAACTCAAGTCTTAATGGTCAGGACCCTTCACCATACTCAAGGTGTTTCCCTATGGTCATGTAGAGCTTATGAAGGACAAGACTCAGAGAACTTTCACTGTCAATGGCCATAAACTCAAATACTACTTGGGAGGCTCTTTGGAGGAGCAGAGAGTGAGCTACAAGCTCAACTAAAGATTGAGGAGTGTTAAACTAGTGACAATAAAGAATCACTAGTTGGGAGGAACCCAAACACCCTGTATCCTTTTGATTTACTACTTTCTTAGAAGTAGCTTAATTTTGTCTATTCAGATAGTTTAGTTCAGTTTCACATTTGTGTCACATTGCCATTCAGAAGTACATTGCAAGTGGTAGATTAGGAAGTTTAATGTCAGTTTTGATAGGTAGAAGACCCTTACACTTCATTCATTCTATTCTGGAAATGCAATTTGATGAATTCATTTACTGATGATGAGTGATTGGGTTGAGAACTAGCTAAAAGGCTAAGTTTGGTGTGGCCACTTACCACTTAATCTATGCTTACAACCATTTGGATAAGTAATTTTTAAAGAGTAAGCCTAGGGATCACCTAAGCAAGCCCAATATTACTCAATTTGAAAGCATTTAATACATTGGTGGGAGCATGAACGTGGTTTAATTGTGCTCATAAGAGGTTAGAATCAGAAGGATATGAAATGATTAGAATTATTCTACCTGGTATGAACACATTAAAGATCCAATGATGCACCCAATTTATTAAGATGCAATGGGATTAAGTTTGGTGTCCCAAGGGACACCCATCAGTTGCAAATTCATTTACTCATATTAAAAAGGAATATGAAGGGTTCCTTTGGCATTACTGATGGGATTTCAGTTTCATTTTCAGGTGGGAAAAAGGGGCCCACATGATTGATAGCATATAAAGCAAAGAAGTCAAAGTGTACTTGTACTTTGGAACTCAACACATGTAGGAAGCACAGGGGAAAAGGATTGGTGCCTCTTCCCACACTAGGTGCCACTCCCCAAGTGGGAAAACATTGAATTAACTCAATTCCCACCATCTGGACCACACTTTTCAACCCCTATAAAAGCCCCTCACTTTCCCATCTTTCCTCACTCCAAACCCCACTTCATACACGAAAATAACCCAAGCATTTCCTTTCTTCTTCTCATATCTTTTATCCTTCCCTTACCTTTCTTTCCCTACTACTTTTTGTCTTCTTGATTGGGACAATCAAGCTCTAAGTTTGGTGTTGGAGTAAAACTTTATTTTGCTTTCATTTCTCTTGCAACACTACCCAAATTTTTAAACCTTTAAACACCCTCTCTCACCCTAATAGCACCACAAAAAATCTCAGCATCAAAGAAAAGGAAGACTAAGGACCCAACCTCTGGATCCTCAAGTTCGTGCTTTAATGAGTACAAGTTCCTCTCCTCATTCACCCAAAACCAGTTTTATGGTTGGGTGAGTGAGAGTGGAATCATCCCAGAAGTTGGTTTCCAATTAGGGAGAAACAAGCATATTGAGATCAAAAGAGAGACCAATGGTGCACGAAATTGTGATCATCAATGGCGCCATCAACATGGTACGCTCAATTGCAATCTCAACTTTTTATCACAACTTCGCACAACTAACCAGCAAGTGTACTGGGTCGTCCAAGTAATAAACCTTACGCGAGTAAGGGTCGATCCCACGGAGATTGTTGGTATGAAGCAAGCTATGGTCAACATCACTTGCCAATATTTCATTGATGAGCATCTTTTCACAATGTAATATGATGAGCTATTTCACTTGTAATCCGGACCATGTGTTCATGCCATTTATCTTTATTGCTCATTGACTATCACTCATTACAATCCCCTCTTCCTTGCTCTATCTCTAATGAATTTATTTTTCTTTCTCTTCCCTTCTTTCAGGATGGCCACCAAGAAGATAAGAGAAAGTAACCTTCCAAACATCAGCAAGAAGAGGAACTAAAAGAGCATAGTGCGCATAGCCTTCTTCAACTGCAGTCAAGCCCTCAACAAAAAGAGTTAAGAGGATAATAAAGGTTGACGACAAAGAGAAAGCCATTCCAGCAAAGGGGCACTGCGGATTATTCCAATCGCTACTGTGGCAGATGTCCCCATCTAGCGGAAAGGAACTGATAAGCAATGAATACCTTCTACATCCTCCCGAACCAATATTGCCTACTTTTGTTGAGCCACAAATGGAACGAAGACAATGGGCGTATCCTACGGAGACAAGCCCTAACGGCAGGCTGTGCCAACTCTTTCTTTGGTAGTTGAGTTCTACTCACACTTCTATTACCAACCCTGCAGTCTGTCTATGTCCGTCAGAAGCAAGCCCCATTACAGAAGAGGCCATCCAGCAAGTTTTGAGTCTTTCCCCTTATTCCAGAAGGAATGGACACTTTTCAAAAGCCACCCTTCAGTGCCAGAGTACCAATTTGACTGGGACGCTGTTTCTCAGATTTATGCACTACCTGGCAGCAGTTTGATCTACGGATACCACCGCAAGCCCTAAGGGAATCTTGGTCGCACTAACCTTGAGGCTCGAGTATGGGCACAGATCGTGTCCATTACGTCTTTCCAAGCCTCATGAGTCCTCCTTCACTGCGGGACATGGCTGTTCTACTAGCGGTGCATCTACAGAGCCAACCATCTGCATCTCTCAAGACACATCCGGCAATGCTGTGGAGCATGTTATCGCGGGCAACTTACCTTTCCCCGCCTTGGTCTCAAATCTTGTCTCCACAGCCGAAGTCTCCTACAAAGCTGGGGACACCAAAGTCATGCTTCCACAGGATTGATCAATATGTCCCTAATCGGAAATACCTCAGACATTCAGCCAGCCACTAAAGCCAGCCTACTGAGCCGGTTGAAGATATCCTTATTCAACACCATAAGCATCTACCAACTGAGAAATTGCTCCAGCAGAATACTTGAAAGTTGGATCGGCATGAACAAAAGCAAAGATAGATAGCGCCGTAACCAGCGCCGATTCAAATACATCAAGGAGCTACTCAAGGGAAGCTTCAGAGACTCAGACACCCCCGACTCACCACTCTTTTACCAGCACCGGAGCCATATTACTGGTCCCGCTGTGAGAGATACTGCCACCAGCCCACCCTGTCTCTCTGACAGCATGGCACCGAGGACGGTGCAACAGCCTTAAGTGTGGGGAGGTCCGTCAGTACCTGACTTCGGAGGTAAATTCTCTTCTCTGACACCAATAATTAGGATATTTTCAGTTAGATTTTTTCTTTTTTTTAATTATAGAATAGAATAAAATTGCATAGGTTTGAATAGTTGCATGCATGTTCTACTTGATCTGAAAAGACAATAAGTTTTTTGGAAAAAAAATCTATACAAAAAAAAATAAAATTTCTAATTTTTTTTCAAAGTTTTTTTTTTTTTTTTTTTTTTTTTTTTTTTTTTTTTTTTTTTTTGTTTTGAACGTTAGAACACACAAACTGTGAAAGATTTGAGCCTTTTATGTAGGTTTACATATTTAACATAATTTTTTATTCTTGTGTGTTTACTTCTCTATGATTGTAATCTATATTTGTTTTAATCTTATATGTCAATATTTATTAAATATTTACATGCTTGCACATAATTGAGGGCCATTATTTGATATTAAACTCACTATATCCAAATCAAAGCCTACCCTTTCAATTACCCTTGTTAACCACTTCTGAGCTTTTATAAACCCCAATTTGTTCTATATTTCACCACAATTACTAACCTTAGCTGAAAAAACAATTGCATATCCCAAATTGAATCTTTGGTTAGCTTAAGATAGAATTGTGGTGTGCTAGTTAATTATGGGAAATTGTGGGAACAGAAGTCGTTAAGGGAATGTGTCATGAAATTTAAAGGAAATTTGGCATACCCAACTCATCGTGAAAATAATAAAAATGAAACAATTTTTTTTTTTTTTTTTTTTTTTTTTTTTTTTAATCAAAAAAATATTCGAATAAATAAGGGGACAAAATTACCAAAATGATTAAAATCAGACTCACAAAGATCAATGCACATATGATAGAATTAAATACAAGGTTGAAAATTGAGTATGGGTTGAAAAAGGGAATTATGGGTAGCTAGGCATGAAATTAAAAGTATAATAGAATATATGTATATTAGGTGAGAGTTAGGTTAATAAAGAATTTCAATTTATAAAGCTCACTTAGCCATATGTAATTCCTTACCTGCACCTTGGCCCATTACAACCTTGAAATACCTCATGATGTTTGCATTGGTATATAACTGTTGTTGATTGGTTAGGAGAAAAAACAAAAGTTCAGAAAGCATGACAAGAGAAGAATAGAGTGATTTACCCTATACACTAGAGATTAGAGCGTACATACATTAATCAGTGAGGGTTCAATGCTTGAATTTTCATGTTTCCAGCCTTCATAAGCTATCTTCTTGCACTTTTATCGGGTTTTATATATAATGCATGATCGAATTAGTGGAAATTAGATTTGTAATTGTTTTGAAGGCTTATTTTACTTTTGATCAAGTGGATAATAATCATATAGTTGCATTTGATTTATGTATGTAGGATTGCATTGCATTTCATGAGTTTTTGCATGTTCATACTTATTTTCTTGTCTCCTTCAATTTAGCATGAGGACATGCTAGTATTTAAGTGTGGGGAGGTTTGATAAACCACTATTTTATAGTTTATATTGTGTTTAATTGTGTGTTTTGTCGTGATCCTTCCACTTATTCATAATTTAGCAGCATTTAGATTTCCTTCCTGAATTTTTTACATGTTTGAAAATTGCTTCCCAGAGACCTTTAATTATTTAATTTTAATTCTCCTTTATTCCATTCGATGCCTAATCTGTGTTCAAGCTTTAGGCTTTATAGGGCATGATGAGACGGAGATTGGAGAAGCTAGCAAAAATGAAGGAAACAAAGAGTTTGGGAGATAACCAGCGAAAAGTGGACGCGGTCGCATGCTCACTCTCGACCGCGTGAAAGGAGCGCAAATCGCAGTGACGCGGCGCATGGCTTGCGCGGCCGCGTGGATTGGTAAGCCAAGCCACGCGGTAGCGTGGACGACGCGAGACGCGTGAAGAGGAAAAGCGCCAGCGAACGCGTTCCGCATGGACGACGCGATCGCGTGACATGCGCGATCTGCATAAACTGCAGAATCTGAAACCAGCAATTTGGACCCTATTTCGGCCCAGATTTTCGGCCCGAAACAGCAGACAGAGTCAGAGAATATGCAGAAACAACAGAGAAAACATTCATTAAGTGTTTAGATTTAGTTTTTGACTCTCTTAGGTTTTTTTTCTCTCTAGTTTTAAGAATTTTATTTTTAATTGATCTTAGCATTGGAACATTGAGAAGAGTTATTTCTTCATCAAGACTTCATCACTCTAGTTTGTTTTCTCTTAACTTGGTTTTATTCTTCCATGTTCTTTGTTATGTTCAATTTGTCATTCAGATTTTTTATGATTAATAATAAATTATTTCTTTTAAATTTAAATTCCATTCCAATAATCATGTCTCTTTTAATTCCCTTTCATGTGCAATGGATTCTTTATTTACAATGCGTGAGTAGTTTCATTACTTGATGGGGATTTGATTAAAAGGAACTCTTGAGTTGGGAAGGATTGAAAGAAAAATTTGTAATTGGGTTAAATGTGGATTGTATCCTGTCACCAACGCAAATCCCTTTGAACTAAGTGGGTTGCAACTTGTAAACAGATCTGGTATTTCTACTTGCTTGACTTTCTCTTACCTAGTAAGGGGATACCAAACAGAACAACTTTATTATATAATTAATCTTACATCACACCATCAATGATAGAAAATCTAACAAATAAAAGCATTATTTTTATTATTTAAATTTCTCAATTTTAAATCCCAATTTACTTAGCTCAATTCTTTTTGGAATATTTGATTGAATAAACAGCACATTTTTTTGCAACTCGTTGGGAGACGACCTGGGACTTAAAACTCCAGTGTAATTTAAACTTTTAGTGACATATTTCTAAATTGATAGGCAGATTTCGGTGAGTTAAGAACTATACTTGCAAGTAAGACCATTTTAATAAATTTTTAATTCACCAGCTTCTGCACTCCACAGCTTGCATTCCAGAAGACTTTGAGAAATCATATTGATTTGCTGAGTCATATTTTTTCTGAGCAATATGCATTCAGAGTATCAATTCTCAAGAACTCCTTTCTTCTGATGTCCCATTGTTCACAGGATTCCTTTCAAGAGTGTACATGAATTGGTTATTTGCACCATTTCAATGAGTTCTTGAGCTTCTGTGACGTCTTCTTCAGTGAAGAGATCCTCCAGCAGAAGCTGTCCAAGCAATCTTGGACAGTTCAGACAGACATCATAGAAGATATCTATGATGTTCCATTCAGAAAGCATGTCAGAAGGACACTTTCTGATCAATTGTTTGTATCTTTTCCAAGCTTCATAGAGGGATTCACCTTCCTTCTGTCTGAAGGTTTGGACTTCCATCTAAGCTTACTCAATTTTTGAGGTGGAAAGAACTTTGCCAAGAGGCATTGACTAGCTTTTCCAAAGAGTTCAGGCTTTCTTTAGGTTGTGAGTCCAACCATATCCTAGCTCTGTCTCTTACAGCAAAGGGAATAGCATAAGTCTGTGACCTCAGGGTCACCCCATTAGTCTTGACAGTGTCACAGATTTGCAAGAATTCAGCTAAAAACTGATGAGGATCTTCCAATGGAAGTCCAAGGAACTGCAATTCTGTTGCATTAGAGAAACTAATTGAGGCTTAAGCTCAAAGTTGTTTGCTCCAATGGAAGGGATAAAGATGCTTCTCCCATAGAAGTCGGGAGTAGGTGCAGTAAAGTCACCCAGCACCTTCCTTGCATTGTTGCATTGTTGTTGTTTTTCGGCTGCCATGTCTTCTTTCTTTGAAGATTTCTGTTAGGTCCTCTATAGAGAGTTGTGCTTTAGCTTCTCTTAGCTTTTGCTTCAAGGTCCTTTCGGGTTCAGGGTCAGCCTCAACAAGAATGCTTTTGTCTTTGCTCCTGCTCATATGAAGAGAGAACAAAGAAAATATGGAATCCTCTATGTCATAGTATAGAGATTCCTTGAGGTGTCAGAGGAAAAGAAAAATAGAAGGAAGAGTTAGAAGAAATTGAACTTAGAAAGATAGAGTTGAATTGTGCATTGAGGAGAGTGTTAGTCCATAAATAGAAGGATGTGAGAAGAGGGGAAGAATTTTAAAAAATAATTAAAAGATTTTAAAAGAATTTTGAAAATTGAATGATGATTTTCGAAAACTAAGAGGGAAAGAAATTAGTGATTTTTGAAAATTTTTTTGAAATTAGAAAAAAAAAATATGATTGAAAACTATTTTGAAAAAGATGTGATTAAGAAGATATGATGATTGAAAAGTTATGGTTTTAAAAAGATATGATTGAAAAGATATGATGAAAAACAATTTAAAAGGTTTGATTTTTAAAATTAATGACTTGACTAACAAGAAAAGATATGATTCAAACATTAAACCTTTCTCAACAGAAAAGGCAACATACTTGAAATTTTGAATCAAATCATTAATTGTTAGCAAGTATTTTTGAAATGGAAAGAATATTTTGAAAAGATATGATTGAAAATATTGATTTGGAAAAGATTTGATTTTGAAAAATTATGAAAACTTGAAAAAAAATTTGCATTAAAAACAAAATCTTCCCTCTTGTGCATCCTGGCGTTAAACGCCAGAATGGTACCATTCTGGCGTTTAACGCCCAAAATGCTACCTTTTTGGGCGTTAAAGCCGCACCCTGGCTGGCGTTTAAATGCAGTTTTCCTTTCTCACTGGGCATTTTGAACGCCAGTTTTTTCTGTGTAATTCCTCTGCTGTATGTTCTGAATCTTCAATTCTCTGTATTATTGACTTGAAAAGACACAAATAAAAATTTTTTTTTGGATTTTTAATAATGAGGAATAATCAAAATGAAACTAAGATCAAATAAAATGCATGCAAGACACCAAACTTAGAAGTTTGTAATAACTAGACACTAACAATGAGAATGATATGAGCAACAAAATCAAAGACAAGAGAATTAAAAGATCAGAGCAATGAAATCATCAAGAACAACTTGAGATCAATGAAAACACATGATTGAATTCAAGAATGAGAAAATGAAAACAAAAAAATAAAAAAAAAAAAAAAAAAGAAAACATAAAATATTTTTGGTTTTTATGATTTTGTAATTTTTTTGGATTTTTCAAAAATTATATGGAGAAGAAATAAAGAGATTCAAAATTTTTAATAAGAATTCCAGGAATCATGCAATGTTAGTCTAAAGCTTCAGTCTAAGGAAATTAGACATGGCTAGCCAAGCTCAGCAGGACATTGCATTCAGAGCTAATTGAAATGAG
>QBTX01002401.1:0-20660 GCA_003063285.2 Arachis monticola
TCATTCAAAACACGGCTGGCATAATAAATGACATGCAGAAGCATGTCATGCCTCTGTCCTAATACTGCACCAATGGCATGGTCATTGGCATAACACATTAGTTCAAATGGTAATGTCYAGTCTGGTGCAGAAATRAMTGGTGCTGTGACCAGCTTAGCTTTCAGRGTCTYAAACGCCTGTAGGCACTCTGTGTCAAAGACAAAGGGTGTATCAACAGCTAGTAGATTGCTCAGAGGTTTTGCAATTTTTGAAAAATCCTTTATAAACCTCCTATAGAATCCTACATGCCCCAGAAAGCTTCTAATTGCCATAACATTGGTAGGTGGTGATAATTTTTCAATTACCTCTACCTTAGCTTGATCCACCTCTATTCCTTTCTTCAAAATTTTGTGCCCAAGGATAATTTCTTCAGTCATCATAAAGTGATATTTCTCCCAGTTTAAAACCAGGTTGGTCTCTTGGCACCTTTTTAGAACAGGTGCTAAATGGTAAAGACACGAGCTGAATGACTCTCCAAATACTGAGAAGTCATCCATGAAGACTTCCAAAAATTTCTCTACCATATCAGAGAAGATAGAGAGCATGTACCTCTGAAAGGTTGCAGGTGCATTGCACAGACCAAATGGCATCCTTCTGTAAGCAAATACTCCAGATGGACATGTGAATGCTGTTTTTTCTTGGTTCTGAGGATCTACTGCAATTTGGTTGTAACCTAAATAGTCATTCAAAAAGCAGTAGTATTCATGGCCTGCTAGTCTCTCTAGCACCTGGTCTATGAATGGTAAAGGAAAGTGATTCTTTCTGGTGGCTGTATTAAGTCTTCTATAGTCAATACACATACGCCACCCTATAACTGTTCTTGTAGGAACCAGTTCATTCTTTTCATTATGAACCACTGTCATGCCTCCCTTCTTAGGGACAACTTGGACAGGGCTCACCCAGGGGCTATCAGAAATAGGATAAATAATCCCAGCCTCTAGTAACTTAGTGACCTCTTTCTGTACCACCTCCTTCATGGTTGGATTCAGTCGCCTATGTGGTTGAACCATTGGCTTGGCATCATCCTCCAATAGGATCTTGTGCATGCATTTGGCTGGGCTAATGCCCTTGAGATCACTTATGGATCACCCAAGAGCTGTCTTGTGTGTCCTTAGCACCTGAATTAGTGCTTTCTCTTCCTGTGGCTCTAAAGTAGAGCTTATAATTACTGGAAAAATGTTATCTTCTCCCAATAATGCATATTTCAGGGATGGTGGTAGTGGTTTGAGCTCGGGTTTAGGAGGTTTCTCCTCTTCCTGAGGAGTTTTTAGAGGTTCTTCTATTTTCTCTGGTTCCTCCAGATCAGGCTGAACATCCTTAAAGATGTCTTCTATCTCTGATTCGAGACTTTTAGTCATATTGACTTCTTCCACCAGGGAATTAATAATATCAACTCTCATGTAGTCTCTTGATATGTCTGGATGCTGCATAGCTTTAACAGCATTCAACTTAAACTCATCCTCATTGACTCTTAGGGTCACCTCCCCGTTTTGGACATCAATGAGAGTTCGTCCAGTTGCTAAGAAAGGTCTTCCTAGAATGAGAGTTGCACTCTTGTGCTCCTCCATTTTCGGCACTACAAAGTCAGTGGGAAAGGCAAATGGCCCAACCTTGACAATCATGTCATCAATTATGCCTGATGGAAATTTAATGGAACTATCAGCAAGTTAGAGACACATTCGGGTTGGTTTGACTTCTTCAGTCAAACCAAGCTTTCTGATAGTGGATGTAGGGATTAGGTTGATACTTGACCCAAGATCACATAGAGCTGTGTTGGTACAAGTACCCTCTAATGTGCATGGTATCATAAAGCTTCCGGGATCTTTAAGCTTCTTTGGTAAGCTTTTCAAAATGACTGCACTGCATTCTTCAGTGAGGAAAACTTTTTCAGTTTCTCTCCAATCCTTCTTATGACTTAAGATCTCTTTCATGAACATAGCATAAAAGGGTATTTGCTCAAGTGCCTCTGTAAACGGAATCTTTATTTCAAGAGTCCTGAGATAGTCTGCAAAGTGGGCAAAATGTTTATCCTGTTCTGCTTGGTGAAGTTTCTGAGGATAAGGCATCTTGGCTTTGTATTCTTCAACCTTAATTGCTGCAGGTTTATTTCCTACAGAAGTGGCTGGAGAAGCTTGCTTAAAAGGGTTGTTATCAGCACTTGCAGGTGCCTGATCCTTTACTGGCATTTGAACGCCAGAATTGGCAGCAGAATGGGTGTTTAACGCCAGATTACTGCCCTTTTCTGGTGTTTGAACGCCAGAATTGGCATCAGAGTGGGCGTTTAATGCTAGGTTACTGCCCTTTTCTAGCGTTTGAATGCCAGGATCATTCCTCTATGGGCTCTTACTGTCCTTCGAGGGATTTTGGGCAGTAGATTGGTCCTCCTTTGTCAGTTGTTCCTTTCTTGGCTTTCTGCTGCTTTGAATTGAGACATTCAATGTCTTTCCGCTCCTTAAATAAACAGCTTTGCACTCTTCTGTTATTTGTTTAGATAACTGCTGTCTTATCTGATCCAATTGTGCTTCTATATTTTTGTTAGCATTTTTAGTATCTTGTAACATTTCTTTGAATTCTGCTAACTATTTTGTTAGAAGAAATATTTGCTGATTGAGTTCAACAACTTGTTCTGGAGGGCTAAGGTCAGTGGATACTGCTTTAGCCTCTTCTTTCATGGAAGACTCACTATTTAAATACAGATGTTGATTTCTAGCAACTGTATCAATGAGCTCTTGAACCTCTTCAATTGTCTTCCTCATGTGTATAGATCTATCAACTGAGTGGTCTAGAGATATCTGGGCCTTTTCTGTAAGCCCGTAGTAGAAGATGTCTAACTGTACCCATTCTGAAAACATTTCAGAGGGGCATTTCCTTAGCATTTCTCTGTACCTCTCCCAGGCATTATAAAGAGATTCATTATCCTCTTGTTTAAAGCCTTGGATTTTCAGCCTTAGCTGTGTCATCCTTTTTGGGGGGGAAATATTGATTCAAAAATTTGTTTGATAACTGTTTTCATGTTCTTATGCTTGCTGTGGGTTGGTTATTTAACCACCTCTTAGCTTAATCTTTTACCGCAAATGGAAATTGTAATAATCTATAAACATCCTAATCTACTTTCTATCATGTACTGTGTCAGCAATTCGTAAGAACTGTGCCAGAAACTCAGTAGGTTCTTCCTGTGGAAGACCAGAATATTGGCAATTTTGCTGCACCAAGATAATGAGCTAGGGGTTTAACTCAAAGTTGCTAGCTTTAATGGGAGGTATACAGATACTACCCCCATATGAAGCAGTAGTGGGGTTAGCATATGACCCCAGAGTCCTTCTAGACTGTTCATTTCCACTTAGGTCCATGATGGATAAAGAGAGATGATGTGAATTGTAAATAAAAATTTTATTCTCTTTTCTCTTTTTTTTTTTGGAGTGGATTTTTGAAAAATATGAGGAGAGAGAAAGTGGTTAGGAAGTTTTGAAAAAGATATCTCTTAAAATTAAAGATACTTGAAAATTGATACTTGTAAGGAAATAAATAAAAGAAAAGATTTGAAAAAGAAATGATTTAAAATTTTAAGGATTGAAACTTTCTTAACAAGAAAACACCAAACTTTAAATTTTTCAATCAAATTAATAAAATAACACCACTAATTCGAAAATTATAAAAAGAAAGAAAAAGATTCTGAAAAATTTTATAAAAGATTTTTGAATAGATATAAAAAGAAAATTGAAAAAGAATTTGTTTTGAAAAAGATTTAAAAAGATAGATTTTTAAAATTAAAATTTTGACTTGACTAACAAGAAAACAACCAAATTTTAGAATTTTGACTAAATCAATCTAAGAAATTCGAAAATTGTGAGCAATTAAAGGAAAAGATATTTTTTATTTTTGAATTTAAAGAAGAAAGAGAAAAACACACAAAAGACACAAAACTTAAAATTTTTAGATCAAGCACCCTTGTTTTTCGAAAAAATTTTTGGAGGGAAACACCAAGGAATATCAAACTTAAAAATTTTAAGATCAAAACACATACAAGACTCAAGAACACCTTGAAGATTCACAAGAACACGAAGAACAAAATTCAAAGACTCAAAGAACTCAAGAACATAAAAAAAAGAACACCAAACTAAAAGGTTTGAGACAAAATTTAATCAAAGAAAAATTATTTTTGAAAAAGTTTTGAAAGGAAAATAGAAGATGCAATTCTAGTGACTCTAAACCAAAAAGATAAATTTTTCCTAATCTAAGTAACAAGATAAACCGTCAGTTGTCTAAACTCGAACAATCTCCGGCAATGGCGCCAAAAACTTGATTCACGAAATTGTGATTTACATGTTTCACAACTCCGGTGCCACTAACCAGCAAGTGCACTAGGTCATCCAAGTAATACCTTACATGAGTAAGGGTCTATCCCACGGAGATTGTCGGCTTGAAGCAAGCTATGGTTATCTTGTAACTCTTAGTCAGGATATCAATAATAATTCTTAAGTTTTATTTGTAAAAAGTAAAAGAACATGAAATAAATAATACTTGCTATGCAGTAATGGAGAACAGATTGAGGTTTCGGAGATGCTCTACCTTTTGAGTCTCTGCTTTCCCACTGCCTTCTTCTTCAAATACGCATGGCTCCTTCTATGGCAAGCTTTATGTTGGTGGATCACCATTGTCAATCGCTACAATCTGTCCTCTCAGTGAAAACATGTCCGCTACGGTTTCCCGCATGGCTAATCATCTGTCGGTTCTCACTTGTATTGGAATAAGATCCATTGATCTTTTTGCACACTGTCACTGTGCCCAACAGTCGCGAGTTTGAAGCTCGTCACAGTCATCCCTTCCTAGATCCTACTCGGAATACCACAAACAAGGTTTAGACTTTCCGGATCTCAGGAATGCTGCCAATTGATTCTAGCCTATACCATGATGGTTCTGATCTCACGGAATTGAATGCTCTGTTGATAGGAGAGACAATCAAACTCGTGAATCAGGAGCCGAAGAGATACACACTCAAGCTGTTGCAGGTAGAATGGAAGTGGTTGTCAGGCACACGTTCATAAGTTGAGAATGGTAATGAGTGTCACAGATCATCACATTCATCACATTGAAGTACGAGTGAATATCTTAGAACAGTGCATTAATTCATTGAGACACAACAGAGCTCCTCACCCCCAACCATGGGGTTTAGAGACTCATGCCGTCAAAGGTACAATAAGGAATGTAAAAATGTCATGAGGTACAAAATGAATCTCTAAAAGTAGTTTTTATACTCAACTAGTAACCTAGGTTTATAGAAAATAAGTAACTAAGTGCAGATAGTTCAGAAATCCACTTCTAGGCCCACTTGGTGTGTGCTTTGACTGAGCATTGAAGCTTCCACATGCATAGGCCATTCTTGGAGTTAAACGCCAGCTTTGGTGCTAGTTTGGGCATTTAACTCAAGTTTTGGTGCCAGTTCTGGCGTTTTACGCCAGAAAAGAGTCTCTGACCAGCGTTTGGACGCCAGTTTGGGCCATCAAATCTCGAGTAAAGTATAGACTATTATACATTGCTAGAAAGCCCAAGATGTCTACTTTCCAAGGCAATTAAGAGCGCTCCAATTGGGTTTCTTTAGCTCTAGAAAATCTACTTTGAGTGCAGGAGGGTCAGAATCAAACAGTATCTGCAGTCCATTCCCAGCCTCTGAATCAGATTTTTGCTCAGGTCCCTCAATTTCAGCCAGAAAATATCTGAAATTACAGAAAAATACACAAACTCATAGTAAAGTCCAAAAATGTAATTTTTGCATAAAAACTAATAAAAATATTTTAAAAAGTAACTAAAACATACTAAAAACTATGTAAAAACAATGCCAAAAAGCGTATAAATTATTTGCTCATCACTATACAATAAGTTCTCTCGTTATCGAAAAATAGAATGAATGATAATAATAATAAAGGGATGGATATGTAGTAGAATTGAAAAGAAGCATGCATGAGTGAATGTGAGAAAAAGGGGATAAATATGTAGTTAGGTTGTTTTTCTATGTATATATGACGATATAGGATTAGGTGGGATACTTGAGCTAATTAAAGATCCAATCTTTTATCCCACTTAACCATATTAATCCTACCCTTACCCTAGTAATGCGTGAGCATCTTTCCTATCTTTTCCTAGTGAATTTGCATCTAATTTGTTGAGTTTAATAAAGAATTAATTATCTTTTAGCCAATATGGATGCTACTTTGAGTCTTTTGCAATTTTATTTATTTTAGGTAGCATTCGGTTGGATTTGATGGAGTTTCTGCAGCACAAGAACAAAAAGAGGTGGCAGCGAGGAGCAACGCGTACGCGTAAGTTACGCGTACGTGTGATTTGGACCTTTCCATGGCGATGCGTGCGCGTGACTGACTCGTACGCGTGATTTGAAGAATTGCATAGCGACGCGTGCAAGTGACCGACGCATCCGCGTGACTCACGAAAAAGACCATTGACTCGTACGCGTGACATGTGCGACGTGCAGAGAAAGCAGAAAATGCTGGGGGTGATTTCTGGGCCCCATTTTAACACCCAAGTTAGGTGCGGATCCAGTGAAGCCAAGTGGTCCCCACGTTACAAGACACGGAGTAGTTAGTTAATTCTGATTTAAATTGAAATTTGATTTTAAAATAGGAAAAGATATTATCTTAATTTTAGATATTAGATTTTAAATTAATTAGGATTAGTTATAAAAAGGAGAGACTTCTCTTCCATTAGGTGGGATTCCATTAGGGAATTTTATACAAATTTACATTCCACATTCCATGAGCAACTAAACCTCCACTGTTAAGGTTAGGAGCTCTGTCTATTTGTATGGATTGATTTCTATTGCTTTCTCTATTTTAATTTGTGTATGGATTTATAATTTAAGAATTGTTTTTCGCTCTTTATTTTATGAATTTGGGTGGAACGGAAGTATGGCCCTCTTTCTATTTGAGTTCCTGTAAAACTTGAAAAAGCTCTTTACTTGAACAACAGCTTGAAAACATATTCTCCTAAATTTTAATTATCTGGATTTAACGGGATACGTGACATATAATCCTTTTATTTTTTGGGTAATTAGAGTTTTTGTGGCATATAAACTGGAATTTGATCATGTAGCTTCTAATTGGAATTAATTGACCAAGGAATTGGCAGTTAATGAATTTTAGAGGAGACTTGAAAGGTCTAAGGAATTAAGGTCTAGTCACATATAGTTTGCCATAAATTAAATCCTTCATAATTAAAATAGTTAGTAAGAAAAGTAAATCCGAAAAAATAGATAACTCTGAAGCCTTAACTGCCTTCTCAATATTTTGTTCCCTACTTATTTATCTGCCTATCTTTAATATTCTAAATTTTCTGTTAATGTTTTTGAACTTCCAACACTATTTTCTTTTTGTCTAACTAAGCCTATCAAACACTATTGTTGCTTAATCCATCAATCCTCGTGGGATCGACCCTTACTCACGTAAGGTATTACTTGGTACGACCCGATGCACTTGCCGGTTAGTTTGTGGGTTATAAAATACCGCACCACCTAGCCCCATTAAAACCCTCATAAGTCCTCATGATATTTGCATTCATTCATCAAATATTAGTTGATTGTTAGACGACTTGCAAATCTTTAAGGAACATGATTAAAAGAAAATTGAGTGATTAAGCCCTACACACTGAGCGATTAGAGTGTAAAAACTTCCGTGAGGGGTTCAATTGCTCAATTCTATGATTCTATCCAACATCTTGTACTTTCTTGCAAGTTGTTTGGTTGTTAGTTTTTGAAAATTTCAAATCAAATCTTTGGACATTGATTGTATTTCTATATTTTCTTGTCTTGGCCCTAAGTTCTTTGATTGTTGAGATTCTTTTGTTTGTTTTTGCCAAACTCAATAGGAAATTATAGTATATATATATAGATAGCACTTAGTATAGTTGCATGCATGTAAGTAGTTGCATTTAATAAATTGCTTACCCTTTTGATCATTCACCTTTGATTATGATTAGCAAGAGGACATGCTATTGTTTAAGTGTGATGGAATTGATGAATCCATATTTTACGGTATATTTTGGTTTGATTTGAGAGGATTCCATCATATAAACCCACATTTATTCATTCAAATAGCATACTTTTGTATTCTCTCCCTAAATTGAGCCTAATTGTGAAAACATGCTATTTTGTGCTTAATTTAATCAAATTTATCCCACTTTCATCTCATTCGATGCCTTGATAGTTTTGATGAGTGATTTCAGGTGTAATAGGTTGGAATGGCTTGATAAGAACGGAAGGAAAGCATGTAAAAGGGAGAAAACATGAAGAAATCAAAGGAGAAGAGCACATTGGCGTGTGCGTTGATAAACCCCATTTTTAGAGTTTATCTTGTGTTAAATTTATAGGGTTTTGTCAACTTGTCTCTCATTTATTCATTAAAATAGCATGATTTTGTAAATTCTCCTTTAATTGTACTTAAGAGTGAAAACATGTTTTTTGGGTCTTAAAATAGCTAAATTTAATTCACCTTGATTCCATTAGATGCCTTGATATATTTATTAAGTAAATTCAGGTTTAGGAGGCAAAGATTGGAATTGAGGGAATGAAGGAAAAGCATGTAGAAATGGAGAACTTATGAAGAAATAAAGGAATCGCAAAGCTATCAATCCTGACCTCTTTGCACTTAATCGACCATAACTTGAGCTACAGAAGTCCAAATGAGGCGGTTTTAGTTACGTTGGAAAGCTAACATCTGGGGCTTCAAAATGATATAAGATTTTTTATAGTTGCAATGCGTTTAAGGATGGGTACGCGTGATGTACACATACGCATTGATGTTGCATGTGACTCACTTAAAGGCAACTCGTGGCCAACGATTTCTGAAGCATTTTGGGCCCAATCCAACTCATTTCTGATGCTATTTAACACAAGGATTGAAATGGAATGAAGAAGTTAGTGACCAATTAGTTTAGTTTTAGTTTTCTAGAGAGAGAAGTTCTCTCTTCTCTCTAGAATTAGGATTAGATTTAGGTTAAAATTTCATAGATCTAGGTTTTACTCTTTGCTATCATTTACTTCTACCTTTGAATTCTATGTTGCTACATCTTGTTCTTCTATTCTCTTGTTGCAATTCCTCTATTTTGTTTCTACACTTTGTAAGTTGATCTACTATTGTTCTTCTTATTTTCCTTCAATGCAATTTGAGGTAATTCATGTCAATTGTATTTTCTTTGATTGTTGTTGTTAATCTTTTGCAATTAATTGTTGTTAGAATTTATTCTTGTTGTCAATTTACCATGCTTTCCTTTTATGCCTTCCAAGTGTTTGATAAAATATTTGGAAGGATGTTAGAGTAGAATCTTGTGTTCTTGGCTTGAGATGGTAAATTAGGAATTCTTGAGTCACTAATGACCAAGTGATTGATGATTGGTAGCCATTGACTCTAGCTTTTGTTAATCCAATTAGTGAATAGCTAGGACTTATGGACTTGGATTGATATAGCTCATTTGGCTCTCCTTTACTAGTTATACGATGATTTAATGAGATTGATCTTTGCAATTATCATGATGAGATTAGAGTGATAAGGATAGAAATCCTTGACCACCAAACTTTTCCAAGAGCATTTTATCATTTGATTTTCATTACCATTTACGTTTCATATTTCTCATCCAAAACCCTAAAATATACAACTCATAACCAATAATAAGAACACTTTATTGCAATTCCTAGGGAGAACAACCCGGGGTTTAGATACTTGGGTTTATTAATTTAGCGGTTTGTACTTGTGATAAACAATCTTTTGTATGAAAGGATTATTGTTGGTTTAGAAACTATACTTGCAACGAGATTTCATTAGTGAAATTCTATACCACACAAAAGTCCGATCATCAAAATGACTCACAAACCTCTTTTCACCAAACACCTCCAAATGACCTTACTCCTTATCCACCGTACCAACTACCTTTTGAGCTATATGAGCCACACATAGAGCCACCACCATCTGATGAACCCCTCCTCCGAAATAATGAACCCTCCTATCCATCCCAATCCCCAATAGATGATGATTCTCTCACTTTGCTACTCTAAGGGCAAGGAGAAATTCAAAGGGAGGTACTAGAATTCACGGCCACCTTGGCCGAAGTAGTAAACCGATTAGCCTCCCAATGCTTGGGCATTCAAGGAACTCCCATGGCAACATGTGGAAAATCAATTGAAGAGCATAGCATGAAGGAGATATTGGACACTCCAGTGGAAAATGAGGAATATTACTTTGTGTTAGAACAATTGGAGAAACCTATGACTATTGAAGAAGAGGAAGAAGTGGTTGAAGACTTAGGAGATGCGAAACCTCCATGGAAAGCTAGAGTTGAAGAAAACCCTCCAAGAAGATTGAATTTGATGTCAAGGAGGAATGTGCACAACTTCCAAATCATATCCCATATGAAGACTTGGAAGGAATGGAACAAGAATTGAGTTCCCTTGGTGAGGAAGATCAAGCATCAAATCCTTTTGGTGGTGAATCCTTGGGACTTAAAGAACCTTCTCCCGGCAAGATAGAAAACGATGTGGAGGTAGATTTCTCTCTTCCTCCCATTTATGATTTGAGTGATGGAGAAGAGTTAGATGACATTGATGAACAAAGGATTGAATTTGAAGAATCTTGTAAAGAGGTGGAAGTCCTTAGAAAAAGAAAGGCAGGAGTTGAATACGCTTTGTCAAGATCATTGGAAGCTTCTTTGTCTAGGTTGTCATATATTCCTTCACTTGAGTGGGTAAAACTCATTTCTATTAGCTTTATTGTCCCACTTGAGTATGGTTTGCTTGAAACGGATGGTCAACTTAGGATGCTTTGTGGGATAAAGCGTAAGAGAAGAATGTTTAGTGGTTGGCGTTGCAAATCAAGGCTTATTTTGGTTGATACTTCAAGGATTAGATGCAAGGGTTGGGCTAGTGCTCAATTGAATGGTTCTAGAAAGAGAGTTTGATATTACCTTGAGAATCCCTCTTGCTCACCACCCAGATCGATTAATGATGATCAACTGCAAGACAGGTGTGAAAATAAAGTGTGGGACCCCAGATTATGCGATGAAGATCCAATTTGGGAGACCCTAACTTGTGCAGAACTCAATCAAGGCTTGGAGTCATTATTTTTGAAGAATGGGGCACAATGGAGAACCAAGCATTGGTGGAAGTTCCAAGAAGAATTTAAGCACAAGCCACCTTGATGAGGAGCTCCCCATAAGTCTAACTTAAGGACAATAAATAAAAGTACTAGGTGGGAGACACCCCACCATGGTAAATTCTTTCCATGTTTCCCTTTTGTACATATAGGTAAAAGTAGTTTAATTTCATGTTTTGTTTAGTTTATTGAGTTTAATTGGTAGTCTAGGATGTTAAATAAGGTTTTATGGTGTTTTGGTAGCTGTTTGGAGGTTTGAAATGCTTGGTGTGGTGCAAAAACATGAAAAATTGTGAAAAACAGAGCACCAACCCACGCGTATGCGCCATGCACGAGTACGCGTACCCCAAGCATTTTCGCCCATGCACACGCATGCGTGCTTTACGCGTACGCGTGGATCAAGAAGTTTCATCCCTCCATACATCAACCCGAGAGTTGTGCCTACATTGCGCGAATTTTGTGCCTCTCGCACAAACCAACCTATGCACAAGCATGAAGGACGCGTACGCGTCGGTCCTCTTGGACACCACCCGCGCGCGCACCTGCACTACGTGTACGCGTGGATTGCCTCTCTTCATCACACTTTTTTTCCTCTTTTCTTTTCATTCATTTCCTTCTTCTTTCTCTCTACCTTTCTTCTTCTATCCTCTTCCTTTCTTACTTTGGTCTTTACCCTTTTTTAAAAAAAGTTTTTTTTCTCATCTTAAATTTTCTTTTGTTTATTTGTTTATTGCATTTGCATTCTTTTTTTCTTTGCATTTTAATTTTATTTTTATAGCTTATTGTATTTTTTTTAGTTTTGTATTTTAATAATGGTGTTGAATTTTCTTACTCAATTGTAGAGAGTTCTTGCATTATTTTTGTACTTCTTGACTTGTTTGGTATTGATGAGTGATGAAGCTTTTAAACCAATGCTTAATCTTGTATGACTCTTGTGTCTTTGTGCATTAATTATGATCCCATATTGTCTTTCATGACCCACTCTTTCTTGTTTAAACTTGATACTCAACATGCTCTTCATGGGATTTACTTATGCTTTGATTTTTCTCTTGCATCAAGTATTAGTTGATATGCCTTAGCTCATATTGTTTTCTCTTTTACATGTTGTAGCTACCATGTAGTTGAGAACCTTACTCTTATTTGGCATTAGCCCCCGCCTATGTTATATTTGCTTTGATATCTTTATTGTAGGCTTAATTCTCTTTCTTTTTCTCTCCTTTTAGGTTGGCCACCAAAAGAGGAAAAAGAAAAAGTTTCTACATGGGCAACAAACAAGCTCATCCGCACAATCCTTTGAAGAAACTCATCAGTTGTAACAACCCATCCACCTTGCTCTTCTTTGCATGCACTGAGGACGGTGCAATCTTCAAGTGTGAGGAGATCGTCCAACCAATTTCCATGGGTAACAATTTCTTTTTTCAACACCAATGTTAGCTAGTTGTTGCATTGCATGATAGGTTCCATGTTAGTTAGAATTTGTACATATTTTTMCACTTCTTTCTWWTTAGGACTACTTGGTTAGAGTGATGATTTKTTTTCCAAGAAACTGTTTTAGGGCACCCTACCAATTTGAAAAAAATTTGATGTTGAACTTGCTTGAAAGAATTTATTTTGGAACATGGTTCTTGAGCTAAGAACACAAGCATGTGAGTTTTGAGTCTAATTGTGTGGTTACATCTTACAACCACTTATCTCCATTCTTTCATGCATTGTTCTCCTTCTATTATTGTAATCTTTGATTTGTTTAATTTTATATGTCCATTATTCCTTGTCTTCATGCATTTATATGCTTGAGGCCTGTTCATACCCTGACCGGGCTCCTCCAACTCGGCAAAATCCATGAAAGGTCCGACCTCGTCCCAAGGCCCACGCCTGAGGTCRGRCCTCGGAMAATAAAGCTAAGAAGGCCCATCAAAAGGAACGMAGCCCAAAACCTAAAGGCCGAAAAGGCCTAGGAAAGGCGGTTCCACAAAGATAGAGATAAAACTCCAAAGGATAAGATAAGATAAGAATATCTTATCCAGGGAAGATCACGGCCAACTACTATAAATACACTGGAGCACCAGGTATGGCACACATTCCACATTCTACACATATCTGCTTGGACCCATGCTAACTTAAGCATCGGAGTGTATTGCAGGTACAACACCAACCACTCTGCATATCAAGCTCGGGTCATCAGTCCCCCCACCTCGGGCTTCTCCAAGACGACCGAGCTACACGTTTTAGGTACCCGGAACATTGGCGCCGTTGCGGGGGACCTGGAAGTCATCCTTCTACCATGGCGGACGACCCTCTAACAATGACCGCGCTGCATCAGAACAAGAGGATGAGTTGACACCGGAGAACGACGGACAGCCCTCTATCACCACGCACTCAGGAGGAAACAAACAGAATCGCCCAAAGACATCACTCCAAACAAAGATCCACAAAATCCCGAGAATGAAAAGAGCTCGAAAATTCTAGAAGCAGTCCGGCACAACAAACCCGACTGAAACAACTCGAAGAGGACATAAAGAAGTAGAGAGAAACTGAACAAGATCTAAGAAGGGAGGCTCGAAGAGAGATTAGAAGAAAAACTACGGAAAATAAGGCCAACCTGAAAGACCGACAGAACGCGGCACCACCCCCGAATGCAACCATGATCTTCACGCAAGGAATCATGAAGGAGAAGGTACCACGAAACTTCAAGCCACCCGATATGGATCTCTACGACGGCACCACCGATCCAAGTCACCACCTCAGCAAACTTCAGAAGAGAATGTACCTAGTTGACGCCTTCGACGCAATTCGGTGTAAAGCCTTCCCACCACTCTCACAAGTCGGCCATGAAGTGGTTCGACAACCTGCCACAGATCAATCACAGCTTCGAAGACCTAACCAAAAATTCCTAACAAGGTTCTCCATTCAAAAGGACAAAAAAACATGCCCCCAGTCTCTCGGATCAAACAAGGTAACCAGAAACTCTCCGAGAATACATGGAGCGATTAAACAAAGCCTGCCTGGACTACAACACTTGCCCACTGAAGCAGCCATCATGGACTGAGCAAACGGCCTAAGAGGGACCGTTTAGCCGTCCCTATCCAAACGATACCCGACCTCCCTATAACGGTGCAGGAGCGCGGCAGAAAAAATATATCAACATGGAGGAAACCTCCACCAGACTAAAACAAAGGCAAAATAAAATCCAATAAAAAAAAATCAACAAAAGAAGAAGAAGAACCCAACTCGGACAGGCCGCGGAAGTACCACAACTACACCCCCTCCGAGTCTCCCTGGTAGACGTCTACAGAGAAGTATGCCACACCGAGAAGATCCCCCGCCCCGACCGCTAAAACACAAAAAAGCGGGGAAGAGTCGGTCCGATACTGTGAATATCACAAGCTCTACGGTCATCTACTAACGACTGCTACGACCTAAAAAATGTTATAGACTATCCAGAGAAGGGAAACTCGACAGATACATAGCAGAGAAAGGAGAAGAGACCAGGAAGAGAAGGCGGGGAGATAACGAAGGTCAGACCGAACAAAATCCCGCGAACCCCTGAAAGGCACGTTCACATGATATGTGGAGGTTCGCAGGAGGAAGAATCTCCACATCCCGCGAAAAAGACACCTCAAAGAAGTTACAACGTCCGAGAAGACAGTCCCCTGCCCGAACTACCTACTATCTCGTTTACCCGAGAAGATGCTCAGGGATAATACCCGGGCATGACGATCTAATGGTAATCACCATTATCCTAGCAAACGCCAACTACATCGAACCCTGATTGACCAGGGAAGCCTAGCAGAATACCTGTTCAAAACGGCCTTCGACAAGCTCGGACTTGAAGAAAAAGAACTAAAGGCCTATCCCACCGACCTATTTGGGCTAGGAGATACCCCGATCCATCCCTTAGGATACATCTCGCTACACACTACTTTCGGAAAAGGCGAGCAATCTAAAACACTAAGCATCGACTACATTATAGTCCGACGTACACTTCAGCATACAATGCCCTTCATTGGGCGACCAACCCTAAAACAGACTGGCAGCTATAGTCTCGACCCCACACTCTGTATGAAGTTCCCTACCGCAAAAGGAATCGCTACCTTAAAAGGCGACCAAAAACTGGCGCGGCGATGCTACAACGAAAGCCTGAGCTTAAAAGGAAAAGAGATCAACACAATAGAACTCGGGCGAGTTCAAGCCGAGAAGATCTTCGGCCACAACCAGAGGAAGAAACCGAAAGAGTCCAGATCGGGAACACATCTGAAAAAGTAACAAACATAGGAGCAAACCTGAAGCGGGCCTAAAAGAGGACTCATAACCCTCTTAAAAGAAAATTCCGACCTCCTTCGCCTGGAAAGCCTCCGACATGCCAGGCATAAGCCCCGACCTGATGTGCCATAAGCTATCAGTGTACCCGGGATCCCAACCTGTCAACAAAGACGCAGGAAGCTCGACGCCGAACGCGTGCAAGCAATAGAAGAACAAGTAACAAGCACTACTAGACGCAGGGTTCATTCGGGAAGTAAAATACCCCAATGGCTGCAAACGTGGTCCTGGTAAAAAAGCCCAACGGAAAATGGAGATTGTGGTGATTACACGGATCTCAACAAAGCCTGCCCAAAAGACCTCTATCTACTGCTGTGGATCGTCGGTTTTTGAGCGTGATGAATTTGTATATTGTTTTTTATTATATTTGTTATTTTTTTTGTTTTTTAGTTAGGGTTTTCAATCGTATTGTGTGTGTGGCTATTATTTTGGTTTGCTGGATGGATTGAGGGTGTGGTTTTTCTTCTGTTGGGCTTTGTGGTGAGAGGGGTGTGGGTCGGGTGGGCGGGTTTGTGATTGTGATGGGTTTTGGTTTTGTTCTTTTTGTGTGAGTGTTTGATGTGTGGATGATGGTTAGTTTTATTAGTGGTTGGTTGGGGGGGTGGGGTTGGGTGTGTTGTTGTTGGCATTTGGGATTTTTGTTGTGTATTTGTTTGTTTTTTGGTATTAGTTTGTTTTTTTTTTATTTTTTTGTTTATGTGTATTTAGGTTTTTCTATTAGGTTTTTCTTTTTTTTTTTTTTTTTTTTTTTTTTTTTTTTTTTTTTTTTTTTTTTTTTATTTATGTTGGTTTTGGTTTTTTAGTTTTTGTTTTTTTTTTTTTTTTTTTTTTTTTTTTTTTTTTTGTGACATTTTATTTTGTGGTATTGGTTTTTTTTAGTTTTTTGTTGTGTTTGTTTGTTTGTTGGATTTGTTTTTTTGTTTTTTGTTGTTTTGTTTTTTCTTCTTCTTCCTCAAGCTTTTGCAGATGTTTCTGTTGTTTGCTTATTAGGATTTGTTGTTGTTTCTTTTTGAGGTGTTGGTGTGGGTCTTTTTGTGTATGTTGGTTGATTTGTGTGCTGGGCTGGATTTGTTTGATACGGTTCTAGGATTTGTTAGATTGGTTTTATTGTTTCTTTTTTGTATTGGTTGTGGTTTGGTTGGTGTTTTTTTTTTGTACTTTTTTTTTTTTTTTTTTTGTTTTTATTTTGCTGTTTTTTGTTTTTTTTTTTTTTTTTTTTTTTTTTTTTTTTTTTTTTTTTTTTTTTTTGTTTTGTTCATTTCTTGGTTTTTTGCTATCTTAGGTCTTTCGTTATTGCCTCTAGTTTGCTTCTCTTCTCTTTTCGGATTGCCATATCTTTTCTAGTTTCTTTGTTTCGTTTTGCCTCTCCCTTCGTGCTTTTAATGTTTTCCGTTCTGCCTTGTCTTGCTACCCTTTTAGACCCGCACTTGCTTCTTTGCCTCTGCTCCTTTTGTTTTGTTCACCTTTTCTCGCCTTCCTTCTCGACTTTGCTTTTCTCCCTTCTTATCGGTGTCGTTTCACCTTCCGTGTTTATTTCACGTATCATACTCACTCTGGTTGTTATTTGCCTACTTGCTGTTGTATAGTTTGGGTTCTGATACTAGATTGGGGTTCTCTTCTCTTGGTTTGAACCTTCTTCTATTCGGGTCTCTGTCGATTTTTCGCGATTACTATCACTGGTTTGTGGGTCGGTCAGATTTAAGCTCCACTCTTTTTGACGGTGCATGCTTACATGCTTCATCTTCCGTGTCCAGTCCTTGGTCTGGTCACTCTCCAGTTGCAGCTATTTCATAGTGCTCTCTTGGCTCGAGTTACTTTTTCACGGACATTAGCTCGCACTGAGGCTTCCGGTGTTCTCGTAGTCAGAGTCTTTGTATCCGGTATCGGCTTTCCTGATGGATGCGGGGCTGTGTCGCGCAGTTCTTAGCCTTGGGGCAGCGCGTACGCGTCTCACGCTGATTCTGCGCCATAGTTTGCTAGGGCCCTCTAGTCCTCAGTCTACCATTTCTGGCTTAACGCGTTTACTACCGCTCGTCTCCTGGCAGCCCTTCATGCGCTAAGGTAGTTGACCGGTAGTCCGCCATTTCGGGAGTCGGTCTGTCACTGTGGTTTCGAGTGATCGGTCCGACGGTTCGTTAGTCACCTTTCTCTTGCTCGGTTCCTGCGTTCTCTTCTTCTTCCTCCGCTCCCGGCGTTCCCCCGCCTAGTTGGTTGCTCTCTTTCCGTCTTCTCATCTTTCTCCGATTCTACTATGTCTTGTTGTGAGTGTCTTGGAGTTTTTCGGTTGGGCTGCTCTCGTACCCGCTTTTCCTGAGCTGATTGTGCCCCTTCCGTTGTCTTAGTCCCTCTGTTCGGGCTTTGTTTCTTCTTCCCTTTGCTCTTCAATCATTGACTTTAAATAATTACTTTTATTTTCTCATTCTCAGTTTCCCTGTACTTGGTTCGCCTTCGCGTACCTCTCTTGATTCTTCAGATCTGGTCCTGCTTTTCCCCTATCGGTCCTGTTCCCTCGCCCTATCCTCCCTTCCCGCCTCACTCTAGTTACTAGTTCACTCTCCTTCCATTAGTTTTCGCCCATTCGATTGGCTCATGAATTACTGACTTTTGTCATGGTCGCCTTTCATGGTATGCAGGCGTTTTTCATGCTGGTTCATATCCCTCGGTTGATGGATTCAGTTGCTTTCGCTTTCTCTGTATGCCATTCCCGCTCTCCCGGGTTCTCTGCACTTGTAACATACGCCTAATTCGTCCCTGCATGGTCTGTTTGGTGGTCATTCTTGATCTTGAGCCCTTAGTCTCCGGTTGACACTAGTTTGCCCTTCTGTATGGATCCTCACGGTTGTCATCCTTCGTCTGTTTAGCACTGGGATTGTCGACAGGTGATCTTTTTGATTTGGCTCTGGTGTTGTACTTTTTCTTTGTGCCAGGTTCCCGCGCTTATTCTTGCTCTCGTCTTCCTTGAGCTTCTCCGTTGCATGACTCGTGTTACTTTCCGGCTCCCTGGCACCCTGTATTCCGGCCTTCTGTCACTACTTCTTCTCATCATTGCTAGTTCCAGCTTGTGATTCTCTCACTCGATGGTTCGCCGCGCCAGCTCTGGCCCCTGTCTTGCGGTCATGATTTCGTCCTACTACCGGTATGGGTTACCATCTTGCTCTCCGTCCTACTCGTTAGCTCCCGACCGCGCCGGCCGCATTTGTTCTTCCCCATGCTCTCAGTCTCATCTCATATAGTCTCTCATAGTTGCCTGTCGTGTTGTCGTATTTCTTGACTACGAGCACTCAGTTCACCTGTCACTCTATCTGTCATTCCTTGCCTCTCTGGATCTCGGTTTATGACGCTCTTACTACTTCACTCTTAGAGTCTGTTTAGCTTTCCGTATTTTCAGACTTATCTTGCACATATCCTACCTCTTTCTACTTACTATTCCCCTTATTACTTTAACATTCCTCCTCTATCTCTTACAGACTTGCATCCGCCGGGCCAACTCTCACATCCTCGTGTCCCGTTAGCCTTCCTTTCGTCTCCTTTCTGCGAGACTGTAGGGGCTGCGACATCGTACCTCGGGTTTCACTTCGATGCATTGCCTTGTTGTACTCATGTTTCAGTGACTTTCCTTGTGTCTTTTCATCAGGTTTCCTTTCTCTATATCTTTTGGACTTGGTTTCCTGTCCATCACTTTTGTTTAGTTGGTCTTGTCTTTGAGTTTTATGCTTTGTTGATGCCTCCTTTGTACTTGTTGATTTTGTTGAATTTTTTTTTTTTTTTTTTTTTAATTATAAGAAATTATAGCAGAAAGAGAATTCTGTTGTTCATATATTTTGGACTTAGTTTCTTGTAACTTAATGATACCGCAATTTAGTTGATAATATATTGTTTCTATAAAAATACTATAAAAAAAAAAAAAAAAAAAAAATTGTATATAAATTGTAATAGAGTAAGCAGGTAAATTAGTGTATATATGAAAAAAGCTTAGTATGTTAAAGAATATTAAAAATATCTAAAAGATATTTTTTTTTTGTCTTCATGCTCTGTTTCCACCTTGGTCCTATATTTCCAAGTATTTTCTTGTATTACGAGACATAAATCGTTGTACTTCTCTAAAACCAGATCTAAAGTCTATTTTCGGTGGAGTCGCTATCTGATTAGAGCTAAAATATAATTAAATTAGAATAAAAAAAAAAATTTGTTAAATCTTTGTTATAATTTAATCTGTGAATATTGAAGTCATCTTGTAAATACATTCTCTCATCCAACATGTCACTCAAACTCCACTATCATTCCTAAGTTATAAAGCATTCACCAAATATAAGATTAACAAAGTTTTATATCATATAAGATATAAACTATTGAACTTGTTATGATTATTACGAAAAAAATTGAGAAGGACTTACGATCTATTTTTTCGAGTGGGTTGGCCAAAAGGTGTGGTAGGCCAAAAAGTGGAGCATCTCAGTTTAGACTTATAATAAAAAAATAATGATCATCTAACATTGCTTCTAAATAAGTTGCCTATTCAAGAGTGAATTGTAATGTGATTAAAATTGACTAAGAAGTACTAGTTTAACACGTGACACCCTAATATCAAATCACGCTCCAGTGCTACTCTGATAACTCGGGGTATTATGACGACTCTAAATACTTATACTAATAGGGAACTGTTTTAAATTTTAAACGTATTTTTCAAGCAACTATTCTTTAAAACATAAATACTAAAAATCAAATATTCGTGTAAAAGAAAAGTAATAAGCTCTCCCGAACTTCGTCATTCTATCTTGAAAAAGGAAAGACCTGTAAGGGAGTGAGAACATCATCATCGCTGGTTCAACCATAGGTAAATTGCATAATAAGAATACGTAATAAAACTGTTTTAAAATTTTTTTTTTTTTTTTTTCTATCTTATCTGTTTTTCAAAATTTTCAATTTTTCAATTAACAAATAGTTAGTATAGTTTTTAGGAGTAGAATAGAAGGGCTCTTGTATACACTTTTCCTTTTCTGTAAAATATTAAATTTCTTATAGCTTGAATAACACCTGTTTCCAAAGCATAGTTTCTTAATGGCTTGGCAGAAAACAAAGAAATCATAATTATAGTGCTGATTTACATGTTATTTGCTAATAAACGGGGCCAATGAATAAAAATTTAAGTGTAAC
>QBTX01002402.1:0-20655 GCA_003063285.2 Arachis monticola
GATTTACAAGGTGACCATTAGCTTGCTTCATACAACAATCTCGTGGATCGAACCCTTACTCACGTAAGGTTATTACTTGGACGACCAGTGCACTGCGGAGTTTACGAAGTTTTGAAACAGAATTAAGAACATGAATGTGCGTATGTAGTTTTTAGCGCCGTTACCAAGGAAGTAAAGATCACGAATTTCGCACACCACGTTTTTGGCGCCGTTGCCGGGGATTGGTTCTCGATTGACAATTCTCAAAATAATTAAAACTTCTTAATTTTTTAATTAGAATTTTATTTTAATTATAAGGCTTTATTATTCTTATTTTCAAAAAAATACAAAATTTTTGTTTTTACAAAATCATAAAATTCAAAAATATTTTTGTGTCTTCTTGTTTGAGTCTTGAGTCCAAAAGTTTTTAAGTTGGTGTCTCAATGCATCTTTAATTTTCTAAAAATTATTTTCGAAAATTTCCATGCATTGCATTCTTCATTAATCTTCAAGTTGTTCTTGATGAGTTTTCTTTGTTTAATCTTTGCATTTTGTTTTTGTGTCTTTTCCTGTTTTCATATGCATTTATTCGTTAGTTGTCTAAACATTAAAAATTTCTAAGTTTGGTGTCTTGCATGTTTTCTTTTCTGAAATTTTCCAAAAAAAAATGTTCTTGGATGTTCATCTTGACATTCAAAATGTTCTTGGTGTTCATCTTGACATTCAAAGTGTTCTTGCATAATTTTCTTGTTTTGATTCCATAAATTTTCAATGTTTTGAGTCATTTTGTTGTTTTTCTCTTTCTTCATTAAAATTCAAAAATCAAAAAAATATCTTTCCCTTTTTCTCTCATAAATTTTCGAAATTGGTTGATTTTTTCAGAAAGTTTTTAAAATTTAGTTGTTTCTTATGAGTCAGTCAAATTTTCAATTTAAAAAATCCTATCTTGTCAAAAAAAAAAATTCTAAAATCAATCTTTTCATTTTTTTCTATTATTTTCAAATTTTAAAAATGAATTTTTCAAAATTTTTCTTATTAAATTTTCCAAATATTACTAAAATTAATGTGATTGGTTCAAAAATTTAAGTTTGTTACTTGTCTAGTAAGAAAGGTTCAATCTTTAAATTTTAGAATCTATCTTTTAGTTTCTTGTTAGCAAGTAATCAACTTTATTTCAATATCAAATTTTTTAAATTTTTTTCAAATCTTTTTTAAAATAAATTTCAATCATCTTTTTTCAAAATCAATTTTCAAAATCTTTTTAATTCTTATCTTTTCAAAAATTTGATTTTCAAATCTTTTTCAAAAAAAAAAAAAAAACATAATTTTTGTTTGATTTTAAAGCCCAACTAATCTCTACCTTCTAATTTCAAAATTAAAAAAAAAAATTTTCAAAATTCCTATTTTCAAATTTTATTTTATTTCTTTTTCAATAATTTTTGAATTACTAAATAATTAAAATAAAATATTTTTCCTTTTATTTTTTAAATTCGAATTCCTTCCCCTCTTATCTCTTTCTATTTATTTATTTATATCTACTACACTTCTCCCAGTCTCCTAAAATATTCGAAATCCCTCTCTCTCTGGTTCGTATTCTTCTTCTTCTTCTTATTTTCTTTTTCTTTCTCTACTCAAGGAACCTCTATACTTGTAAGAGATCTTTTTTTTTTGTTCCTCTTTTTCATATGAGCAGGAACAGGAAATAGAGGGCATCTTTTGAAGCTGATCCTGTACCTGAAAGGACTCATAAGAGAAACTAAGAGAAGCTAAAAATAACAATCAGGAGACACCTACAAAAATTGAAGAAGAGGAGATGCACAGAAAAAATAATAATGTAAGGAAATGCTTGGTGACTTACTTGCACCCTCTTCCTACTTCTATGGAAGAAGCATCTCAATTCCTACCATTGGAGCAACACTTTGAGCTTAAGCCAATTTAGTTTCTCTAATGCAACAGAATTGCAAGTTTCATGGACTTCCATTGAAAGATCCTTTCAATTTCTTAGCTGAATTCTTGCAAATCTGTGAACTGTTAAGACCAATGGGTATGATCCCGAGGTCTTACATAAGCTATCGACTTTTCCTTTGTTGGAAGGACAGAGTTAGATCATGGTTGGATTCACAACCTAAGATAGCCTGAACTCTTGGGAAAGCTGGTCACGTCTTTCTTGCCAAGTTCTTTCCTCAAAAGTTAGTAAAGCTTAGAGGTGTGAATCCAAACTTCAGACAGAAGGATGGAGTCCCTCTATGAAGCTTGGAGAGATACTAAGCAAGATCAAAGGGTGTCCTTCTGACATGCTTTCAGAATGGAGCATCTTGATATTATTCTATGATGGTCTGTCTGAAGTATGTCAAAAATGTCATTGGACCATTCTGCAGGGAGATCATTCCCTAAAGAAGCCCTGCAGAAGCTCAGAACTCATTGACAATGGTTGCTAAAACCAGTTATGTACACTTGAGAGGAATCCTGCCTTAACTGGGATGGCCTAAAGGAAGGGAGTTCTTGAAAATTGATACTCTGAATGCCATATTGGCTCAGAACAAATATTGACTCAGCAAGTCAATATGATTTCTCAAGTCTGAATGGATGCAAGCTGCTCCAACAGTACTAAAGAGCTCTTCTGAAGAAGAAGCTTATAATGATCCTGAGAACCCTGACAATGCAGAGGTAATATTATGGTGTGAACCTATGGAAACACCTATAATCCTTCATGGAGAAATCACCAATTTTATGGAAGGATCACAAAAGCTCTAACAAGCTTCTATAATGGTGAAGAAAAGGTTTACAATAGTAAGCCTTTTCCATCACTCTCAGCAACAGACAGAGAATTCTGAGCAGAAGCCATTTGGCTGCAACATAGTCTCTATCTATCTCAAGCCATCCAGAGTTTCATGAATGTAAAAGGTCCTCCATTAGAATTTGGAGACACAGTGGGCAGCTGAGTAAGAAGATCTACTAAAACCTCCTCCCAGTACTCTCCCAAGCAATACAGAAGAATCCAAAGAGAGAGTGCAAGGCCATTGATATAACGAATCATGGCCGAACCTACAGGGGGGGGGAGAGGACGTGAACCCAGTGAGGAAGACCTCTGGGACCCTCAGTGACAAAAGGAGTTTCCTTTGAGGAGACCAAAGGATCTGAGGCTCATCTAGAGACCATAGAGTTCCATTGACTTCCTTTGCCGCTTCATGAGCTCTGATGACATTTCTTCTGAGAGGATTGAGAATGTATTGAAGAGCAAGTTGCCAAGTACTTGGTGCAATCATAGCTGAATGCCAATATTTTGGTAATGAGGGGGGATGAATCCCCTTGTTCACAATGAACTGAAGTGATCTGGATCAACTGAAATTCTCAGAAGAAAGGATTTGAGTTCTTAATACCTTGTACCTAGGCACCATGACCTTTTGAAAGGCTTATGTTACTTGGGTCAGAGATAATCTATGCCACTCTCTGTAATGGAGAAACTAGGGATTTTGGGGCAAGCTGCAAAATCTCTTAGAGATGGCAGACAAGAAAACAGGCTTATATGGAAAGTAGAGGACATACTAGTAAAAGTTGAAGCTTTACATCCCTGCTGATTTCATAATCCTAGATACTGGGAATGATGAGGATGAATCTATCATCCTTGGAAGACCCTTCCTAGCCACACAGAGCGTGTGATGTGGACAGAGGAGAGTTGTCCTTCAACTGAATGGGGACTACCTTTTGTTTAAAAACTCAAGGATCTCCTTCTGTACCATGGGGGAAGCATAGAACTTCTTCTCTCAAGTCAATCAAAGCCCCCACAGTCAAACTCTAAGTTTGGTGTTGGGAGGCCACAACCAAACACCTAAGTTTGGTGTTGAACCCCAACCACTTAGTTTGGTGTTGGAGGTTCAACCTTGCTCTGAATTATCTGTGGGCTCCATGAGAGCCACTGTCAAAGCATTGACATTAAAGAAGCGCTTGGGAGGCAACCCAATGTTATTTAATCATTTTATTTCATTTTCATGTTTTTATTAGGTTGTGCTCTTTCTTTATCTATTTTACAAAAAAAAAAATCAAAAACAATGAAAAATATTAAAAACAACACACACTGGAGGAAGGACTTACTGGCATTTAAACGCCAGTAAGGAGCATCTGGCTGGCGTTTAAACGCCAGAACAGAGAGAGAAAGCTGGCGTTAAGTGCTAGAAACAAGCAGACAATCTGCGGTTTAAAAACACCAGGATTGCAAACAAAGGAAAGCAAGGCATTAAACGCTAGAAAACAAAGCATAGATTGGCGTTTAACGCAGAAACCTGCACATACTGGTGTTCATTTACCCAATTGTGAAATTAACCTTTTTTATTAAGAAAAACATAGAATAGCAATAATACGATCATGCGAGCTTGGTGAAACGCACAAAAGAAGCAGGAAGTGGTGTTTAAACGGCTTAAACATCATGGTCGAGCTCTGGGCATTTAAACGCCAGGATTGCACAGCAAGGGCGTTTTACAGACCTAATTGGAGCAGGGATGTTAAGTTCTATATGGCCCCACATGGATTCTGTGGACCACACCACAGGGATCCCTACACTTCTGTCTCTTCATATTCAACTTTTTATGAACTCTCTTCCCCACAAAATAAACCTCCACCATCACCTCCAATTCCTCCTGCCAAAACCATCATACAGCCACCTACACCCATCTACGAGCTAAATTCATACATCAACTTCCTTTTTACTACATCATAACCACTTAAAACCTCCAGGTGGCCGAACCATTCACACACAAAAGCACCTCCATCTCCCTCCATCTCTTCTTCTTCTCATGCCTTTCTTTTTCTTTTTCTTCGAGGATTCTCCGAGTCAGTGCATACATTTTAAGTTGGTTGTGGAAAAAAAAAAAAAAACTTTTTTTTGTTTTTTTTCATAACCACTAATGCCTCAAGGGGCACTTCCCCACAAAACTACTGGGACAAATCAACACCTCCTAAGAGAACTAAGTTCCAACATGGAACAACTAAGGGGGTGGAACCAAGAGCTTACCATCATCCTCCATGAAATTAGAGAAGATAAAGAGCTATGAGGGAGGAGCAACAAAGACAAGGAAGAGACATAGAGAGCTCAAGAGCACCATTGGTTCTTCAGAGAGAAGACACCACCTCACTAAGGTGGACTCATTCTTCTAATTTCTTGTTTTGTTTTTTTGTTTTCGTTTATGTTGAGCTTTATCTTGTAAGTGTCTTATTACATGATCATTTGTGTCTAATGCTATGCTTAAATTATGAAGCCTATGAATCCATCACCTCTCTTAATGAAAAATGTTTTAATTACAAAAGAACAAGAAGTACATGAGTTTCGAATTCTCTAGAACTAGTTAATTATTTTTGATTGTGGGACAATACTTTTTTTTTCTGAATGTATGCTTGAACAGTGCATATGTCTTTTTGAAGGTGTTGTTTATGAATGTTAAATATGTTGGCTCTTGAAAGAATAAAAAAAAAAAAATATATTTAATCTGAAAAAATCATAAAAATATTCTTGAAGCAAGAAAAAGCAGTAATAAAAGCTTGCAGAAAAAAAGAAAAAAAAGGCGAAAAGAAAAAAAAAAAGAAAAAGAAAAAGCAAGCAGAAAAAGCCAAAACCCTTAAAACCAAAAGAAGAGAGTAATAAAAGGATCCAAGGCTTGAGCATAATGGTATAGAGGCCTAAAAGGAATAAAAATCATCCTGGCCTAAGCGGCTAACCAAGCTGTCCCTAACCATGTGCTTGTGGCGTGAAAGTGTCAAGTGAAAACTTGGACTGAGCTTAGAGCAAATCGTGCTTTAAGAACCTGGACACCTCTAATTGGGGACTTTAGCAAAGCTGAATCACAATCTGAAAAGGTCACCCATTATGTGTCTGTGGCATTTATGTATCGGTGGAATACTGGAAACAAAGTGCTTAGCCACGGCCACAGACTCATAAAGTATGCTTTCAAGAATCAACATACTTAACTAGGAGAATCAATAACACTATCTGACATCTAGTTCCTATAGATGCCAATCATTCTGAACCTCAATGGATAAAGGAGATGCCAAAACTATTCAAGAGGCAAAAAGCTCAAGTCCCGCTATTCTGATTGGAGCTAAGTTTCATTGATATTTTTGGAATTTATAGTATATTCTCTTCTTTTTATCCTTTGATTTTCAGTTGCTTGAGGACAAGCAACAATTTAAGTTTGGTGTTTGTGATGGCGGATAATTTATACGCTTTTTGGCATTGTTTTTAGTATTTTTTATTAGATTAGTTATTTTAGTATTTTTATTAGTTTTTAAATAAATACATTTCTGACTTTATATGAGTTTGTGTGTTTTTTTCTATAATTTCAAGGTATTTTCTGGCTGAAATTGAGGGACTTGAGCAAAAATCAATTCAGAGGTTGAAGAAGGACTGCAGATGCTGTTGGATTCTGACCTCCCTGCACTCAAAGTGGATTTTCTGGAGCTATAGAATCAAATGGCGCGCTCTCAATTGCGTTGGAAAGTAGACATCCAGGCTTTCCAAATATATAATAGTTTATACTTTGATTTAGAGGAAAAAAATGGTTGAATGCCAGTTCCTGGCATCTGGAGTAACCCAGAACGTTCAAACGAGTTAAACGCCAAAACACGGTTAAACTGGCCTTCAACTCCAAGAAAGACCTCTACACGTGTAAAAATCAAGCTCGCCACAAGCACACACCAATTGGGCCCAGAAGTGGATTTCTGCATCCATTTACTCATTCTGTAAACCCTAGTAACTAGTTAGTATAAAAGATTTTTACTATTGTAATTCATTCTTTGGATTATTTTTGCTATCTTAGCCTTTTGGGGCTGGCCATTGGCCATGCCTGACACTTCATCACTTATGTATTTTCAACGGTAGAGTTTCTACACACCATAGATTAAGGTTGGAGCTCTGCTGTTTCTCAAGATTAATCAAAGTACTACTTTTTCTATTCAATTCAAGCTTATTCCTATTCTAAGATATTCATTCGCACTCAACAATGAATGTGATGATCATGACATCATTCATTCCCTATGAACGCGTGCCTTACAAACACTTCCGTTCTACCTTAGATTGATGAGTATCTCTGGATTCCTTGTAATCAGATCTTCGTGGTATAAGTTAGAATCATGGAGCAGCATTTCTGAGATCCGGAAAGTCTAAACTTGTCTGTATGGTATTCCGAGTAGGAGGTCTGAGGAGGATGGTGACGAGCTTCAAACTCGGGTTGGGCGTGATGACAGACGCAAAAGGATCATGGATCCTATTCCAGCATGATCGAGAACCGACAGATGATTAGCCATGCAGTGACAGCGCATTGGACTCATTTTCACTGAGAGGACAGGATGTAGCCATTGACAACGGTGATGCCTAACATAACAGCTGCCATGAAAGGAGTAGGATGTTTGGATGAAGACAGCAGGAAAGCAGAGTTAGAAGAAACGAAAGCATCTCCTACGCTTATCCGAAATTCTCACCAAGAATTACATAAGTATTCTCTATTCCTTATTTTAGTTTTATTTATCTCTTAATTCATAAAACTTTCAACATTTGAATCCTCCTGACTGAGATTTACAAAGTGACCATAATTGCTTCAAGCCAACATTCTTGTGGGATCGACCCTTATCAGTAAGGTTTATTACTTGGAGACCCAGTGCACTTGCTGGTTAGTTGTATCGAAGTTGTGAAACAGAATTAAGAATGACGTCGTATGAGTTTTTGTGCCGTTACAAGGAGAATCCTGCTTAAAAGATCTACGCACTTCTTCGCACACACTAGATGGATCAGAGTATGATCATATTTCAAGAACTCCCTTTTCTGAGGCGTTCCCATTAACACAGGATCCTCTCAGAGAATGTACATGAACTGTTATTTGCAACCATTCAATGAGTTCCTGAGATTCTGCAGGCATTCTTAGTGAGAGATCCACCTGCCAGAATGGTCATATGACATCTCTAATAATTCAGACAGACCATCAATAGAATATATCAGGATAGATCCATTCTGGAAGCATGTAGATAGGACCTTTTTGGTCAGTTGCTTGTATTCTCTCCAAGTTCATAGAGGATTCACCTTCTTTCTATTGAAGGTTTGAACATCACACCTCTAAGTTTGCTAAGCTTTGAGGAGAAAGAATTGGTCTAGAAAGCACGTGACCAGCTTATCCCAAGAGTTCAGGCTATCCTTAGGTGTAGAATCCAACTCGTTTCTAACTCTGTCTCTTACAGCAAACAGAAAAGCATAAGCCTGTAGACCTCGGGATCAACCCCATTGGTCTTAACAGTATCACAGATTTGCAAGAATTCAGTAAGAACTGAAAAGGATCTTTCTGATGGAACGTCCATGAATTACAATTCTGTTGCATCAGAGAAACTAATTGAGTTTAGCTCAAATTTGCTTCAATGGCAGGGATTGAGATGCTTCTTCCATATGTAATTGGAATTGGTGCAATAAGTCACCAGCATCTTCCTTGCATCTCCACCATTGTTATTATTTTCGGCCATGTTCCTTCTTTTTCCGAAAATTTCTGTACAGTTTTCCCAGAGAGTTGTTGCTTTAGCTTCCCTTAGCTTCCTCTTCAGAGTCCTTTCAGGTTCAGGATCGCTTCAAAAGAATGTTCTTATCCTTGTTCCTGCTCATAATGAAAAAAGAAGAGAACAAGAAAGTATGGAATTCCTCTATGTCACAGTATAGAGATTCCTTTATGTGAGTAGAAGAAAAGAGAGAATAGAAGAAGGAGAAGAGAAAATTACGAAATTAAATTAAAGTAAAAGGAAATATTTGTATGTTTATTTAATTAATTATTAAATTCGAAAATTAGAAAGATAAATAAATTTAAATTTAAAATTTAAAAATTAGTTAATTAAAAAGAAAAAATAAAATGGGGAGATTTTTTGAAATTAGAGAAGAAAAAAAAAAAATATTATTTAAAAAGATGTGATTGAAATAGAAAACTTTTTTTTAAAAAAAATATTCAAGTGTTAATTGAAAAAGATTTGAAAATCAATTTTGAAAAGATAAGAAGTTAGAAAAGATTTTGAAATTAAGTTTGAAAAAATGATTGAAAGATGATTAATTTATTTGAAAAAGATTGTTTTTTGAAAAGGAAAATTAAAAAAGATTTGATTTTTAAAATTAAAGTTGATTACTTGACTAACAAGAAACTAAAAGATATGATTTTAAAATTAAAGATTGAACCCTTTCTTAATAGGCAAGTAACAAACTTTAAAATTTTTGAATCAATCACATTAATTGTAGTAAAATTGAAATTATAAAATAAAATAAGAAAAAATTTTGAAAAATTATTTTGAATATTTTCGAAAACATTTTTTTTTTAAAGAAAAACGAAAAAGATTTTGAAAAATTTAAAAGGAATTCGAAAATATTAAAGGAAATTGAAAAAAGATTGATTTTGAAAGATTGAAAAAGATAGGATTTTTAAATTGAACACCTTGAATGTTAAATGAACACTGATGAGCGGATAATTTATACCTTTTTGGCATTGTTTTTTAGTATGTTTTAGTAGGATCTAGTTACTTTTAGGATGTTTTTATTAGTTTTTATGTTAAATTCACATTTCTGGACTTTACTATGAATTTGTGTGTTTTTCTGTGATTTCAGTATTTTCTGCTGCTGAAATTGAGGGACTTGAGCAAAAATCAGATTCAGAGGGTAGAAGAAGGACTGCTGATGCTGTTGGATTCTGACCTCCTGCACTCAAAGTGGATTTTCTGGAGCTACAGAACTCAAAATGGCACACTTTCAATTGTGTTGGAAAGTAGCATCCAGGGCTTTCCAGAAATATTAATAGTTTATACTTTGTAGAGTTTAGATGACCGCAAAAGGGCTTGAACCAGTTCTACGCTGCAGTCTGAGTTAAAACGCAGAAACACGTCAAGAACCAGGTGAACGCCAAAAACACGTTACAACTTGGCGTTCAACTCCAAAAGAAGCCTCTTGCACGTGTAAACTTCAAGCTCAGCCCAAGGACACACCAAGTGGGCCCCGGAAGTGGATTTATGCATCAATTACTTACTTCTGTAAACCCTAGTAGCTAGTCTGTATAATAGACTTTTTACTATTGTATTTATCTTTGGATTATCTTTTGATCTATTGATCATGTTTTGGGGCTGGCCATTCGGCCATGCCTGAACTTTATCATATGTATTTTCAACGGTTGAGTTTTTACACCATAGATTAAGGTGTGGAAGCTCTGCTGTCCTCATGAATTAATACAAAGTACTACTTTTTTTCATTCAATTCACTTATTCTGCTTCTAAAATCCATTCGCACATTCAATATGAATGTGATGAACTGACAGTCATCATCATTCCCTATGAACACGTGCCTGACAACCACTTCCGTCTACTTAGATTGAATGAGTATCTCTTGGATTCCTTAATCAGAATCTTCGTGGTATAAGTTAGAACCCATGGATGGCCATTCCTGAGATCCGAAAAGTCTAAAACTTGTTTGTGGTATTCGAGTAGGATTGGGAAGGATGGCTGTGACGAGCTTCAAACTCGCGAGTGCTGGCGTAGTGACAGACGCAAAAGATCAATGATCCTATTCCAGTACATGATCAGAACTGACAGATGATTAGCCATGCAGTGACAGCATCTGGACCATTTTCACTGAGAGGACAGGATGTAGCCATTGACAACGGTGATGCCTAACATACAGCTTGCCATGGAAAGAGTAGGAATTGGTTGGATGAAGACAGCAGGAAAGCAGAGGTTGAGAGGAACGAAAGCATCTCTATACGCTTATCTGGAATTCTAACCAAAGAATTAAATAAGTTCTCTATCCGTAGTTATATTTACTTATCTTATATCTATCACTTTACAAAACCATCTGAATCCGCCTGACTGAGATTTATAAGTGACCATAGCTTTGCTTCAAGCCGACAATCCGTGGAGTCGACCCTTACTCACGTAAGGTTTATTACTCGTGGACACCCATGCACTTGCCGTGGGTAGCTTTGTATCGAAGTGTTGGACAATTACAAATTAAGGTTAGGCACCAAGATTTGGAGCCATAGGCACGCGTTCATAAGTGAGAATGATGATGAGCGTCACATAATCATCACATTCATCATGTTCTTGTGTGCGAATGAATATCTTAGAGAAGAAATAGGCTTGAATTGAATAGAAAAATAATAGTACTTTGCATTAATTCATGAGGAACAGCAGAGCTCCACACCTTAATCTATGGTGTGTAGAAACTCTACCGTTGAAAATACATAAGAACAAGGTCCAGGCCAAGGTCTAAGATATCATAAAACTAATCAAAGATCAGATTCCAAAGACTCTGAATACAATAGTAAAAAGTTCTATTTATACTAAACTAGTTACTAGGGTTATAGAAATAAATAAATGATGCAGAAATCTACTTCCGGGCCCACTTAGTGTGTGCTTGGGCTGAGCATTGAAGCTTTCACGTGTAGAGGTCTTTCTTGGAGTTAAACGCCAGTTTGTAACCTGTTTCTGGCGTTTAACTCTGCTTTGCAACCTGTTTCTGGCGTTTAACTCCATAATAGGGCAGAGAGCTGGCGTTGAACGCCAGTTTGCGTCATCTAAACTCGGGCAAAGTATGGACTATTATATATTGCTGAAAAGCCCTGGATGTCTACTTTCCAACGCAATTGAGAGCGCGCCATTTGGACTTCTGTAGCCCCAGAAAATCTACTTTGAGTGCAGGGAGGTCAGAATCTAACAGCATCTGCAGTCCTTCTTCAACCTCTGAATCTGGTTTTTGCTCAAGTCCCTCAATTTCAGCCAGAAAATACATGAAATCACAGAAAAACACACAAACTCATAGTAAAGTCCAAAAATGTGATTTTTATTTAAAAACTAATAAAAATATACTAAAAACTAATCAAATCATACTGAAAACTATGTAAAAACAATGTCAAAAAACATATAAATTATCCGCTCATCAGTGAGCACCAAGATACGACTAAAGCAATAAATCAACACAAATAATACATGCAGAATCAGTTACATTATCAAAATAAGAGTCATCTTTGAGATGTATCACAGAAGTTATTCCTCCCTTTTGACTTTGTTCTCTCTTTATGCAGCATGTTCATTAGTTTTTAGTTTAGATATATACATGTATTTGTGGTGATGAATAGTAGTATTGAGAACAGATAGTCCTACTAATTTTCGGTAGTTGATAGAAAGCATCATTGAATCATAGCTTATAGCTTGTACATATCTAATAGCAACATCTGATTTTAAGAAATTTTTATTTTCAATAAAAACTCAAAATTCTGTTAAAATGACAGGTCAGCATGAACTCTTCTAAATTTGCTAGATAAAAGATGTGTACTGTCTAGGTCTAACCAAAGAGTATTAGAAAAGAATTAAACTTTCACGTTATAGGTACATCTCCCATAAAATTAAGACATATATGACAAAAAAAAAAAAAACCAAGCCAAATTATCCCCGTAAAAAAACACATTATTGACGATGATTATAGAGAGATTTTCTTGTTCCGATCAATTTTTGCCGTGTAATATTTGACAATTTGCCTCCATCTCAATCATAATAACCTACACATTAACAATCATGTGATGTATATATTAAAATCAATTATTAAAATTGGTCACTAAAAAAATAAATAAGACATATATTTATATAAAAATATATTAGTAACTAATTTTAATGTATAAATAATATTTTTAAAAATTAAAAAGATAGCTGAAGCATGTTTAAGGGTAGCCATGTATTTACTTCTTAAATAACCACCATAGTTTTCTCTTTTTTTTTCTTCTTTTTTCATTTGATATATGTCCTTCTTTTTTTCTCATCCTTCTTCATTTCTATCATCATTATCATCTTTTTCTTTGATAAAGAAATAAAAAATAAACAAAAAGATAAGGATTCAAACTCAATAAAAAAATATTGAAATTAAAATAGAAATAGATAGGATAGATTGAAATTGAGTACAAAAAGAATCACTTTACTTTCTACCAAATTTTTTAACGCAACAAAAAATGGACTCCTCAACCTAACTTGTCAATGCCATAATTTGGGAATTGAATCGAAGGAACTTCTCAACCTTCTACTCAATTCTCCTATGCAACAAGAGAGGGACTCCTCAACCTCAATTATCCACACCATGGTTTCATCACAAAACCAAAAAGGAGTTTTCAAACCTCTAAATCATTCTATACTACGACTATCATAGTTTATGAGGTATTTATAACCTCTTATTAGGTTAAAAAAACCTTAACCCCACAAACATAAGGCCCAATCTAATAATTAAATAAACAAAATCAAAATACATTAAATTAAATTAAAACATTTTAAAAATATAAACTAATATCTTCTAAATAACACTTGAACTCTTCATATCACGAATATTTGAAGCACGTATCATTCTCCTCCTCTTCAAAAAATATTTGTCTTCGAATCTTGTAGGTGAAAAAATAGTATATGAAAAGAACAATAATTACAAGGAAGATAATTTCTTTTTTTTCTTTTTGTATATTTTTTTACTCTTTTTTTTTTGCACTGTATGCTTTTTTTTTAAACAATAATATCAACAATAGTGACAAAACAATAATGAAACACAACAACTTAAGAGCGACAGATACTGGACTCTTTTTTTACGATAAAAGAAGAACAAATATAGATTAATAAGAATTCATTTAATACCTAAGCTCTGATATCAAATGATAAAGAAATAAAAAAATAAACAAAAAGATAAGGATTCAAACTGAATGAAAAAAATACATTGAAATTGAAATAGAAACAAATAGGATAGATTGAAATTGAGTACAAAGAGAATCACTCTACTTTCTACCTAATTTCTTGACGCAACAAAAAAGGGACACCTCAACCTAACTTGTCAATGACATCATTTGAGAATTGAATCGAAGGGACTCCTCAACCTTCTACTCAATTCTCCGATGCAACAAGAGAGGGATTCCTCAGCCTCAATTGTCCACACCATGGTTTCATCACAAAACCAAAAAGGAGTTTTCAAACCTCTAAATCATTCTATACTACGACTACCATAGTTTATGAGGTATTTATAACCTCTTATTAGGTTAAAATATAGAAAGCCCTAAACCCACAAACATAAGGCCCAATCTAATAATTAAATAAACAAAATAAAAATATATTAAATTAAATTAAAATATTTTAAAATACAAACTAATATCTTCTAAATAACACGTGAACTCTTCATATCACGAATATTTAAAGCACATATCATTCTCCCTCTTAGTTAAATATCACACAATTATTTTAACGATAACAAAAACACATTATTTAGTTGTAAATGACATAAAATTTTAGTGAATGACATGAGAATTTTTGGTGAATGACACCGAAATTTTTTATGGATGATACAAAAATATTCAAAGAATCACAATTTTAAACTGACTCACTCAACTAACAAAATATTTTTAAATGTGTTTTAGATTCAAAAGGCACCACAAATTATTACAAATAAACCCAAAATAACTAAATCTCTTATATATTAATTCAATATCATACAATTAATTCAGTCATAACAAAACACATCATTTAGTTAGAAATGATATAAGAATTTTTGGTAAATGACACAAAAATTTTTAAAAAAAATACAAGTTTAAAACCTTAACTCATTCAACCACAAAATACATTTAAACGTGTTTTAGAACAAAAAATATATTAATTTATTGTAAATTATACAGAAATGGCTAAACTTCTTATATATGAATTCAATACCATCCAATTAGTTCAATAATAAAAAGTGCATCATTTAGTTGAAAATACTGTGGTTAAAAAATTTTTATGTCACGGTTAAGAATTTTGGTGTCGAAATTAAAAAATTTCTTGTGTTACGGTTAAAAAATTTCAGTGCTATTTTCTTATAAATTCTGTATAATTCAAAATTCATCCTCCTTTTTTTCTTCTTCTTCATCATCATCATATTCTTCTTCTCCTTTTTATTTTACTTTTCATAATTTTTTTTCATCTTTTTAACGAGAATAAAAACAAGACAGAGAAAAAACAAAAAAGAATAAGAAATATTTAATGTTGTAAAACCACCAAGAAGGGGAGGATGAAAAGAAAAAAATGCAGCAATAACAGTAGCAATAAAAGAATGACAATGAGGAGAAAATATGCGAAGGAGAAAAAGAAATACGAAGAAGAAGTGAGCATTTCACGTGCACGTTGTGTGAGCTATTTTTATTGAGTTTGGGCTTATTTAGTTAGACTTGATTGATAAAAATACTTAGATGTATGGTGAAAACGTTAATTAAATATTTGGTTTTCCAAAGATTGGTTATAGGATTGTTTTTGTCTAAGTTGAAAAACAAATATTAAGTGTGTAACACCCTACCACACTGAGCTTTATGCTTAAGCCGTAAAACAGAGGTGGTATGGTATTACGACTTCTAAAATAAAATGTGTACATATAATAGCAGAAAGATTATAATATACTAGGAGCCTTGAAGAATAGATGAATAAAAATTGCGAAATAAAAGTCCAATGCTCAAGAAACGAGTTATCTTGCATACTAAGAAAGCTATGGCTGTTAAGTATAAAGTATCAAAAATAGGAACAGAGGGCCAAAGATATAAAGTAACAAGCTCCTAACTCAGTCTGCGAAGTCAAGACTGGCCGAAGAGTACATACACATATATTTACATATCCAAAACCTAAATTTACATAAACAAAATTCTGTCTCTCCATAAACCTCTAAGAGGATCAAAAGGATCAAGTTATGCGGAGAGAAAATTAAGTACATATATATACGTAACTATACAACCCAAAAAGTAACCCGATAACCACTTCGCTTCAGGAGCTCAGACGCTTAAGGAGGTACCGCTCAACCTGAATCTGAAAAATAACAACATAGTATGGGGTGAGAACCAGAGGTTCTCATTATGGTAAAGGTGCCACACATATAAGATATAAGGTCCTGGGAATGCCAAAGGCAATCCTAGAACGCCGACACTTAGATCATAAAGCTTAAAGTATAAACAGAAGCCATAAAACGTGGTTTACTAAGAGTATCTAAGCCTAAGTTAACTTAATCTTGAATATAAATCTTACTGCTGATGAGCGGATAATTTATACGCTTTTTGGCATTATTTTTAGGTAGTTTTTAGTATGTTTTAGTTAATTTTTATTATGTTTTTATTAGTTTTAATTCAAAATTCACATTTCTGGACTTTACTATGAGTTTGTGAGTTTTTCTGTGATTTTAGATATTTTCTGGCTGAAATTGAGGGACCTGAGCAAAAATCTGATTCAGAGGCTGAAAAAGGACTACAGATGCTGTTGGATTCTGACCTCCCTGCACTGGAAATGAATTTTCTGGAGCTATAGAAACCAAATTGGTGCACTCTTAATTGCGTTGGAAAGTAGACATTTAGGGCTTTCCAGAAATATATAATAGTCCATACTTTGCCCAAGTTTTGACGATGCAAACTGGCGTTCAAACGCCAACTTCCTGCCCTATTCTGAAGTTAAACGCCAGAAACAGGCTGTAACCTGGCATTTAACTCCAAGAGAAGTCTCTACACGTGTAAAGCTCAATGCTCAGCCCAAGCACACACCAAGTGGGCCCCAGAAGTGGATTTCTGCATCATTTACTTATCTCTGTAAACCCTAGTAACTAGTTTAGTATAAATAGGACTTTTTACTATTGTATTKGAYMMCTMYGTRATTCTGGTTCRCCRTCTYGGGKRGAAGCCAATGAACACCATTATCACTTATGTATTTTCAACGGTGGAGTTTCTACACCCCATAGATTAAGGTGTGGAGCTCTGTTGTTCCTCATGAATTAATGCAAAGTATTATTATTTTTCTATTCAATTCAAGCTTATTCTTATTCCAAGATATTCACTCGCACTTCAACCTGATGAATGTGATGATCCGTGACACTCATCATCATTCTCACCTATGAACGCGTGCCTACAACCACTTCCGTTCTATCTACAATATCTTGAGCGTGTATCTCTTAGCCTCCATTCCGAAAGATCGGAGTCTTCGTGGTATAAGCTAGAATCAATTGGCAGTATTCTTGAGATCCGGAAAGTCTAAACCTTGTCTGTGGTATTCCGAGTAGGATCTGGGAAGGGATGACTGTGACGAGCTTCAAACTCGCAAGTGTTGGGCGTAGTGATAGACGCAAAAGGATTAATGGATCCTATTCCAACATGATCGAGAACCGACAGATGATTAGCCGCGCGGTGACAGCGCACTTGGACCATTTTCACTGAGAGGATGGACGATAGCTATTGACAACGGTGATCCCCCAACATACAGCTTGCCATGGAAAGGAGTATGAATGATTGAATGAAAGCAGTAGGAAAGCAGAGATTCAGAAGGAGCAAAGCATCTCCATACGCTTATCTGAAATTCCCACCAATGAATTACATAAGTATCTCTATCTTATCCTATATTTTATTTATATTTTAATTATCAAAACCTCATAACCATTTGAATCTGCCTGACTGAAGATTTACAAGATGACCATAGCTTGCTTCAAGCCAACAATCTCCGTGGGATCGACCCTTACTCACGTAAGGTTTATTACTTGGACGACCCAGTGCACTTGCTGGTTAGTTGTGCAGAGTTGTGAAAAGGAGTTGAGATTACAATCGTGCGTACCAAGTTTTTGGCGCCGTTGAGATCACAATTTCGTGCACCAAATTTTTGGCCCCATTGCTGGGGATTGTTCGAGTTTGGACAACTGACGGTTCATCTTGTTTCTCAGATTAGGTAATTTTATTTTAATTTTAAGCTTTCTGTTTTTATTAGTTTTATTTTCGAAAAATTTTCAAAAAAAAAAATAAATTATTCTATGACTTCAAAATTTTTGAGAATGAATTCTAGAGTTTCATGATGATCTGTTGAAGTCTGGCTGGCTGTGAAGCCATGTCTAATCTTTTGGACCGAGGTTTCAACTCATCATCACAAGAGCTTGTTGATTTCTATCAATCTTGCTGTTGAATGTAATGATTTGCTAAAGTTTGGCTGGCCATTGGCCATGTCTAGTGTTTTGGACTGAAGCTTTCACTGAAAGCTTGGCTGACTAGTAAACCATGTCTAATTCCTGGACCGAAGCTTTAGACTAACATTGCATGATTCCTGGAATTCTTATTAAAAATTTTGAATTTCTTTATTTTCTTTTTCCAAAACAATTTTCGAAAAATACAAAACTTTTTTATAAAACCATAAAAACCCAAAAATTTTGTGTTTCTTGTTTGAGTCTAGTGTCAAATTTTAAGTTTGGTGTCAATTGCATCCTTTTAATTTTGCTTAAATTTTCGAAAACTCATGCATGTGTTCTTCATTAATCTTCAAGTTGTTCTTGATGATTTTCTTTGTTTCATCTTTGCATTTTCATGTTTTGTGTCTTTTCCTGTTTTTCATATGCATTTTCAATTTGTTAGTGTCTAAACATTAAAAATTTCTAAGTTTGGTGTCTTGCATGTATTTCTTTTCTTAAAAATTTTCAAAAAAATGTTCTTGATGTTCATCTTGACATTCAAAATGTTCTTGGTGTTCATCTTGACATTCAAAGTGTTCTTGCATATTTTTCTTGTTTTGATTCATAATTTTCATGTTTTGAGTCATTTTGTTGTTTTTCTCTTTCTTCATTAAAAATTCAAAAAATCAAAAAAATATCTTTCCCTTATTTCTCTCATAAATTTTCGAAAATTTGGTTTGATTTAGTCAAAGTTTTTAAATTTAGTTGTTTCTTATGAGTCAAGTCAAATTTTCAATTTAAAAATCCTATCTTGTCAAAAATTTTTTAAAAAAATCAAATCTTTTTCATTTTCTATAGATATTTTCGAAAACTTTTAAAAATTGATTTTCAAAATCTTTTTCTTACTTTTATTTCATATTTTCAAAATTAAATGCTAACAATTAATGTGATTGGTTCAAAAATTTTAAGTTTGTTACTTGTCTAGTAAGAAAGGTTCAATCTTTAAATTTTAGAATCATATCTTTTAGTTTCTTGTTAGTCAAGTAATCAACTTTAATTTCAATATCAAATATTTTTAAATTTTTTTTCAAATCTTTTTTAAAATAAATTTCAATCATCTCTTTTTCAAAAATCAATTTTCAAAATCTTTTCTAACTTCCTATCTTTTCAAAATTTGATTTTCAAATCTTTTTCAATTAACTACTTAACTTTTTGTTTGATTTTAAAAAGTTTTCTATTCCAATCATATATTTTCTCTAAAATTTGAAAACTAAATAAATTAATTACTATTTCCTATCCTTTTTCAAATTTTATTTTATTTCTTTTCATAATTTTTGAATACTAACCAATAATTAAAATAAAAATAAAAATATTTTCCTTTTATTTAATTTAAATTCGAATTCTTCCCCCTCTTATCTCTTTCTATTTATTTATTTAATCACTAACACTTATCTTCTTCTTAAAATTCGAACCCTCTCTCCTTCTCTGTGTTCGAATTTTTCTCTTCTCCTTCTTCTATTCTTCTCTTCTTCTACTCATATAAAGGAATCTCTATACTGTGACAGAGAATTCTTCTTCTTTTTTGTTCTCTTTTTTTCATATGAGCAGGAACAGGAATAAAGGCATTCTTATTGAAGCTGATCCTGTACCTGAAAGGACTCTTAAGAGGAAACTAAGAGAAGCTAAAACACAACCCTCTGTAGAGGACTTGATAGAAATTTTCGAAAAAGAAGGAGACATGGCCGAACCCAATAACAATGGTGGAGATGCAAGGAAGATGCTTGGTGACTTTATTGCGCATGTATAAAAAAAAAAAAAAAAAAAAAAAAAAAACAAGAAATTTTTTTAAATATTTAATCTTTTCAACAAAATAAAAAAAAAAAAAAAAAAAAAAAATTTAAATTTATCCTGCATCCTGCTTGGCGGAGTTTCCCTGAGGATAAGGCATCTTGGCTTTATATTCTTCAACCTTTAGTTGCTGTAGGTTTATTTCCCCTAGAGGTGGTTGGAGAAGAGCCTTTTTAAGAGGGGTTGTTATATCAGCACTTGCAGGTGTCTAATCCTTCATTGGCGTTTGAACGCAGGATTGGGCTGCTGGATGGGGTTAACGCAAGATTATTATTTTCTGGTCGTAATTTGAACGCCAAACTGGGCAAGGAAAGGGCGTTCCAACGCCAACTTTCTCTTTTCTGGCATTTGAAGCCAGAAGTGGGCATCCACTGGGTGTTGATCGTAATAATTATACATGGCGTTTAAGAACACCAGAATTATTCCTCTCTGGGCTTTGCTGTCCTCAGAGGGATTTTGGGCAGTGGTTGGTCATCCTCTTTCAGTTGTTCCTTTCTTGGCTTTTTGCTACTTTGAGCTAATTTATTCAATGTCTTCCCGCTCTTAGTTGGACAGCTTGGCATTCTTCTGTTATCTGTTTAGACTAGCTGCTGTCTTGTCTGATTCAATGTGCTTCCATAGATTCTTGTTGCATTTTTAGTGTCTTGGAGCATCTCTTTTTAAATTCCCTCTAATTTGTTTGTCATAAGGAGTAATGCTGATTAAGTTCAACAATCTGTTTTTGAGGATTAGGATCAGTAGTTACTGTCTGGTCTTCTTTTATAAGAAACTCACTGCTTAGTACAGATGTTGATTTCTATGCAACCGTATCTATGAGTTTTGAGCTTCTTCAATCGTCTTTCTCATGTGTATAGATCCACCAGCTGAGTAGTCTAGAGACATTGGCTCTTTTATAT
>QBTX01002403.1:0-20644 GCA_003063285.2 Arachis monticola
CAGTGCACTTGCTGGTTAGTTGTGCGAGGTTGTGAAGAAAGTGTTGAGTTATAAACGCGCATACTATGTTGAATGCCATTGTTGATGATCACAATTTCGTGCACCACTGTCCGACCTGGGTTGATTGACGACAAGTCGACCGACCTCTTCAGGTCAGGACTATCCGACCTCTTCTCAAAAGAACTCGGCCAAATCATCAGGAAAGCCCAAAAAAGGGCCCAAACAGAGGAACACGACCCAAATCCAAAGGCAGCCCAAGCCTATAGAGATAATGGGGGTTCCCTTAAAGATAAGATAACTTCACTCAAAGATAAAATAAAGATAAGATAACTATCTTATCTCCAGAAATGTCACTCCACACTATTATAAATACACTGGAGCACCCAGGTATAACTCATACTCTGATTCTACTAAAAACCTGCTTAAGACCCTTGCTAACTTAAGCATCGGAGTCCCTTGCAGGTACCACTACCCTTCGGTGATGAAGGATCAGCACAACCACCAAGTCCAACAAGTCGGACACAACAGCACCGCCCAGCACAGAAGATCTCGTCCGAGATCAACCTACAGTTTCAGGTAACCCTTGGAACATTGGTGCCATTGCCGGGGAACCTGGAAGTCATCCCATCATCATGGCAGACAACCTTGACAACGACCACAATTCTGATCTGGAAAACAGAACGCCACATAAAAACGCGGATGTCACACTAGAAGATGCTTCTCAACCTAACAAAGATAAGAATTCACCAAACACAGGAGTCATGGAGGCACTTCAAGATCGCCTAAAGCAACTTGAAAAAGAGGTCGAATATCAACGGGAAGTCGAAAGAGACCTACGAAGGGAAGCTAGGCGACGTCGAGAATTAGAAGACAAGCTCCTAAAGCTTGAAGCCGATCTCAAAGCTAAAACTACTCGATCCAGCCACGAAGATAGTTCCCACAAGGACCAAGACCCATTCACCAAAGAGATCATGAAGGCCAAAATCACAAAAGATTTCAAACCCCCGACATGACTCAGTACAATGGCACATCAGATCCCAGCCATCATCTCAATAATTTCAGAAGTAGAATGTATCTCACCGACGCCTCAGATGCAGTCCGTTGCAAAGCCTTCCCGACTACCTTGACAAAGATAGCAATTAAATGGTTTGACAATCTGCCCCCTAGGTCCATCTCAAACGTTGACGACTTAGCCAAGAAGTTTCTAGCCAGATTCTCCATCCAGAAAGACAAAACTAAACACACCCCAAGCCTGTTAGGAATCAAGCAAGGAGATTGGGAAAGTCTTCGTAACTACATGAAAAGATTCAACAAAGCATGTTTGGACATACAAAGTCTACCAACAGAAGCAGGCATCATGGGTCTCATCAATGGCTAACAAGAAGGACCATTAGTCACTCCATATCGAAAAAACATCCCACATCTCTGAACAAAGTACAAGAACGAGCAAAAAAAATACATCAACATGGAGAAAAACTCTTGACTAGGAGAGACCTCAAAGTCCGAATTCTCCTACTCCTCTCGAGATAAGGATAAAGAGTCCAAGAAAAAAGAAGATCAGCATGGAGAAAAGATCAAGAAAAACCACTTACACCCCTCTTTGGGTGTTCTTTGTAGATGTCTATCGAGAAGTATGCCATACTGAAAAGATACCCCCACCTCGCCCACTCAAAAGCAAGAAAGGAGGAGGAAATCGGGCAGAATACTGCAAATACAATCAGATTTATGGACATCCCACCAACGCGTGCTTCGATTTGAATAATGTCATAGAAAAATTGGTAAGACAATAGAGACTAGATCGGTACTTAGCCAACAAATCAAATGAGCCAAGAAAAAAAAGAAGGGATGAAGAAGTCGGACGAACTGAACGACCACCTTGTACCCCGGAGAGACACGTTCACATGATACACAGAGGATTTGCGGGAGGAGGAATCTCTAAATCATCTCGCAAAAGATATCTCAAAGAAATATATCATGTCGAGGGAGGAGAAGGAGCACCCGACCTCCCCACTATCACTTTCACTAAAGAAGATGCAGCTGGCATCATCTCAGGACATGATGACCCCATCGTCATCACTATCATATTGGCCAACACTAATTTCCACCGCACGCTGATGCACGGAAACTTGTCTCTCAACAAATTTCCCTCGGCAAGTATACCAAATTATCATCAAGTAAAAACTCACAATAGAGTGAGCATGAAAGTAAAATGCGGGAAAGATAAATGACATGGAATGTAAAGTTACAGAATCTTAAATGGGGAGTTGGGGAGATGGGCATGAAAGTAAATAACAGAAAGTAAAGAGAATGGGTAAGATCAGATATGGGGAATTCATTGGGCTTAGGAGATGTTGCATTCTCCGGATCAAGTTCATCTTCATCTCTTCCTCAATCAATGTATTCATTGATCTCCTTGGTAATCTTAGGTGATTGGATCCCAATTCCTTGGCAACCCAATCTCTCTAAGCTTGAACAATTGCCCAATTCTTTGATTTAATTGCTCATGGGAAGAGATGAAGTATGGTCACTGATTATACCACATGTATTTCCAAATCAAAGTATTGGTAGTATTATATGTCACTATATCCATCAAAACCCCAATTCGGTCCAACATGAGAAAGCATTTCTAGCATGATCTCCTCATTCCTCTTCCAAGGCTCAGAGGAGATCCAGTTATGGAGAGTCTCTTTTCCAAGATAACAAACCAATTGGTTGAAGACCGAAAGCTTTCTAGTAAAATCAAGAGAAAAGAAAGAGGAAGAAGAATGAAAACTATAATTGATCCATCAAATTACAACAGAGCTCCCTAACCCAATGAAAAGGGATTTAGTTGTTCATAGCTCTGGGAATAGAAAACAAGAAAGAAAAGTACATTCTAAAATTAACTAAAGATTGCAGGTAAAGTAAAATATACAGAGTGTAGCTTCCAATAATGCCAACCTTTTCTTTCTAGTTCAAAACTACCCCTATATATACTACTCTTCTAATCTTCTAGTTAGCTTTTCAAGTCTTGGATATGGGCCTTTGATCTTTAGTTGAAGCAGTTACAGTCCTCAGTGGGCTCAGCTTTGCTTGCAGAAAAAGAGTGAGTCAGGCATGATATGCAGTTAGTCAGGACGTTAGTGGCGTTAACGTTGAGCTACGTTAGTGACATTAACTTTGTCACTAACGTCCCAACCCAATTGAGCTACGTTAACCCCAATGTTAGTGGCACTAACGTGACCACTAACGTAGCCTTTCTATCCTTCGCTAGCGTTATTGGCACTAACTTTGCCAATAACGCTACATTCTTGCCCTTTCTCCTACGTTAGTGCAACTAACGTGACCATTAACATAGGCATGCCATGACACAAAGGCGTTAGTGACACTAATTTTGTCACTAACGCTACAAAATTCCTTCTCTTCCATGTTAGTGCTCACGTTAATGGTGTTAACGTGGCTACTAACGCGGGAGTATTTTGCCATCTCCAATGTTAGTGATAAAGTTAGTGTCACTAACATTGTCATCTCATTCCTTGCTCCACGTTACCCTTAACGTGGCAACTAACATAGGTAATCTTGGCTTGGTCCAACGTTAGTGACAAAGTTAGTGTCACTAACGTTGGCGATTTCCTCTTTGCTCCACGTTAGAGTTCACGTTAGTAGCACTAACGTGGCCCTTAACGTGGTTATGTGTGGCCTTTGCAACGTTAGTGGTGTTAACTTTACCACTAGCGTTGGAGCTTCCTCTTCCTTCCACGTTAGTTCCTACGTTGGTGTAGCAAACATGGAAACTAACGTGGGTTGTGATGGCTTTCGATGGCGTTAGTGGTGATAACTTCACCACTAACGTTGCAAGCTTTCTCCCTTTCCACGTTAGTGGTCACGTTAGTGATACTAACGTGGCTACTAACGTGGTTCTTCTATGCTTCCTTTGTCCTAAAATTAAACAAACAGGGTGCATCAAAGCTTTGTTTCAGGTCATGAGATTTGCATTATATAAATTGGCATTCAACTCATGCATTATTCTCATGAAATGTTGTAAAGTTCACAATGTTTGCTTGAATCAAGGTGTAAGTGTACATTCAACCAAAACTTGCTTATTTCCTAAGAAAGTGCATGAAACTACCTAAAAACAGTAAAGAAAAGGCTAGTGAAACTGGCCAAGATGTCCTGGCATCACAACACCAAACTTAAAGCTTGCTTGTCCCTAAGAAAGTACTGAAACATAAGAATGATGGATGAGAGAATAAGAGAAATAAGTCCTTATTATAGAAGTTAAGTCCTTAGTTCATGGGGTTTCATGCATAGCAACTTAGGTTCATGCCTTTGCTCATTTCCAGGTCCTTATCATGTCCTTGAACACTCACTTGATTGCATCCTATGAGACCCTTATTCATTGATCCTCCCCCTTTTTTTTTCAAGATTTATTGCTTTCTTAGGCTAAGTGATTTGTGAGGGGGAGACTCTTTAAGATAAGCTTTCAGCTAACACTCCCGAACCTGTTGGTTGAAGGTGCTAGGTGTTGAAACACCCCTAAGGACCTACTCCCTCAAGTCTCTCCCCCACACATACACACCACAGGCATATAGTTTGTTATTTTCTTTCTTAATGCCTTGGTGTCCAGCACCTCTTTGGGTTACTAAGTGCTTTGTAGCAAGGTTGCTCTTGATAGTGGATTTTGAGTTGATAATCTTGGGTTAGTTAACCCAAGTTACAAATGATGAAGCACTCCTAAGAACTTATTCATCCAAGCAGATCCTTTACACAAAAGCACCACAGACACATGCCTCAAGGTTCAAACCCTTGGTGCCTAGCCTTATTTCATTTTCTTTTCTTTCTTTTTTCTTCTTTCCTTCTTTTTTTTCACACTTTTTTATTTGTTTTTTATTGGAATCTATTATTCAGCTAATCTCATAGGATGCATTTTCAAGTATATGATTCAAAACACATAATTGTCCTTATACCTCATTGCTGAACCAACTTAGCTAATCAATTACCACACCACAAACATTGGGGCTTTACTTCATAATATGAACTCCACTCCTGTTCTTCATATATTCCCTTTTTATTTAGCTCAAAAGACAAGCACACAATTAAGAAAGATGAAAATGCAGCAGGGAACTTAGCTAGTAAAACAAAACATCAGTAAAGAGAAACAAGCAGAATATGAATGTTCATGAAAACATGATTAAATCCTACTTCCACCTTAAGCATTACAATTCAGAGACAGTTAAGTACAACACAACCTCTTGTTGTTTTCTTGTTTCTTCCTAGTCATCATCATCCTTAGCCTTTGTGCTTCCCCCTTTGTTCTCTTTGAATAAGGGTGTGCTTTGTCCTCCAAGTGATTGATTGATTTCCTGTAACACAATTTCTTGGAAGTTGCTTTGTACCCCCAAGCACTTGAAAGATGGTTAGCATGCATGTATGCTTGTAATTTTCTGAACTTAAGTTGGTGTGTGAACACCAAACTTAGTTCCTTGCCTACTGCAATAGCTTCAAATCATGCAAGGAATCTCATGTGCTTTTATTAAGMAAACAGCTATGAACTRGAMWCTAAACACATATCAAGTARTTTTTCTRATTGTTGGAGTCAGCGATTTGTCATTGAAGGGTTGCAATGTGATTTTTGATTGAAGTCTTTGGTGGAACACCAAACTTAGAATTACACATTCACCCTTGGGTTGTTTTGATGTTCAACACCAAACTTAGCTCCTCACAAAACAGAGAAATCTACTTGTATCTTTTATTGAGACAATCATGAAAAGAAAACTACCTCAAGTTGGGTTGCCTCCCATCAAAGCACTTTTTTTAGCGTCGCTAGCTCGACGATTGGCCTTCGTCAGGCTGGTTGATAGTGCCTCAAGTCTTTCTCCTTGTAGTAAATCTATCCCCATTGGCCTTATTAAGAATTTCCACATGTTCTAAGGAGAGAACTCTGCTGATGGTATATGCTTGGGGTAGCTGAGATGGAATGGTGGGGAGATGAGGTGGGATTAGTGAAAAATGAGCAGAGATCACTTTATCTCCTGGATAGAAGTCCTCTGTAGGGATCTTTTTGTTCCTCCATCCCCTTGGCACCTTTTTCTTTTCTTCCCTTAGTGCTGCCTTGCTCCTTGTGGCCTCTTTTTCCAGGGAAACATTGTTGCTAGTCTCATATAACTTTTGTGGGTTCAGCTCCTCCTGTGTTTCCCTTGGCTGTTGTGCCTCCTGACTGCATTGCTTGTCAACCCAAGGGATTCCTAGGTGTCCTATTTGTGCTTCTTTGTTTGTTTCCTCCATGGGTGTCCTATTGTGGTTCTCCTTGAATTCTTTTTTTTCTTGATCTGTTTCTTGTGAGGGCTTGAAGATATTGAAGGTAAGTTGTTCATCATGTATCCTCAATATTAGTTCCCCTTGCTCCACATCTATAAGTGCTCTGGCCGTGGCTAGGAAGGGTCTCCCCAGATGATTGGATGGATGCAACTCTCTTCCATCTCCAAGACAAAAAAATCTGTGAGAAGTAGTTCCCGACCTTCACCAGCACATTTTCAACCACTCCTATTGCTTGTTTTTGAGTTTTTCAGCCAATTGGATTATTACATCTGTGGGTGTTAGCTCATTGATTTGAAGCTTTTTCATGAGGGATAACGGCATTAAGTTGATGCTTGCTCCCAGGTCACAAAGTCCCCTATCAATCCTTGTTTCTCCTACAGCACAAGGGATGTGAAAACTCCCTGGGTCCTTCTTTTTTGTAGGCAACTCTGTCTGAATGAGAGCACTGCATTCCTTATTCATCACTATTGTTTGCCCTCCCTTCAATAATTTCTTCTTGGTCAGCAGCTCCTTCATACACTTAATGTATGAGGGCATTTGTTGGAGAGCCTTGATGAATGGTATGTTTACATGGAGGGATGCAAACATGTCAAGGAATCTTGAGTATACTTTCCCTTCTACACCCCCTTGAGTCTTTGGGGAAATGGTGCTTTGGGTGCATAAGTGTTCAATACCTCCTTCTCCTCTGGCTCTTTTCTTTGTGTAAGCTCACCTCCTTGGTCTTTCTTATCTAAATGCGCTTTTGAACCACCTTGGGGGTGCCTGATGGTTTGTTCACTTCTTCCAAATTCTCCTCATCACTTAAGTGACCATCTTGCATTCTTCCCATCTCACTTTCTTTGCTTCTCCTCTCGGATTTTTCTCCGTGTCACTTGGGAAGCTATTGGTAGGCTTAAGGATCTGCTGAGAGAGATATCTTACTTGAGATTCGAGCCTCTTGATGGTGTCCCCCTGATTCTTTATGTTAGCTCGTACTTCATCCTTGAACACTCTACTGTCTTGAACTTCCTTGCATATGCCTTCGAGCAAGGTCTCAATTCTGGAGAGTCTATCTTCGGATGGTGATGGTGGGTTGAGGTTAGAGGGTTGAGACTGGCCATTTTAGGTTTGATATGGCTGCTGAGAAGTGTTGTTGAGTGGGTGTTGATATGATCTCTGTGTGGAATGTTGGTATGCTGCATTATTGTTGGGGTTATGATGTCTCTGATCTTGGCTTTGGTCTTGTTGATTTCCCTACCCAAAGTTTGGATGGTTCTTCCAACCAGAATTGTAGGTCTTGGAGTATGGATCATGTGATTGCCTGGGTGCGTTTCCAACATAGTTGGCCTGTTCCCAGTCACCTCCTTCCTCTGTATTCACTCCTTCTTAAGTTGGTGGTGGGGTAGTAACTGCTGCAACTTGGTTCCTTTCCATCTGCTTGGTAAGGTCAGCCAACTACTTGGTGATCATCTTGTTTTGAGCTAGCAGTGCATCCATATGGTTCAACTCCATTACTCCTCGAGTGTTGCTCCTCTCAAAAGCATAAAAGTAGTCATTTTCAGCTACAATCTCAATGACATCTATGGCTTCTTCAATGGTCTTCTTCTTGTTTAGAGATCCCCCGGAAGGGTGGTCTACTGCCTTCTTTGATTTGTAAGACAAGCCTTCATAGAAAATATGTAGTTGCACCCATTCATTGAACATGTCTGGCGAGCACCTTCTTGTTAAGTCCTTAAACCTCTCATATGCCTCATAGAGAGTTTCACCATCTTTTGCCTGACGGTTTGTACCTCAGCTCTCAACCAGTTGATCCTTTGAGGAGGATAGAATATCGCCAAAAACGTGTTCACTACATCTTCCCAGGTTGTTAAACTCTCCTTCGGGAAGGATTCCAGCCATTTAGATGCTTTGTCCCTGAGTGAAAAGGGGAACAAAAGCAATCTATAGGTGTCAGGATGAACACCATTAGACTTCACAGTTGTTTTGGACAAGGGTGATGAGTTGGGGCTTCAGTTTAAAGTTATTGGCATGTATGGTTGGTTTTTGGATGCTACTTCCACTTTCCTAGATTTGGATTAATATAAGAGCCTAGAACTCTTCTCTCCTGCCCAGCATGATCTAATGGACCTTCTCTGGCATGGTTGTTTATTTCCACCTCATGGTGGTTTTCCATGTTCTCCTCCATGTCTGTCTCAAAATCCTCCTCTTCTTCCTCAGTACTAACGACCCTCTTCCCTCTTGCTTCACTCCTTAATGTAAGGAAGGTCCTCTCAGGTTCAGATTCAAAGGAGGTTGAAGCTCCTCTTCTTCTACCTGTCGTACAATCAGCAGATTACACAAGCAAGAGAAAAGTGAAGAAATCACTCTTGTTAAGGTTACTATTAGTGTGAGTGAAGCAATTTATCAAATAGTTAGTGGATTAGTTGAAAGAGTTGTGAATTAACTGAGAAAATTAAACAAAAGGAAATAATAAATGAAAATGGCAGAGACTGAAAGTAAATGACAGAAACAAAATAATTGAAACAAAATAATTGAAACAAAAGAAAATTGCTCAATCTAGTTATCCTCTAATTTAATCATTGTCGATACAAAATCAATCCCCGGCAATGGCACCATAAACTTGATGCACGGAAACTTGTCTCTCAACAAATTTCTCTCGGCAAGTATACCGAATTATCGTCAAGTAAAAACTCACAATAGAGTGAGGTCAAATCCCACAGGGATTGATTGGTCGAGCAATTTTAATTAGAGGAATGTTCTAGTCAAGCTAAGCCAAATTGAGTTGAGAATTGCAGAAACTTAAATGCAGGAAACATAAATGACATGGAATGTAAAGTTGCAGAATCTTAAATGGGGAGTTTGGGAGATGAGCATGAAAGTAAATAACAGAAAGTAAAGAGAATGGGTAAGATCAGATATGGGGAATTCATTGGGCTTAGGAGATGTTGCATTCTCTGGATCAAGTTCATCTTCATCTCTTCCTCAATCAAGGCATTCATTAATCTCCTTGGCAATCTTAGGTGATTGGATCACAATTCCTTAGCAACCCAATCTCTCTAATCTTGAACAATTGCCCAATTCCTTGATTTAATTGCTCATAGGAAGAGATGAAGTATGGTCACTGATTATACCACATGTATTTCTAAATCAAAGTGTTCATAGGATTATATGTCACTATATCCATCCAAACCCCAATTCGGTCCAACATGAGAAAGCATTTCTAGCATGATCTCCTCAGTCCTCTTTCAAGGTTCAAAGGAGATCCAATTATGGAGAGTCTCTTTTCCAAGATAACTAACCAATTGGTTGAAGAACGAAAGCTTTCTAGTAAAATCAAGAGAAAAGAAAGAAGAAGAAGAATGAAAACTATAATTGATCCATCAAATTACAACAGAGCTCCCTAACCCAATGAAAAGGAGTTTAGTTGTTCATAGCTCTGGGAATGGAAAACACGAAAGAAAAGTACATTCTAAAATTAACTAGAGATTCCAGGTAAAGTAAAATATACAGAGTGTAACTTCCAATAATGCCAACCTTTTGTTTCTAGTTCAAAACAACCCCTATATATACTACTCTTCTGATCTTCTAGTTAGCTTTTCAAGTATTGGATATGGGCCTTTGATCTTTAGTTGAAGCAGTTACAGTCTTCAGTGGGCTCAGCTTTGCTTGCAGAAAAAGGGTGAGGTAGGCATGATATGCAGTTAGTCAGGACGTTAGTGGCATTAACATTAAGCGTAAATTCTAGTTCGAAGACGTTAGTGACATTAACTTTGTCACTAATGTCCCAACCCAATTGAGCTACGTTAATGATGCATGGAAATTCTCTCTCAACAAATCTTCCTTCGGCAAGTTGGTGGACGAAATTGTGATTCATATGTTATTGCATTTTGTAAAATTCATTGCTTTTTCTTTCCCTGGCAATGGCGCCAAAAACATGATGCCAATACCATGGTTTACAACTATGTGTGGTCACAACTCCGTTCAACTTAACCAGCAAGTGTACTAGGTCATCCAAGTAATACCTTATGTGAGTAAGGGTTGATCCCGTAGAGATTGTTGGTATGAAGCAAGCTATGGTCACCTTGTAAATCTCAGTTAGGCAGATTAAATGGTTTATGATAAGTTCGAAAATAAATAATAAACAGAAAATAAAATAGTAAATAGTTACTCATATAATTCCATGGTGGGAATTTCAGATAGGCATATGGAGATGCTGTGCTCCTCTTGAATCTCTACTTTCTTATTACATTCATCCAATCCGCAAATTAAAAATAGGGAGTAGACGGTGAATGCAACATCCCCATAGTTCGCCTATAGGAGAGCTTATGATCCTGAGGGGACCCAAAAATAAAGATGCTAATCTGTCACAATGCAGCACCGCTCTCACAACAAACAAGCCCTAAGAAAATAGAAAATAATTTTTTAGTTTATTAAACTAAACTAAAAATTTCAACACCAAAATGTAGAACCCAATGCAAGATAAAAGAAATGGAAAAAGAATGACAAAATAGACAATATAGAGACAATAATACTAAATGGAGATTAAAAATAATAAAGATAGTCACAACCCGTGCAAGTGGAAATACAAAGAGAATCGTATATGAGAGTAGAAGGAGGAAATAATAACGAACACCTTATATAGAAGATTGAGAAGAGAGGAGAGATATCTAGGATAGTAAGAAACAGAGAGAAAGAGGAGTAGGAAGAGAAAAAAGAAAAGGCAAGGAAAATTATCTTTTCCGGAGTTGGTGGCTCATTTCTCCCTCATCGGTGGGGATAATAGGATCACAAAGCCACTTCCAACAACCGCCGGTGGTGGGAGGGGAGAAGAGCGTGAGGTAAGAAAGAAGGAAGAAGTAGACAAAAATGAAGGAAAGAAGAAGAACCAAAGAAAATAAGAGTGAAAGAATTGAGAGATAAGGGAGAGAAGAGAATGCAACACGGCGGTGCACTGATATTTATAAGTAAACGCGGCGCATTATGGGACGCGTGGCGCGTCCGCCGCACCCGCTTACCCGCGTGATTTAGTGGGCAAAAGAGAAATTCAAGTGGACGTGTAAGTGTCGGTCACATGTACGCAGTGACTACTCGTCGTGCCAAACGCACGGAACTTCAGGCAGTTACTAAATACCCAGCACAAAACTCCTCTGTCAGTGTACCAAAATACCGCCTTCCTCTCTCCGTATCTTCTCTAATACCAGACTTCGCGTATGTTGCGCCGCTGTATCAGAGGCAACTAAGATGCAAATGCGCAAGAATTTCTGACACGAAAGCTATTCTAAATTCCAAAACACTTCTAACATGTTAGCTGACTAATGTCTAAGTTTACTGAACTCCTTGTCAAAAACGACTAAGCACCACTCGATTCCATGTTTTCCAATGAGTGATTAACAAGATGCCCCTCCAATAAATGCAGATAAAATTCTGGAGGCGACCAAGCTGGGTGTCGAACCACAAAATTGCTAGTGTGAGCGTAACAGAAATTGTCATTGAAATCTCCGATCGTCCAGTATTAGCTCAATAGATCGCGTGGAGTCACGCAAACGCGTGAGGTGGCTCTCTTAATGCAACACCGGAACAATGCAATATCCACTACACCGCACAGCGAAGTTCCAGCACGGTATAAACTCCTAAACTACGGATGTATGCATTTGAGAGCTCTAAAGAGAGCAAATCGACACAAATACATTGAGCACTATGAATCACTGATGGCGGCCCGTCCATTAAAGCTTACGCGTATAGGAAATTGGGCACAGTTCTTATATTCTGAGAGAAGATAAAAATTGGGAAACTGAAACAATCCCCTAGGCTTAAGGAAAAATTAACAAAGACAGAAGAAAACGAGAACACTCAAAAAGAATGAACCTATAAAGTAAGAGATAAATTATAAAAAAGGTCGATCATACCATGGAAGCGTTGGGTCCTACATATATATATAAGCACTGCCTCTCATGATATAACGTCACTGTTTATCTCTATATTTAGAGACGAGATCCATCAAACGCTCAAGATCGCTAAACTCCTTGTCATGGAAATAGGTCCCTCTCACAGAGGAAGATCATATTCAAGGCTCGCTTCCTGTGAATAATCTTTCTCGAATCTTCTACACATGATACAAGGCTTCAAAATGGTGGCCCATTGAGACTTTTGAAAGAAGGTATAGGGTTCTGCGAGGGTGACATTTAGGTGGAACAACTCCGGAGTGCATCCATCCTTTCTCCACCACATAAAGGTCCCATCACAACCTTAACTCAATCCTTTTCGCCTCCTGGAATTAACCTCACAACCTTGAGTTTTAGAGAAGGACTTGATCCACAGAACTTCGAAACCTACTCAATTCTTTTGATATTTTGGTCATGTACCGCCTTCACATTTTCTTTGTAGAGCCTTGAGTTTTCATACGCTTCTAGCCGAAGGCACTTCCATTCTACTTAAGTTACAACTTCCTTGTCAGGATTCTCTTGCACCAAAAGCGTCCAACCCAATCCTACCGAGTTGCCATTCCCTTCACAGCACATTAAATGCTTCTTTATGCTCTCTCATCCCCTCCGATACTACGAATAAGAGGTGACCTAAGGATCCGTATACTATAGAATGACTAGGCAGAACGAACTCATGCCGATGTGTGTCTTCTAAGCAATGTGATAAGCCCATATCACATCTTCAAGCCTAGAGGAGCTCGACAAGTCCCTTCTATGAGGTTAAATAACTCTCAATCTTTTCTTTCCACAGTATTAGAAGCGCTTGAATGCTATCTTCTCTATCCTAGTTAATCGCTAGACAGCCAAGTCGGCTTGGTGCCATTGGTTGGTAGAGTGGAATGGTAAGATGAACCACTGTACGCACGCGTCGCCACCTGGGAATTGTGTGTAGAATAATGCCCCTCCCATGTTTCTTTAGGAAACCTATCATTCTTCTATAATAAAAAATAGAGTGAGAGCTGTGTGATGCGACATACACGAGTATGCTCAATCGGTGATCCCCAAAAGTGACAATATTGATGATTATCCTAACTCAAACAGGAACAAATATTCGTCTTATGAACAAATTAAAACACCAGTCAAGTATCACCAGAAAGAAGAAGGCAAGAGAAATTGCTATAACTCACCTCAGGCACACAGTAATTCTTATGTATAATCATAGTCAAACAGCTAACAAAAATCCCGTCAATAAGAAATCTCCATTCGAAAACTTCTGGAAAGGCCCAATGAAATCAATACCCAGTTGTAACCCATAGGGGCACCAATACTGACCAAACGCTCAAAGTATATATTTCAAAAGCCGAACAATAAGTTGTTGAGGAAAAAGCTCTATGTGTCTAGGGGGTCAGGATAAAATCTTAAATGCCACTGCGCATGTAATTGGAGAACTGCATCCCCTCCCGTGATGATGGATATACTTTCTGCACCTTATATGGCCAATTTGAGAGATAGCAAGAGTCACGAACAATAATTATAAACCTTAAATGTGTGGGCGCACACCAAAAATCACACGAGTCTCATACATTTTCTTGTGCGCAGTCTCTTGTCTGATGACCAAAGTGTCCAACTCCACTACTCAGAAAGATGTGGTCTCTAAGCGCTCTAAATCGAATGATTTTGGATTGCGCCGGACACACCTTCTACATGTATTCCTGGATAAGTCACAAACACACGATTCTACTCACAAATATGGGATCATGTAAACCACAATAATGTAATGACTTGGACTCGCTCCTTAAGGCTTATCCTTTTGATGCTTAGAAAAATTTAGAGGAGGAAAGGTACGACTAACCAAATAATTAGCTTTAGGTGCATACCAAGGAAACACCTCATATATTGCTTGCAAGCTATAAAGTCTGAAAATGCATCATTGGGGGATAGGGGTTGTAATCAAGTGGAGTCCACTTTTTAAATGATGTTTACTAGGTGACTCAAGTTGTCCGCCACAAAATTTTGGGAACGCACTCTAGTGCTCTTTTTGCACTATTTCTAAAGTTCAACCTCTTGCAGTAACAAACTCCCAATGGATTAGACTGCGCAATTTGTGATTTTTTGATCATCTTTCAGATTAAGCTAAAATACTTAACAAAGCTCCGCATGGTCCTGAATACTACTGAGCCGGAAACTTAGTTCCAAGTAAAAATAGAGCTCGGAAAATTTATCCAAAGCGAAGAAAACAATAGCTAAAGTTGATAAGTATGTTCAGGATGGTAGTAATAATTTGGAGACCTGGGAACTCATCTAAAGTTTTAGAAGCAATAGAAAGCAAATAATATAAAGGGGGTCCTATCGATTTTCGGTCTGTTGAGTCCAGTGGCCGCTCACTAACCCTGCATAGTATAGATGCGTCACAACATAGATCTCGAATGGCTACTAACAGTCATGAGCTTCCGGGTAAGACTCGAGGTCTTCAGGAACCTTGGTTCAAATGCTTCTTGTATATTCTTCCTTAATCTCAAACTCACTAAAACGTCTTTATAACTGCAAGTATGCCGAGGAGACAGGGGAGTACTAGGCATTAGTCCCGCAACACCTTACTTGAAAGGTCTCTTTTTCTTTGAGACCTAAAAACCCTGTCTAAATGACCCAATGAATAACGAACGGACTTCCGTCACAAAGGATGGGTAAGAATAAACCCAAAAATCAACATACTACCGTTCATTGCAAGGTCAATAGGAATATAAGCTCTCAGTATTAGAAAACAGACATATGGAGCCCCTAGAAGCAACAGGATGTCACAGAGGTGATTAAATTCCTTTAATTTGAAATGGGGACTACCTGGTGTTTTGTTAGAACAAATGGATGCCAACTTTGCCATATTACCCCAAAGTGAATTCCCTCTGATGACATCTAAATCAAAAGAAGTGAGTGAAGCACAAAAAGTGCTTTTTTCTCAGTTCAGAAGTCAAGAAGAGCCCGCCCACAGTCCAAACACTCTATAGTTTTGGTGTTGGGGCAATCATAGGCCACAGACATTGATGCTCTTTATATAGTTAGATGAATTGATCAAAACAATAGCATACGTAAGTTTGGTGTTAGACCCATAATAGACAAACTCCTAAAGTTTGGTGTTAGGACTATAACAACATTGACCTGATCACCTGTGAGTCGTCTTCCCCAATGAGGAAGCCCTTCCACATGTCAACGCCTAAACGACATTATAAAGAGCGCGTTGTTTGGGGTATTATGCAACCCAATTTTAATTTATCTACATTTATTTTATTATTATTGTTATTAATTTCTTTGTGTTTTATTAGGTACAAGATCATGATCATTGGAAGTCACGTAATAATATAAAAAATTAAAAAACAGAATTAAAACTATGCAGATGAGGAAAAAATCACAGCCTACGAGGAAGACGGAAGGACAGACTGGTCATGTTATATGCAATTCCACTCAAACGCCAGTAAAGTGGAGCAAGATCTGGCTGGTCCGGTTCCAAGTCAGATGCGTAATACCCGCCAGAAACACAGATATTGACATTGAATCTGGCCTGCTGAATATGCCCAGATAACAAGCAACATTTCTGGCTGTTTGAATGATACGCCAGGAATAATGCCTTGAGAAAAAGCTGGTGCTAGAATGGCCAGTACAGAGCATGATGAATAATCTGAGCGGTTCGAGAATAAAGATCATAGTCAGTATTCTTCGCTACATCGCTCAGAACGAATGAATGCTACAATCAAATTATAACATCGGGGCCCGTTGAAGAAACGCTCCAGGACACGGTGAATCAATTTCATCAAACCGATCGCGTTTAAAATAAAGTCCACAGAATAGATGTAAAAATAATTCATGAACCGGAGGCAATTTTTGGGCAACATGCGCCGATTCATTTGGTTTGCAGTGGAGCGGTCTATGTAATTTTTTTTCCCCAACCAATGAATGAACACCCGTCAGGATCTGTGGACCCACACCATGTGGTTGAATCTCCTCCGAGATTCTTGTGGACCTGTTCGCCATGTTATCGTATCCGTGATAGGCGGTCACAACATACCCACTCTAATTTCAGCACTAATGGATATCGATCCTTCAGAGATTGTTGGACCGCGGACACAAACAAGGACCCTCATGCACACATTCTCTTAATAGCGATTAACATATACTTGAAGTGTCCCCACCAATTTAGACCTCCTAATCCATCGGCGAAAAAGATATAAACACTAATGGTCATTCTCCAGCATGTCACATTATACGTTGTACTATGTTACTTCCTATAAATCTTCCAATCTCGTATTTCCCAATTACCCCCTTCACCACGCATCCGACCACAATCACATCTAACTCTTTCCATTAACACGACACCTACCTTGCAAAATTCAAAAAACACACCTTCCGCCCAACCTCAAACCCACACTAAAGATGGTATCGGCCGAACTCTACCCTTATTCCACTATATATACTTCCTTCCTATTCTAAATCTAAATTTCAAATTTTTCACATTACAAACATACAATAGAACCCCTCTTACAGCTATATGGCCGACATATACATCTTATCGGAATGTAGATTGACACTACCATCCCCTCACAGGTGTGTCTCAGTGGCGATATCCATATTTTTTTCTTTCTTTTACTTCTTCTTGCTCGAGGGCGAGCAATATTTTAAGTTTGGTGTGGTAAAAGGCTAATGAGCTTTTTGTTTTTCAGGGGCAATATACATCAAATGGCATCCCCTAATATATGAGCCAGGAGAAATCCTCAGAAGAAAGGATTAAGGGTTAAGCAAAAGCTTCCTACCTTCCGAGTCATGGGAGAGGAAAGATTCATCTCCAAAAGCATCAAGGATCCAACTTCTATGATGTTGTTGGCAAGAAGAAGTGATCCATTGACGGTCCCTTTCTAAGTCAAAAGAAAAATGAGGTATCCGGAGAGTCCACACGAGATTCCGAAGGAGAGGTTGGGGAATTGTCTAACACGAACCCCAATACAACAAGTCCGAAATAAATTAATGGTTAAAAAGAGTTCTATGCCAATCATGGATCACTTGGAACCAAAACTGATCAAAGTATGAACCGCGAGTCCAAAGAATTATCTCACAATGGTCTGGCGGGAAATACTTAGATTTATAGTCCGGAGAACTGTGAGGTATGGTCATGCTCCACTTTGCCCATGATGCAAAGAGATGATACGCCCCTAAACTAGAAAGGGTCAACCTTTAATCAAAGGTTGGACCATGTCCTAATGAACATATATGTGGAAGGAGCTCAATGGAAAAGAGACTCCAAGAGGCAGCCAGTTCAACTAAGAAGGACTGGACTCAAGCCTATGGCTAGAGGATGGTTTGGAGGTTCATTCAACGCTCCATCATTCTCCACTAGCAACCGATCTGAATTTACTTGATCGGGCCATCATGATTCCATATAGCATCATGATTGGAGAGGAAGGTCGAAGTTCAGAAATCATCTCCAATGAAATCATACAAAATAGCTGAAAAAGCCCTCACCTTGTACAAAGGCTAGCTTTTCTCACCTTTTTCCATCTATGTTACTCAGCTGGAATTTCATAAAGGAGACAGTCTCTTTGAGGAGGATAAGAGCCCTATCACCAAGAATGGAGAGGAGCTAAAGCAAGAGAGACCCTCCACGGATTTCAAGAGATGCATGAGGGAGCTCATCATTCAAAGAAATCCCTGAGATGCCTCAAGGGGATGCACTTTCTCCTCAAAACAACTATTGGGAAACAAAGTCTGTACTCAACACTTCCTTAGAAAATTTTGAGCTACAATATGGAACAATAAGGGTAGAACATTCATGAGCACTCCATCATCTTCCTCCATGAAATAAGAGAAAGATCAAAGAGCAATGAGGGATGAGCAACAAAGGCAAGGAGGGACATAGAAGAGTTAAAGGCATTGTTGGTCCTATCAAGAACAAGACGATCACACTACACAGGGTGGATTCCATTCCTTGTTCTTAATTATCTTCTGCTTTTCGGTTTTTATGTTGTGTTTCATTTTATGTTTTGTGTCTCTACTTCATGAATGCATTAGTGTTTAGTAACTATGTCTTAAATGTTATGAATAATTCCATTAATCCTTCACCTCCCTTAAATGAAAAAAATGTTTTTAATCAAAGAACAAGAAGTAACATGAATTTCGAATTTATCCTTGAATGTAGTCAATTATATTGATGGTGGTGGCAATACTTTTTGTTTCTGAATGAATGCATTGTAAAGTGCATATTGTTGATCTTGTTGTTTTGAATGTTAAACTGGCTCTTGAAAAGAACGATGACAAGAACAGATAGACAAGCAAAAAATCCATGAAAATTGATTCTTGCAAGCAAGAAAAAGCAGTGAAAAAGTAAAAGCCTTGCGAAAAAAAAAATGCGCGAAAAAATAATAGAAAGAAAAAGAAAAAGCAAGCAGGGAAAATGCCAAAGCCCTTAAAACCAAAAGGCAAGGGTAAAAAGGATTCAAGCTTGAGCATAATGGATAGGAGGGCCCAAGGAAATTAAAATCCAGGCCCTAAGCGGCTAAATCAAGCTGTGCCTAACCATGTGCTTGTTCATGCAGGTCCAAGTGAAAGCTGAACTGAGTGTTAAAGTCGTGATCCAAAAGCAAAAGAAGTGTGCTGAGAGCTCTGACACCTCTAATCTGGGGGCCTTAGCCAAGCTGAGTCATAATCTGAAAAGGTTCACCCAGTCTGTGTCGTGGCATTTTATGTATCCGGTGGTAATACTGGAAAAAAAAGTGCTTAGGGCCACGACCAAGACTCATAATAAGTACGCTGTGTTCAAGAATCAATCACTTAACTAAAGGAGAATCAATAAACACTATCTGAAATTCTTAGTTCCTAGAGATGCCAATTCATTCTAAATTAAAAACAAAGAAAAGAGATAAACTGTTCAGAAGCAAAAAAGCTACAAGTCCCCTCATCTAATTAGAATTATATACCATTTGATATTTTGGAATTTTATAGGTATATTCTCTTCTTTTTATCCTATTTGATTTTCATTTTTCTGGGGACAACCAGCAAGTTTAAGTTTGGTGTTGTGATGAGCGGATATTTATACGCTTTTTGGCATTGTTTTTAGGTAGTTTTTAGTAAGTTCAAAGCTACTTTTAGGGATGTTTTCAATTAGGTTTTATGTTAAATTCACATTTTGGACTTTACTATGAGTTTGTGTGTTTTTCTGTAATTTCAGGTAATTCCTGCTGAAATTGAGGGACTTGAGCAAAACTCTGAAAAAAAGGCTGACAAAGGACTGCTGATTGCTGTTGAATCTGACCTCCCTGCACTCAAAATGGATTTTTCTGGAGCTACAGAACTCCAAATTGGCGCGCTCTATGGCGTTGGAAAGTAGACATCCAGAGCTTTCCAGCAATTATATAATAGTCCAATATTTTATTGAGAATTGACGACGTAAGTGGTGCTCAACGCCAAGTACATGCTGTTGTCTGGAGTCAAAACGCCAGAAACACGTCAACAACCCGGAGTTGAACGCCAGAAACACGCTATAACTCGGCATTCAACTCCAAAGGAAGCCTCAGCTCGTGGATAGATACAATGCTCATCCAAACACATACCAAGTAGGCCGCAGAGTGGATTTATGCATCACATTACTTACTCATGTAAACCCTAGTAGCTAGTTTAGTATTAAATAAGACTTTTTACTAAGTGTATTAGTCGTCTGGTCTAGCCAGTCCTTTTTTTTGGGGGGGATCTTTATCATTTGATCTTAGGATATTTGACGATTGTTTAGACTGGGGGTGGCCTCTCGGCCATGCCTGAACCTTTCACTTATGTATTTTCAACGGTGGATGGAGTTTTCTACACACCATAGATTTGGGTGTGGAGCTCTGCTGTACCTCAAGTTTCAATATAATTACTGTTATTTTCTATCCAATTCTCTTTTTATTCTTATTCCAAGATATACGTTGCACTTCAACTTGATGAATGTGATGATCCGTGACACTCATCATCATTCTCACCTATGAACGCGCGTGACTGACAACCACTTCCGTTCTACCTTAGGCCGGGGCATATCTCTTAGATTCCCCAACAGAAATCTTCTGGTATAAGCTAGATAGATGGGCGGCATTCATGGAATCTGGAAAATTCTAACCTTGTCTGTGGTATTCCGAGTAGGATTCCGAGAATCTGGAAAGTCTAACTTTGTCTGTGGTATTCCGAGTAAGATTCCAGTATTGAATGACTGTGACGGGCTTCAAACTCCTGAGGCTGGGCGTTAGTGACAGACACCAAAAGAATCAAGGGATTCTATTCCAACCTGATTGAGAACCGACAGATGATTAGCCGTGCTGTGACAGAGCATAGGACCATTTCACTGAAGAGAGATGGGATGTAGCCATTGACAATATGGTGATGCCCTACATACAGCTTGCCATGGAAAGGAGCAAAAAATGTAGCGAAAGGATTTGGAT
>QBTX01002404.1:0-20641 GCA_003063285.2 Arachis monticola
TACTTTGCCCGAGATTTGATGGCCAAAACGGCGTTCAAATCAGCTTCAGAATTCTCGATGTTTAACGCCGGAACTGGCACAAAAGTGGGAGTTAAACGCCAAACTGGCACAAAAGCTGGCGTTTAACTCCAAGAGAAATCTCTACACTGAATGCTTCAATGCTCAGCCCAAGCACACACCAAGTGGGCCCAGAAGTGGATTTTTACGTCATTTACTCATTTTGTAAACCTAAGCTACTAGTTCATCTAAATAGGACCTTTTGCTATTTATTTTCTCTTGATCACTTTAGATCTTCAGATCATCTTTGGACATCAGTTCTTAGATCATTGGGGGCTGGCCTCTCGGCCATGCCTAGACCTTGTTCTTATGTATTTTCAACGGTGGAGTTTCTACCACACCATAGATTAAGGTGTGGAGCTCTGCTGTACTCGAGTATCAAGCAATTACTACTATTTTCCATTCAATTCACTTATTCTTGTTCAAGATATTCATTGCCCAAAACTTGATGAATGTGATGTATGTTGACGACTCATCATCATTCTCACTTATGAACGCGTGCCTGACAACCACTTCTATCATAACAAGTTTGAATGTGGTATCTCTTGGATTCCTTAATCGGAATCTTGTGGTATAAGCTAGAATATTGGCGGCATTCTTGAGAATCCGGAAGGTCTAAACTCTTGTCTGTGGTATTCTGAGTAGGATTCAAGGATTGAATGACTGTGACGAGCTTCAACTCGCGATTGTGGGGCGTTAGTGACAGACGCAAAAGAATCACTGGATTCTTTCCGACATGATTGAGAACCGACAGATGAATAGCCGTGTGTGACAGAGCTGCGTTGAACATTTTCACTGAGAGACGGACTGTAGCCATTGACAACGGTGATGCCAACATACAACTTGCCATGGAAGGAGTAAGAAGGATTGGATGAAGACAGTAGGAAAGCAGAGAGACGGAAGGGACAAAAGCATCTCCATATGCTTATCTGAAATTCTCACCAATGAATTACATAAGTATCTCTATCTTTATTTTATGTTTTTTCATCTTTTAATTATCATCTCATAACCATTTAATTGCCTGACTGAGATTTACAAGATGACCATAGCTTGCTTGTACCAACAATCTCCGTGGGATCGACCTTACTCGTGTAAGTTTATTACTTGGACGCCCAGTGCACTTGCTGGTTAGTTGTGCGAAGTTGTGATAAAAGAGTTGAGATTGCAATTGAGGTACCATGTTGATGGCCCATTGATGATCACAATTTGTGCACCAATGTTTTTGGCGCCGTTGCCGGGGATTTTTAGCTTGGACAACTGACATTCATCTTGTTGCTTAGATTAGGTATTTTTCAGAATTTTTAAGAATGAATTCTAGAGTTTCAAGGTGATATTTTTTCATCACAAAAGCTGATTATTCTCATCAATTTAGCTCTTGAATGAATGTCCTCTGAAGCTTGGCTAGCCATGTCTAATTTCTTTAGACTAGCTTTAGACTAACATTGCATGATTCCTGGAATTCTATTTAAAATTTTGAATCCTTTATTTTACTTCTCCATATAATTTTCGAAAACACAAAAAAAATTTATAACATAAAAACACAAATATTTTATGTTTCTTGTTTGAGTCTAGTGTCTAATTTTAGTTTGTGTCATTGCATGTTTTGTCTTCTAATTTGGATTCAGCATTATGTTCTTCATGATCTTCAAGTTGTTCTTGATGATTTTCTTGCTCTGATCTTTAAATTCTCTTGTCTTGTGTTTTGTTTTTCTCATATGCATTCTCAATTTGTTAGTGTCAATAGTATACAAACTTCTAAGTTTGGGTCTTGCATGCATTTCTTTTGATTTTAGTCATTTTTGATTATTCTCATCATTTAAAAAAATAAAAAAAATATTTAATTTGTGTCTTTTCAAGTCATAATACAGAGAATTGATAGATTCAGAACATAGCATGAGGATTACACAGAAAAAGCTGGGCGTTCAAATCGCCCAGGAGAAGGAAAGACTGGCTTTAAAGCCAGCCAGGTACCTGGTGGGCGTTTACCCAAAAGGGTAGCATTTGGGTTAAACCGGATTACATTCGGCGTTTAACCAGATGCACAAGAGGGAAGATTTTGTTTTAATTCAATTTTTTTTCAAGTTTTCAATTTTTCAAAATCAAATCTTTTTCAAATCTTATTTTTCAATCATAATTTTCAAAAATCAATTTCTTTCCATTTCAAAATTACTTGCTAACAATTAATGATTTGATTCAACATTTCAAGTATGTTGCCTTTTCTGTTTTTATTTTGAATCATATCTTTTAATTTTTGTTAGCCAAGTCTATAATTTTAAAAATCAAATCTTTTTAAATTGTTTTTCAATATATCTTTTCAGTCAATACTCTTTTAAACATAACTTTTCAATCAATCTTTTTAATCACATCTTTTTTCAAATTAATCTAAAAACAATCTTTTTTTCTAATTCAAAATCCTTTTCAAAATCACTTTTATTTCTTTCTAATTTAATTTTCAAAAAATTAATCAAATTTTCAAATTTCTTTTAATTTTTAATCTTTACTTTATTTCAAAAATTCTTCCCCTTTCACATCCTTTATTTATGGACTAACACTCTCCTCATGCACAATTCGAACTCTATCCCTCTTGATAAGTTCGAATTCTTCTACTCTCCTTCTATTTTTTTTCTCTGACACTCAAGGAATCTCTATCTGTGACATAGAGAGATCCATACTTCTTGTTCTCTTCTCTTTCATATGAGCAGGAGCAAGACAAAAGCATTCTTGTGAGGCTGATCCTGAACCTGAAAGGACCTTAAAGCGAAGCTAAGAGAAGCTAAAGCACAACTCTCTGTAGAGGGATCTAACAGAAATCTTCAAACAGAAGAAGAATGGTAGCCAAAACAAACAACAATGCAACAATGCAAGGAAGGTGCTGGGTGACTTTACTGCACCTACTCCCTGACTCTATAGGAGAAGCATCTCTATCCCTGCCATTGGAGCAAACAACTTTGAGATTAAGCCTCAATTAGTTTCTCTAATGCAACAGAATTGCAAGTTTCATGACTTCCATTGGAAGATCCTCATAAGTTCTTATGTTATTCCCTGTTTGTTGTAAGAGACAGAGGTAGGATATGGTTGGACTCACAACCTAAAGAAGCCTGAACTCTTGGGAAAAGCTAGTCAATGCCTTCTTGGCAAAGTTCTTTCCACCTCAAAAATTGAGTAAGCTTAGAGTGGAAGTCCAAAGCTTCAGACAGAAGGAAGGTGAATCCCTCTATGAAGCTTGGAAAGATACAAACAATTGATCAGAAATGTCCTTCTGACATGCTTTCTGAATGGAGCATCATAGGTATCTTCTATGATGGTTGTCTGAACTTGTCCAAGATGTCATTAGACAGCTTCTGCTGGAGGATCTCTTCATCTGAAAGAAGACGCCTGCAGAAGCTCAAGAAACTCATTGAAATGGTTGCAAATAACCAATTCATGTATACTTCTGAAAGGAATCCTATGAACAATTGGGACAAATCAGAAGAAAGGAGTTTTGAGATTGAACTCTGAAAACCATATTGGCTCAGAACAAAATATATGACTCACAGTCAATATGATTTCTCAAAGTCTGTCTGGAATGCAAGCTGCACCAGGCAGTACAAGGACTGCTTCATCTGAAGAAGAAGCTTATATCCTGAGAACCTCAATGGAAGAGGTGAATTACATGGGAGAACCCTATGGAAACACCTATAATCCTTCATGGAGAAATCATCCAAATCTTCTCATGGAAGGATCAACAAGACCTCAACAAGGTTCAACAACAATAATGGGTGGAAAGAAACAGGTTAGCAATGGCAAGCCTTTTCCATCATCTTCTCACAACAGACAGAGAATTCTAACAGAGCCACTCTGACTTAGCAACCATGATCTCTGATACTAATCCAAAACCACCAACGTTTCATGACTGAAACTAAGGTCCTCCATTAGAATTAGGAGGCACAAGTGGGTCAGCTGAGTAAGAAAAGTACTGAACTCCCTCCTAGTACTCTTCCAAGCAATACAAAAGAATCCAAAAGGAGAGTGAAGGCCATCAACATGGCCAATTTGGAAGGAGGAAGAGAGGCAGTGGTAGCCATAGAGGAAGACCTCATGGACGTCCACTGGCCTCCAATGAGTTCCTAATGAGGAACCATGGGAATCTGAGGCTTACTAGAACCATAGAGATTTCCATTGGCTTTACTTCTACCATTCATGAGCTCTACGAAGTCTGATTTTACTCAATACCTGCTTAATACCCTTACTAACTTAAGCATCGGAGTCCCTTGGAGGTACCCCCCACCCTCCGGGGATGAAGGATCAGCACCACCACCAAGTCCAACAAGTCGGACACGGCGGCTCCAGCCACCATCAACAAGTCGGACACAACAGCTCCGACCAGTACAGAAGATCTCGTCCGAGATCGACCTACAATTTCAGGTAACCCTCGGAACATTGGTGCCATTGCCGGGGAACCTGGAAGTCATCCCATCACCATGGCGGACGACCATGATAATGACCACGATTCAGATTTAGAGGATAGAACGCCGAACAAAAACGCGGACACTACACCAAAGGATACTCCTCAACTTAACAATGAAAAGGATTCTCCAAATGCGGGAGCCATGGAAGCGCTTCAAGACCGTTTAAAACAACTGGAAGAAGAAGCCCTACATCAACGAAAGGCTGAGAAAGACCTACAAAGGGAGATKAAGCGACGCCGGGAATTGGAGGACAAACTCCTAAAACTCGAAGCCGATCTCAAGGTCAAAGCTAATCGATCCTCTCATGAGGATAGCTCCTGCAAGGACCAAGATCCATTCACCAAAGAGATCATGAAAGATAAAGGTCCCAAAGGACTTCAAAGCTGCAGACATGACTCCCTACGACGGCATATCAGGTCCAAGTCATCATCTTAGCAATTTCAGAAGCAGGATGTATCTCACAGAGGCCTCAAATGCAATCCGTTATTCTCCATCTAGAGGGACAAAGCCAAACACGCACTGAGCCTATTAGGAATCAAGCAAGGAGATCGAGAGAAGCCTTCGCAACTACATGGAAAGATTCAACAAAACATGTRTGGGCATACAAAGTCTGCCAACAGAAGTAGCTATCAGGGGCCTCATCAATGGTCTACGAGAAGGACCTTTTAGCCACTCAATATCCAAGAAGCACCCAAACATCTCTAAACGAGGTACAAGAACGAGCAGAGAAGTACATCAACATGGAGGAAAACTCTCGAGTAGGAGAGTTCTCAAAAACCGAACATTCTTACTCCTTTCGGGAAAAGGATAAAGAGTCCAAAAAAAAAGAAGATCAACATGAGAGAAGCCTAGAAAATACCACAATTACACCCCTTTGGGTGTCTCTTGTGGATGTCTACCGAGAAATATGCAATACTGAGAAGATCCCACCACCTCGCCCAATCCAAAACCAAAGAGGTCGGACGCGTTGAGGGTCCACCTCACACCGAAGAGGTCGGACACGGTGAAGGTCCACCTCATACCGAAGAGATCGGACGCGTTGAAGGTCCACCTCGCACCGAAAAGGTCGGATGCGTTGAAGGTCCACCTCACCCCAAAAAGGTCGGACGATTTGAAGGTCCACCTCACCCCAAAGGGGTCGGACGAGATGAAGGTCCACCTCACACCAAAGAGGTCGGACAAGTTGAATGTCTCACGCCAAAGAAGTCGGATGAGTCAGACGAGTTGAGTGTCTCACACCAAAGAGGTCGGACGAGTTGAACGTCCACCTCACACCCCTGAGAGACATGTTCATGGAGGATTCGCAGGAGGAGGGATCTCTAAATCATCTCGCAAAGGACACCTCAAAGAGGGATATTAAGGAAGGYAGAGAGGTTTGAATAGGARAACGGGGTGCAAACAAGCCTTCCGAGATTACAAAAAWTCTTGGGGCAACCACCCATTCTTACCCAACCAAGGGAAAGTGAAAAGCTCATATTATACCTCATAGTAGGAAGTCGGGCAATAGCCTCATCACCAGTTAAAGAAGACAAAAGTGGGCAACAACTCATCTACTTCATCATCAAGGATCTACAAGGGGCTGAACTAAACTATCAAAAGATAGAAAAGTTCGCCTACGCCCTCACATTCTCTTCTGGACAACTCTGCCCATATTTTCAAGCTCACACTATTAGAGTTCGGACCAACCAGCCCATAAAAGGCACTCTACAAAAAACAGACTTAGCTGGAAGAATCCTACAGTGGGCAATCGAGTTATCTGAATTTGATCTTCTACATGAAGCTCGGACAGCCATCAAATCACAGTATCTGGCCGACTTCATTACAGAGTACACTGACACCCTGGGAACTCCTACAAAATGGAAACTCTACAAGGACAACTCTCCAAACAAAACCGGGAGTGGTGCTGGTGTAATTATAGAAAGCGATCAGGGAAGCCAAATCAAGCTAAATAACCAAGCTAAATATGAGGCACTACTGGCTGGTTTAAGGCTAGCTAAGAAGATAGGAGCTTACCGTGTCAAGTGATTCACAAGTAGTCACCTCACAAATAGAAGGGAGCAACCAAGCTGAGGATTTCACCATGAAAAAATAGCCCGGACAATTCGGGGTCCCTGGACAAAACCAGAGAACAGCCCGGACAATTCGGGGGACCCTGGACAAAAACAAAAAACAGCTCGGACAATTTGGGGAATATGAAGTCCGACACATACCTCGGGAGCAGAATGCCCGAGCTGATGCATTTTCAAAACTAGCCAACACCAAACCAGGAGGCAATGACAGAAGCCTCATCCAGGCTACATTACAAGACCATAACAAGGAAGGAAAACAAACCCTCTCCTCGGGGTCCGGTGACATCAACTCATTCTACGGAACCTCCTAAGTCGCACACAGTACTCAGGGTCAGCCACAGTAACACGCATTAAAACTATGGAATCCAGTCAATCAGACATGCCGTCCGGGATCTTAGTAGACATCTCAACAATATTTTTTCAAGAAGAGATAGGTCAACCATGGGGTTATTACCAAACAACTCAGACAAATAAGGAAACAACTCGGACAATAATAGCAAAACATCAAGTGTCAGACACAACAGTAAAAGGGAAACCCCAGGACTCACACGAAAGTCCAGGGGCACCCTTTGGAGGCAACAAGAGAGCAAAAACCCAAATACAAAGTCTAAAGCTTTACATCAAAAGCATGTTAGCTTCTACATTGCCCCACCAGAGGAGCTCATCAATGTAACATCACCTTGGCCGTTTTCAGAATGGAGACTCGACCTCCTCGGACCCCTTCCCCAAGGATCAGGCAAGCTGTCCGACCCGGGATGTTTAGCGACAAGCTGACCGACCTCTTCTCAAAGAGCTCGGCCAATGCCCGACCTCTTCACAAAGAGCTCGGCCAAATCGCCATAGGAGCCCAAAGTAGTCCCAAAACGAAGGAGCACAGCCCAAATCTAAAGGCGGTCAGAGCCCAGAAAGTTGAGGCGGTTCCCTTGAAGATAAGTTGACCTCACCCAAAGATAAGATAAGATAAAATAAGATAACTAACTTATCTTATCTAGAAAGGTCACTCCAGACCATTATAAATACGCTGGAGCACCCAGGTATAACTCATACTCTGATTCTACTCAATACCTGCTTCATACCCTTGCTAACATAAGCATCGGAGTCCCTTGCAGGTACCCCCACCCTCCGGGGATGAAGCATCAGCACCACCACCAAGTCCAACAAGTCGGACTCGGTAGCTCCAGCCACCATCAACAAGTCGGACACAACAGCTCTGACCAGTACAGAAGATCTCGTCCGAGATCGACCTACAGTTTCAGGTAACCCTCAGAACAAAAAGGTTTTTTAATGAGGCGCCAAGCCAAGACCTACAAATCACCCGACTTAGAGGATTAACCTCCCACATGTATATATTTGCATTTTCTTTTGAATAAAATCTATTTAGATCTTCTACAAATGCTCAAGCCGCATTAATCTAAAACATTCATCATCCGATTATAAAGCTACAGATCGACAGAAAGTGAAAATTAAATTCACTATGCGATCATGATAAAGACCAAAGATGAAAACCAAATTTATTAAGAGGTCGACCAAATGAGCGTTGAACCCAATCTCTACAAAAATGGCAAAGATGAAAACAGAATAATGCAAGAAGTTATAGAAAGTGATCCATAGAAAGAACCTGACGAGGTCCTAATAAAATGGATTGCTATAAAATAACTTAAAGACTGACTGATGTAAAGAAGTCAGACTAGTCGCAATAGCCGAAGTTATAAGTAAATCCCTGGAAAGAGGTCTGGCCAGCCCTATAAAAGAGGATTACTATAACTTAGAAAGAGCCCGACATGACGAGGTCGGCCCAAAGCATAAAAGTGATAAAAGTAATCCCTGAAAGAGACCTGAACAAGGTKGAGGATTACAAAAATAACTTAGAAGGGCRCGACATGACGAGGTCGGCCCAAAGCATAAAAGTTATAAAAGTAATCCCTGAAAGAGACCTGAACAAGGTCCAAGAAAGAGGATTACAAAAATAACTTAGATGGGCCCGACATGACGAGGTCGGCCCAAAACATAAAGCTACAAAAGTAATCCCTGAAAGAGACCTAAACAAGGTCCAAAAAAGAGGGTTACTAACAATAACTTGGACAAAATCGACACAACGAAATCGGCGACCTCCACGTTATATAAAGTAATTCCTAATAAAGACCTGAACAAAGTCCAAACAAAACAAGTTGCTGGAAATAACATCAGGCAAAGGAATCAAGCCAATCCAAAGAGGTCAGACAACGAAAAGTTCCAATGCTCCCAAAACCTAGAAAGGTACCAGGACGAGTGCAAGCAGGCATGATATAAAATCTACTAGTTATGATAATAGCAAGCTTCAGAGGCCACCAAAATCAGCCCCAAAACCTCGAAACTACTTTGTTTTTCAAAATAAAGTTGTTAAACAAGCAACCAAGAGAAGTGTCAACAGTCAGCAAAACATCATTTACAAAATAAAGAGTTTAAAAGCCCACAAAAGCCGGGCTATCTACACAAGCATTTAGAAAACTCAGCAAACATCTGAAGGCTTCTCTGCAGCATCAACACGAGGTGAAGGAGGACGAGTCTGAAGAGGCACTGCATCCACCGTCCCATCATTCCTGTTCAAGATGTGGCAATCTGGTTCTGACTCAGGACGATCGATCTCAGCAGTGGAAGTCAAAGAGGTTGACACGACATAGGTTTTGGTGACAGGCAGTGAAGGACTGATAAACCCCGATTTCGTGGTTTATTTTGTGCTTATTTTGAGGGATTTATTCACCTTTTCCCACATTTATTCAATGAAATAGCATGGTTTCGTAATTCTCCTTTGAATTGTGCTTGAATGTAAAAACATGCTTTTTAGGCCTTAAATCGATCATTTTAATTCATTTTAATTCCATTCGATGCCTTGATGTGTTTGTTAAGTAATTTTAGGTCCATAAGGCAAGTATTGGATGGAAGAAATGAAGAGAAAAGCATGCTAAGAGGAGAATGCATGAAGAAACAAAGATTTGGAATGCACCAATGGGCGCGCACGCGCAAAAATGGTTTTCCACAAGGACGCGCACGCGTACATACCGCTTCCGCACGGATGAGGATTTGCCAATCGACGCACACGCGCATATGGCGCGCGCGCGCCAATACTCTTACTTGGCCGACTTAAAGGCAAAACGCTGGGGGCGATTTCTGAGCAGCCCAGGCCCAATTCCAACTTGTTTCTGAGTGTATTTCATGCAGAATTGAAGTCCAAGCAAATGGGGAGCAATTAGTTTTAGCCAACATGAGCCTTTAGTTAGTTTTCTAGAGAGAGAAGCTCCCTCTTCTCTCTAGAATTAGGTTAGGTTAACTTCCATCTTAGATCTAGGTTTAATTCATGCTTTGATTTACTTTTCTTTTATAATTCCTTGTTCCTCTACTCTTTCCCTCTTTAATTTTGTATCTCATTCTTGTAATTGCTTACTTTCTTGTTGATACACTTTTTGTTCTTCTATTTTCAATTCAATGCAATTTATGATTCATGTTTCTTTATTGTTCATTTGATTTGTTGTTGTTTAATTCCTTGCGATTGAGTAGTGTAGCTTTACATTCCTTGCAATTTTACTATGCTTTCCTTGTATGCCTTCTAAGTGTTTGAGAAAATGCTTGGAACGATGTTAGAGTAGTTTTTATGCATTCTCGGCTTGGAAAGAGTGATTGGGCAATCTTGAGTCATGAAAACTCAACTTATGTTGGTGATCTAGAGTTGTTAGCTAATATTGTTTCCATTGACGCTAATCTTTTGCTAATTTAATTAGTGAGTTGATTAGGACTTATGGAATATTGTTTCCATTGACGCTAATCTTTTGCTAGTTTAATTAGTAAGTTGGTTAGGACTTTTGGATTGAGATTAGCTAGTCTCGTTAGACTTTCTCCCTATTTGTTGGAGTTGATGTAATGAGATAAATTCTTGTTTATATTTGTAACATGATTGATTAATCTTGTTTGACTTTCTCCCTATTAGTTGGAGTTGACTAAATAAGATAAATTAATCATGCATGACTAGGATGGAAAGCCTATGATCTCAATCAATTGCCATGAGTGTCTCTCTTTATTACTTACTTTCTTTAATTACTTGCTCAATTTACTTTTCTTGTCCTTTTATTTTATTGCCCTTCTAATCAACCAAAACCCCCCTATACCCCTCATAGCCAATACGTATACACTTCATTGTAACTCCTCGTGAGACGACCCAGAGTCTAAATACTCCGGTTATTTCTTATTTGGGGTTTGTTCCTTGTGATAACTCAAAATTTTTGATTGGGAGGATTGTTTGTTGGCGTAGAACTATACTTGCAACGAGATCTAATTTGAGGAAATTCTATACCGGCACGACAAAATCTCTTAAATCAAAATGGTGCCGATGCTGGGGAGTTGCAATGGTGTTATGTTATTGGTTATTGTATATATGTGAATAGTGTGAATATCTTGCTTTTTGCTTTATTTTCTAGTTTTTTGTTAGTTTTATTTTGCTTTTCCATTATGAATTCTCACTTTGGCTATGAGTTTGGTTCTAATTATGTTGTAGGAAATGAGAGCTTCAAGGAAAATGTGTATCAAGGATGGGACAACCAAAGGTGGGAAGAGCCATATGCATATGATCAATCCTCATGGCAACAACCTCCACCAATGCAATATGAAGAAGAGCCATTCTACGATGCATGCCAATTCAATGGCTATGGCGAATCCCCTTATGACTTTCAAGAACCACCACCATATCCCCAACATAACCCTCAACCATACTCACAAGCCCCTTCTTACCAACCGTCTTCGTATGACCCTAACCCATACCCATCCTACCCACAACCATATGAGCCATATGAACCACACGTAGAGCCACCACCATTCCAACATCAACATTTTCAAGAGTCACCCCCTCCATATTATTACCAAGATGAACCACCTCCAATGTATGAAAATTTCCAACCACAAGATGAATACCACTTTCTACCATAACCTCCCATGGAAGAATATTCATGCCCTCCAATCCAAGAGCTATATGATCCTACTCATGATATCCAAGAAGAACAAGAGTCAAGGGATCGTTTCAAGGAGACATTGGATCAATTTCAACCAACCATGGAGTGTTTTGTGCAACAAATGGAAAGAATGGAAATTGTTGAACCACCACAACCCTACCAAGAAGAACCACCTTCCGACTATAATGCCTTTCCCTCAAACAATGAATGCTCTCTTCCACCAACACCTCCCGATGAAGCCTCCACGCAAGAACTAAGAGATCTTGAATCTCATATCTTAAAGCGACAAGAGGAGGATGAAAAGAAGTTTAAAGAGCTAGGAGCCAAGATGGTTATCCTAGTGGAAACCGTTAGCAATATGGCCTCCTCTCAACTAAGCAATCAAGGAGCTCCCATTGACGAATGTGGAGAAGCAACCAAGGAGCATAGTGAGGGAGTGAGTTTAGAGCTTCAAGGTGAAGAGGAGGAGTTAAAGAAGGAATTGCCACAAAGGGAGGAAGATGAAACAATTGAGCCGGAAGGAGTGGCTGAAGACTTAGGAGATGCGAAACCTCCTTGGGAACATAGAGTTGAAGAAAACCTCTCCAAGATGATTGAAATTGATGCTAGGGAGGAATGTGCACAACCTCCAAGGCATATTCCATACGAAGCCTTGGATGGGGTAGAGCAAGAATTGAGTTCCCTTGGTGAGGAAGATCAAGCACCAAGTCTTAGTGGTGAAGAATCCCTTGAACATGAAGAACCTTCCCCCATTGGATTTGATAGCAATGTGAAGGTAAATCTCTCTCATTCTCCCATTTATGATTTGTGTAAGGGAAAAGGTTTGGATAAAATTATTGAACAAAGGATTGAAATTAAGAGATCTTGTGGAGAGGTGGAAGTCCTTAGAAAAAGGAGGATGGGAATTGAATACGCCTTGTCAAGACCCTTGGAATCACCTTTGCCTAGGTTGCCATCTACACCTTCATTTGAGTGGGTGAAACTCACTTCTATTAGCTTTATTATCCCACTTGAATATGGTTTGCTTGAGACGGATGGCCAACTTAGGATGCTTTGTGGGATGAAGCGTAAAAGAAAGATGTTTCGTGGTTGGCGTTGCAAATCAAGGCTCATTATGGTTGATACATCAAACATGAGATATAAAGGTTGGAGTAGTGCTCACCAAGATGGGTCTAGGAGGATTGTTGGTCACTTTATAGAGAATTCATCTCTCTTGCCACCCGGAGGAAATCACCATGATCAACTCAAGGACAGTTGTGAAAACAAAGTGTGGAATCCCAGATCACACAAGGAAGATCAACTTCGGGAGCCTACGGTTTGTGAAGAACTCCATCAAAGCTTGGAGTTATTAACTTTGAATGATGAAGCACAATGGAAGTCCAAGCATTAGTGGATGTTCAAGGATGGATTCAAGCACAAGCCACCTTGATAGGAGCTCCCCACAAGTCCAACTTAAGGACAATAAACAAAAGTGCTAGGTGGGAGACAACCCACCATGGTAAACTCTTTCCCTTCCCTCTTTGTAAATATTGGTAAAATAGGTTTAATTTCATGTTTTGTTTAGTTTGATGAGTTTATTTAGGAGTCTAATAGGTTAAATAAGGTTATGTTTTGGTAGCTGTTTGGAGGTTTGGAATGCTTGGATTGGTGCAAAAACATAGAAAAATTTTTGAAAAATAGAGCACCATCCACGTGCACGCGCACTCCACGCGTACGCGTGCTCAAGTAATTTCGACCATCCACGCGCCCGCACCATGTACGCGTACGTGATGAGCGGATATTTTATACGCTTTTTGGGGGTAATTTCATGTAGATTTTAGCTTTAAGCTCCAGTTTAACCTTAAAACTGGAGGTTAAACGTGTTTGACATTTCACCCTCCAGGGTTGCTTACTTTATTCCCACGTTTAAGCTCCAGTTAACCTTAAACTGGAGGTTAAACGCCATTTTCAGCTTTTCCTCAGCTTTCATTATTTTGGCGTTTAAGCTCAGTTTAAGCTTAAATCTGGAGCTTACAACGTGTTATATATGGAACAGCTTGACTACTGGCTTCTTCAAACATAAAACTATTGGAACTCAAATGAACATCCAAAATGAGGTGATCAACAAGTGATTCATGGGAAAGAAGACACTATGAGCATCCAAGCAGTGATATGGAATGCATGGTGGATACTAAAAAGTTGAGGGAGAAAACAGCCGCGTAATGTGCATAGAAGAGAATACGATCGTAAACAATTGCCACAATGGCAGTAGCCAAGCGTGTATATCTTGGCCATTGGCGCAGGTCACGTCGATATGTGCTGAGTTGTCAGAGTGCTCCAAAAGTTGATGCGAGTAAACTGCTTTATTGCGTTTCCGTGGATTGCTACGTCCAGTTGACGTTAGATGAGAGGCTGACCATCAAAACGCTTATCTCACAACGAAGGAAATATAAGGTCGGATAGTGCTATATTCCCATTGGTTATATAGTATGGTAAGGGATGTTTGACCAGAGAACAAAGTGACGACTAAAGAAAGGGGGGTGCAACGTTTGAGTGTAGTTTAATTGCGACTCATTTATCTCTGTGTTATTAGGGCTCACAATTAAGTGTCCACTCTCACCCTTCATATCACACGCACTAGATGGCTCCATGCACACACCTAACTTAAGGCCCGAGCAAGGAAGGCATCATAAGATATTTTATATTTTCATTGTAATTTGTTTTTTTTTTTTTTTTAGATATATTTTTCATTTTGTAATTTATGGAGCCTATTTAAAGGCCTTAGTGTCTGCATTTGCATGAGCCGGGACGGGAATTGAAGGGGAATCCAGCCAACGCCTATGTCATAAGGGGACTTATTACCATTGAGCGAACTCTTGAGAAATCACTCTATTCATATCTTGTCTAATTGTATATCGCGTGTCTCGCACGACTAATGAAGGTCCAACTAAACCCTTTCATTGGGTAAGGGAGATGCTCGTGAGACGTTGTAGATATTCAATGGATATCTAATAAGATGCAGTTTTTATCTTGTTCTGTTCTCACACTTGCCTCTATCTTCTCCTCGCCACTCTCTCCGCTCTCTCCCCACGCCGGTATCTCGATCTAAGTCCATTGGTGGGTGTCTTGGGCAAATGCACAGGCTATCATAAGCCTCGCGAAGGACTGCGCGCTAATCTCTCTGGGAGGAATGGAGGATTCATTGTGCTTAATATCATGATAGCGATATGCACAGTGAATGGGAAGAATTTGGGGTTTGATGGATAATTGCGACATGTAATCCTACCAAATGTGGTTCATGAAACTGTGTGGAATAATCAGTTATGATGTCACAGTGGCTCACTATGGAGTATGGTTCATAATCAATGGATATGGAGAGTTGTTTGTTTTTAGAGAGAATTGGTGGAGCGGGAGTGGCAATTGGGATGCGCAATCATCTATAAAAGTTGCCCAAGCAAGAGTTCAACCTTCGATGCATTTGGGACTGATGGAAGAATCGGAAAATGTTCACTCTTGTTCTGTTAGATTTCACGGGAGAGTTAATCGGGTGCATTGTATCCGCAAATGAGAAACCACGCCTCTCAGTCGTAAATCCCTTTCTATTTACATTCCTTGCAGCGACTCACACTCTCTCTCACCTTTGTCAGGCTTATTTGACCCCCATCCCTAATTTGAGACTTTTAGCGCAGCGGATCGCTTCAATGCTTCTTTAATTTCATGAAATTTAAGATTCCGCAATTGAAGTTGATGCCATCACTAGAACAGCACTTCCTAATCCGATTGCTGCCATTCACAAGTCCTTTATCGAACCGTCACTCGCCTAGTTGTGATAAGGGAACGATAACCGGTAGCTGAGGCCTACACATTGCCGGAGGAGGGGGAATGCTGTAAGTTTGCCGATCAGTGGCACGTTCGGATGATGTCTAAAATCTTGCTCCACCTATCAAGTTTATGGCTAGTATCAAGTTTGAGGTAGACCAGGTAAGTTTGCCGGGGGCGAGTTGAGCAGAGCGGAAATTCCGCCCCTGAGGGGGCTATAGTAGCTTTCGGGGATATCGTGGAGGACTTTTTTGGATATTTTGCTAGTTTTCACTACCTTTTGTAAATTGGAAATTCCCAGAGCTATGAAAAAATAAACCCATTTCATTGGGTTTAGGGAGCTCTATTGTAATTCAATGAATCAATAAATAGTTTTTATCTTCTATCTTCAATCTTTTTTTGAGCTTGAGAGGTTAGGAAAAACCCGCGATCTTTCTCCGATCTAAAATTCATTGGGTTAGTTGTCTTGGGAAGAAAACTATCCATAATTGGCATCCTTTCGGAACCTTGGCAAAGGAATGGAGGATTCATGCTAGACGAAGTTTCTCACAGTGGAAATATGGATGTGTGTGGTTCGTATTGAATGGATATTTTGTGCACGCAGTAAAAGAGCCTAAGCAAATTGTTGCACGACTACGCCGCTGTATAGATGTTTGGGTGGGTATCGAAATCAGGTGCTTAGCCGCGAGGGCATTCATCTCTTCTTATGTATATTGCTTGAGAAAGCGCGAGTTAAGGAATGTGCTTGTGAACTGTTTTTAGAGAGATTGGCGTGGGGGAGGGATTTTGGGATCCCAATCAATCATAAGAATTTTAGCAAGCAAATTTAACGAGATGACTGCATTGGTTAGGAAGGGATAAGAAAAATGTTTTGATTCGGTAGTATCTTCTACATATCATCGGCCGGAAATAGCCACAATGAATTCCTCCATCCGTTCTGATCTATCAGGACTTTTTTTACATTCTGCAATTTCCAATTTCATGCAATCTACCCCCAGTAGAACATGGAGGCCGTTTGGTTAACATCAGGCGCTCTTGTGATTCATTGCGACGTAATGCTAAATGAATTCCGCAATTCTCATCTAAAATCTTGATTCCGCTCAATTAGAACAAACTTCTAATCCGAGATTGCTCATCTCAACCAATCCAATATTAGGTGGGGATTAACGAGCCTCACTCACGCTTATTGAGGTTTTTTGTTAGCTTGAACGATTAATCCGGGACTGCAAGTGGTCATAACAGCTGCTTGCCAGGGCAAGGAATTTGTAGGTAGCCAGACGCTATGTCAATGTAAAATCGTAGCTATCAGAGGCTTTATGGCTATATAGTTTTTTAGAAATTGGATAGCTACGGATCACAATTTTAGGGGAAGATGTGCGCGACGTCGGATGCGTATTTCTCAGAAAATTCCTTCCGGCACGTGCACCGGTTATCGTCAAGTAAAACTCAACAATAGAGTGAGGTTCGAATCCCACAGGATTGGTTGAATGAGCAATCCGGATTAGAAGTATGTTCTAATTGTGAGCGGAATCAGATTTTAGATGAAGAATTGCGGATATCTGTAAAGGTTGCAGTGAAATCTCTATAGAGAGGCGACACAGTGTAAAGTGCTGAAATTAAAAGGGACTGGGGGGCTGAGTTGCATGAATTGAAATTGCAGAAATGTAAATAGAAAGTGTAGATCAGAAACGGGGAATTCATTGGGTTTTAGAAGAAATTGAGATCTGCGATAATCAAAACATTCATTTATATCTTCCTCAACCAATGCATATCATTGAATGTTTGCTTGCAATGCTTTCATACTTCGTGTGCAGTGTAAATGAATCCCAATCCCTTGGCTGACCAATTCTCTCTAAAAAACAAACAAAATCCATCCCTTGGTTTAAAATGTTTCAAATAAGAAGAGGATGATGCTCGACTCACCGTAATGTAGGATACCCAGAGCGCAGTTCATGAACCATAATTTGGTAAGATTACATGTCACATAATATCCATCCAAACCCAATCCAAATTCATGTGAGAACGCTTTCTCTAGCACCGTGTAACGTATCTCTCACCATTCCTTTCCCAAGGTTCGGAAGGATTCCAATTATGGATAGTCTCTTTCCCCAAGACAAAGAAACCACAATTGCGAATTGTGTAGATCGAGAAGGCTTTCTAACAAATCAAGGAAAAGATTGAAAGAAGAAGATAAAACAACTGATATATTGGGGTCAATTGACACACCCAATTGAAGAGCCTTTCCCTGAACCAAATGAAATGGTGTTAGTGGGTCATCACGCTCGCATTCAATTACAAAAACGTATGACCGTAGCAAAATGATCCAAGTCCTCCGATCCCCCGAAAGTAAAAGTCCCCCTCAGGGGCTGGATTCACGTATCCACACTCGGCAACGGCGCCATAAACTTGAATAGGCCACTAACTTGATAATAGGCTAACACTCTCAAAGGAATGCATATGCATCCGATCCGCATATATTCCTTCCGGGCAAGGATGCACGCCGGTTTTCGCCAAGTAAAAACTCAATAGAGTAAGGTCGAATCCATCTAAGTGCGCACTTGGTTGATGATGAGCAATTCTCGGTATTATGTATGTGTGTCTATGTTTGAATAGCGGAATCAAGATTTAGATGTGAGAAATCTTGCGGAATCTTAAGATTGCATGAATTTCAAAAGAGCGAGAGTTGTAAGTTGCTGGAATATTAAAAGGGATGGGGGTCGATTGCATGCAATTAGAATTGGCAGAATGTAACTAGAAAGGGATAGATCAGTAGAAGAGGGGTGTCATTGGGTGTTCTCAGGAAATATTGAAATCTCCGAATAAAAACATTTTCATTCCATCTTCGCTTACAAGCCATGCAATGTCTGATGAGTGTATTTCGCTGCTTGGCAAGTCCTCACTCTGATTGGTCCAGTTGCCTATGGGCCTGCATACGAAGCCTTTCTCTCTAAACAAAATTTCCCAAGAGATGCCCTTAGTTCACTACAAATGTTCATAAGAAAATGCGGAGCACTCTCTTGGACTGCTCGTGTCGAATATCGGCCACAAGTTTTCATTGGACCACGGATATTGCGTAGGATATTACATGTCACAATATCCATCCAGACCCCAATTCCAAGGTTCACTGGTGAGAAAGTCTTCTTTAGTCATGAATCCTCCTATGTTATGCCTTTTCCCAAGCGGATATTCCGAAGGATTTCCAATTATGGGTAGATAGTATCTTCTTTCCCAGAGCACACCAAACCAATGGAAGATGATAACGCACGAGAAGCTTTCTAATCAAAATGTCAAGAGAAAAGATCTGAAGAAGAAGATTAAAAACTATTATTGATTCATTGAATTAAATAGAGCTTCCCTAACCCAATGAAAGGGGGTTTAGTTGATTCAATAGCTCAGAATTCAATTACAAAGATATGAAGTGATTTCCAAAACTCAAGGTAAAAGTCCCCCTCAGGGGCTGGGTTCCCCTTCAATCCCCGTCCGTCTCAAATGCAGGAACTAAGGCCTTTAAATAGGCTCCCTAATACAAAATGAAATGAAATTAAAAGCAAATTACAATGAATAAAGTTATTTCTAGATGATTCTTGTGGCCTTGATTGGTTGAGAGTTATGGGCTTGCTTGCTTGAAAGGGCCAGAGGTGAGAGACAGGATTGATACCCAAAAAAGGATAAATGAGCCATTAAAATGAGACAACTCCAAACGTGTGCAGGTCCCCCCTTTCTTGAGTGTCACTTTGTTCTCATTGATCAGACCAGACAAATTCTGATGCCAAATAATACGAGCATTCTATATTCCGGATTGGAAAGTAATATTGTTAAGATATGCAGCTTTCCTAACGGCGAACTGTGATTATGTGTCATCAAATTTGAAACAACTCGAGTTAACATGGGAAGGTGAAGAGGTCACAGATTAGGCCGCTGATTGCGATTGTTGGTTATCTATACTGCTTGCTGTGCACAGATGTACGGGGCTGAGATGTTTGGCTCCGCATCACATTGGGTAGTGATAATTCCACATCGGCATTATATATTTCTGGAATGCTCTAGATGTCTTCTTTCCAATACATTTTGAATCACCTCATTTGAGTTTTGTAGCTCAAGTTATTTATTGTTGAAGAAAGCATGGTTGCAAGCTGTTGCCATATAACACGTTTATAGCTTCCATTGTTACAGCTTATTAACTGGAGCTATAAACGTGAAGCATCCTGCGAGGGTGAAGATTGCGAACACTGTTTAAGCTCCAGTTTAGGGTTATACTAGAAGCTTAACGTTGGGAATGAAGTAAGCAACCCTGGCAGGGTGAAATGTCGACACGTCTTAAGCTCACAGTTTTAAGGCTTAAACTGGGTAGGAGCTTAAACGTGGGAATGAAGATGCAACCCTGGAGGCACAAGCTCGAGCACGTTTAAGTCCAGTTTTTAAGTTAAACTGGAGCTTAACGTTGGAAGCATCCTGGAGCAATTTCCCTTCCTGCGTTTAAGTTCCAGTTTAAGCTTAAATCTGGACGTTAAACGCCACAAAATGAATCCAGGCCTTCTTTCATTGAGGGGGATTTTTTGTTGCTTCTTGTTGCCTAGCCTTTCTTCCCTGAAATCATCCAAACACTTGCATCAAAGTTCTTGCCCTAATGAGTCACATTCGAGATTCTCCATTCATAGCATTCAAGGTAATATAACTAAAACTCATGGAATTTGCATCAAAATATATATCATTTTCCATTATGATTCTATAAGACAAGCATGACTAAGGCTCCAATACTTAATTTCTTAATAAAAAAAATTACATATAAAAAATAAAAATAAAAGAAAAGGCTTAGGTGAAAACTAGCCTAAGATTGCCTTGGCATCATGAACGCCAGGTTGTTACCTGTTTCTGGCGTTGAATCTCACTTTGTAACTGTTTCTGGCGCCTGGACGCCAGGACAGGCAGCATGATACTGGCGTTGAACGCCAGTTTAGGTCATCTATCTCCGGCTAAAGTATGGACTATTATGTATATTTCTGGAAAGCCCTGGATGTCTTACTTTTCAAAGCCGTTGCAGACCGCGTCAATTGAACTCCTATAGCTCCAGAAAATCCATTGCGAGTGCAGGGAGGGTCAGAATCCAGCAGCATCAGCAGTCCTTTTTCAGGCCTAACTCAGATTTTTGCTCAAGGGTTCCTCAATTTCAGCAGAAAATACCTGGAAATCATAAGAAAACACACAAACTCATAGTAAATGTCCAGAAATGTTATTTTTGCCTAAAATACTAATAATATTCTACTAAAAACTTAATTAAAACATGCTTAAATTA
>QBTX01002405.1:0-20618 GCA_003063285.2 Arachis monticola
CCAACTCAAGAGGGGAGTCCTCAAACCAATTGCAAGAGGTTGGCTAGACTTTATTGGGCGTTCCATATTGCCCACTAGCAACCGTTCTGAGGTCACTATCAAGAGAGCAGTGATGATTCATTGCATTATGCTTGGAAAAGAAGTGGAGGTTCATCATGTGATTGCTTGTGAGATCTACACAATTGCAAATAAAAATTCCACTGAAGCCAAATTGGCTTACCCAAGCTTGATCTCCCTGCTCTGTAAAGAGGCTGGGGTAAGATGGGAGTAGATGAATTCATACCCATTGAACATCCAATCACCAAGAAGTCAATGGAAGGACAAATGCAAGACAACTCTATCAAAAGGAGGGCGCAGGAGTTCCTCCCTGAATTTCCAAAAATTGACTACTGGACCAGCCTAGAAGCATCTATCACCAAGTTACAAGAAACTATGGAGCAACTTAAGGAAGAACAGCAGAATCAGAACTGCATGCTCTGCAAATTGCTGAAGGAACAAGAGAAGCAGGGGCGTGAACTCCAAGAGTTGAAACGCCAAAAGCTCTCCTCTCAAGCTGAGGGAGCATCCACTTCTCAAAATCAAGGTTGTTGAGTCCTAACTCTGTGAAAACCTCTATCATTAGGAGCCTATTTAAATTTTTGTTTTCAATTTTTTTTTTTTAGTCTCATCTTATATCTATTTTTGAGTCTTGTTCTTAATTCATAATTAATAAAATTTAAAATTCATGTCTTAAAGCTATGAATGTCCTATGAATCCATCACCTCTCTTAAATGAAAAATGCTTTAATCACAAAAGAATAAGAAGTACAGGATTCGAAATTTATCCTTGAAACTAGTTGAATTAGTTTGATGTGGTGACAATAATTTTTGTTTTCCGAATGAATGCTTGAACAGTGCATATGTCTTTTGAAATTGATGTTTTAGAATGTTAAAATTGTTGGCTCTTGAAAGAATGAGGAAAAAGAGAACTGTTATTGAGGATCAAAAAATCATTAGATTGATTCTTGAAGCAAGAAAAAGCAGTGAATACAAAAAAAATTTCGAAAAAAAAAGAAAAAAAGAGAAAGAAAAAGAAAAAGAAAGCAAAAGAAAGAAATAAAGTGTGATCCAAGGCAAAAAGAGTGTGCTTAAGAACCCTAGACACCTCTAATTGGGGACTCTAGCAAAGCTGAGTCACAATCTGAAAAGGTTCACCCAATTATGTGTCTGTGGCATGTATGTATCCGGTGGTAATACTGGAAGACAGAGTGCTTTGGGCCACAGCCAAGACTCATACACTAGCTATGTTCAAGAATCATTATACTTAACTAGGAGAATCAATAACACTATCTGAGTTCTGAGTTCTTATAGATGCCAATCATTCTGAACTTCAAGGGATAGAGTGAGATGCCAAAACTGTTCGAGGCAAAAAGCTACTAGTCCCGCTCATCTAATTGGAGTATGTTTCCTTGATATTTTGGAGTCTATAGTATATTCTCTTCTTTTTATCCTATTTTTATTTTCAGTTGCTTGGGGACAAGCAACAATTTAAGTTTGGTGTTGTGATGAGCGGATAATTTATACGCTTTTTGGCATTGTTTTTAGTATATTTTTAGTATGATCTAGTTAGTTTTTAGTATATTTTTATTAGTGTTTTAGTTAAAATTCACTTTTCTGGACTTTACTATGAGTTTGGTTGTTTTTTCTGATTTCAGGTATTTTCTGGCTGAAATTGAGGGTTCTGAGCAAAAATCTGATTCAGAGACTGAAAAGGACTGCAGATGCTGTTGGATTCTGACCTCCCTGCACTCGAAGTGGATTTTCTGGAGCTACAAGTCCAATTGGCGCGCTCTTAACGGCATTGGAAAGTAGACATCCTGGGATTTCCAGCAATGTATAATACTCCATACTTTGCCCGAATTTGATGGCCCAAACCAGCGTGGCAAATCAGCCTCAGAAATTCCAGCGTTTAACGCTGGAACTGGCATAAAACTTGGAGTTAAACGCCCAAACTGGCACAAAAGCTGGCGTTTAACTCCAGAAAAGTCTCTACACATGAAATCTTCAATGCTCAGCCCAAGCACACACCAAGTGGACCCAGAAGTGAATTTTTACGTCATTTACTCATTTCTGTATACCCTAGGCTACTAGTTTACTATTAATAGGATCTTTTGACATTGTATCTGTACCTCATGACACTTTACACGTTTCTTTGTGTACTTTCCACAGCATGAGTCTCTAAACCCCATGGTTGGGGGTGAGGAGCTCTGCTGTGTCTTGATGGATTAATGCAATTACTACTGTTTTTCATTCAATCATGCTTGCTTCCATTCTAAGATATCACTTGTTCTTAAACTGGATGAATGTGATGATCCGTGACACTCATCACCATTCTCAACCTATGAACGTGTGCCTGACAACCACCTCCCTTCTATCTTAGATTGAAGTAGATATCTCTTGGATTCTTTAATCGGAATCTTCGTGGTATAAGCTAGAACTGATGGCGGCATTCAAGAGAATCCGGAAGGTCTAAACCTTGTCTGTGGTATTCTGAGTAGGATTCGGATTGAATGACTGTGACGAGCTTCAAACTCCTGAAGGCGGGGCGTTAGTGACAGACGCAAAAGAATCACTGGATTCTATTCCGGCCTGATCGAGAACCGACAGATGGATAGCCGTGCCGTGACAGGGTGCGTTGAACATTTCCACTGAGAGGATGGGAGGTAGCCACTGACAACGGTGAAACCCTTGCATACATCTTGCCATGGAAGGAGCCTTGCGTGCTTGAAGAAGAAGACAGTAGGAAAGCAGAGATTCAGAAGATGGAGCATCTCCAAAACCTCAACCTATTCTCCATCACTGCAAAACAAGTACCTATTTCATGTTCTTTTACTCTTCACAATCAATCCTGATAATTTCTGATATCCTGACTAAGATTTACAAGATAACCATAGCTTGCTTCAAGCCGACAATCTCCGTGGGATCGACCCTTACTCACGTAAGGTATTACTTGGACGACCCAGTGCACTTGCTGGTTAGTTGTGCGGGATTGCAAAGGGTGATTGCAATTTCGTGCACCAATGGTTCCGTTGCTTTATTATTTCGTCTGTTCTTCAGCAATCCCAAAGTGTCTTTGTTCCCAACTTCAACACTTCACTGATTGGAACCTTCAGGATGGTTTAAGATGGGAATATCGTGGACATGCCAAAGCCGTGAGGTCTTGTGTCTTGTATTTTGCTCTTTGCTTGTGTTTTAACTTATCAGACCAATGTGGTGCCTTGACTTGTAATTTCGAACAATCTTGTCTTTAAATTGTTGCCGCGACTTAACTCTAGATTATTAATAGGCTGACATGACGCCTTTTTTAGCTATCGTTTTCATTTATGGGATGTTTTCTTTCGTAGTGTTTATCTGTTGCTTTAGTGCTTGGCCATCAGGCTATAAGTCATTATTCATTGGATATCCGTTAATTGTAACCATGTTGGCTCCCATGGTGATCAGTCCCTAATTGCCGCTAAAATAACAATAAGCTTGGAACAATTTAAAGAAAAATGGCGTTATTTTGTTTCTCAACAGTAGGCCTTGTCACACCTCTTTACCGTAACCTCGTGTAGAGTGTAGGGGGAAAGGTACCTCTCACATTAAAAACCTAAAATATTTTTTGATAGATAACAGAAGTACACACATGTTTAAAAGAGAAAGTATTCAATCACAGGAATGGTAGAGTAAAAGAAAATGGAAATTGAAATAAAAGACAAAGGAAAACAAAATCGTCAAACCGGGAACTCGCCTATCAGGAGTAAAATCTCTTCAAGTTCGCCACATTCCACTTCCTTGGGATGTCGCTCCCATCCAAGCGGTCTAGCTTGTAAGCTCCCTTCCCGAGGACTTCCTTTATTCTTTACGAGCCTTCCTAATTTTTTGCTAGCTTACCTTCCCCCAGGGTTGGTGATGAGCGGATAATTTACACGCTTTTTGGCATTATTTTTAGTATTTTTTTTAGTATGTTTTAGTTAGTTTTATTATATTTTTGTTAGTTTTTATTTAAAATTCACTTTTCTGGACTTTACTATGAGTTTGTGTATTTTTCTGTGATTTCAGGTATTTTCTGGCTGAAATTGAGGGACCTGAGCAAAAATCTGATTCAGAGACTGAAAAGGACTGCAGATGCTGTTGGATTCTGACCTCCCTGCACTCGAAGTAGATTTTTTCTTGAGCTACAGAAGCCCAATTGGCGCGCTCTCAATTGCGTTGGAACATCCTGGGCTTTCCAGAAATGTATAATAGTCCATACTTTGCCCGAGATTTGATGGCCTAAACAGGCGTTCCAAATCACTCAAGAATTCTGGCGTAAAACGTCGGAACTGGCACAAGAATGGGAGTTAAACGCCCAAACTGGCACAAAAGTCCAAGAAAAGTCTCTACACATGAAAGCTTCAATGCTCAGCCCAAGCACACACCAAGTGGGCCCGGAAGTGGATTTTTATGTCATTTACTCATCTTTGTAAACCCTAAGCTACTAGTTCTCTACAAATAGGACCTTTTGCTATTGTATTTGGGGAGATCTTTTGATCATGCTTTGATGATTGAACTCTCTTTGGGAGGCTGGCCATTCGTTCGGCCATGCCTAGACCTTTTCTTATGTATTTTCAATGGTGGAGTTTCTACACACCATAGATTAAGGTGTGGAGCTCTGTTGTACCTCGAATATTAATGCAATTACTATTGTTCTTCTATTCAATTCAGCTTATTCTTGTTCTAAGATACTCATTTGCACCGAAGAACATGATGAATGTGATGATTATGTGACGCTCATCATCATTCTCACTTATGAATGCGTGCATGACAACCACTTCCGTTCTACAAGCAAACAAGCTTGAATGTTTATCTCTTGGATTCCTTAATCAGAATCTTCGTGGTATAAGCTAGAATTGATGGCGGCATTCAAGAGAATCCGAAAGGTCTAAACCTTGTCTGTGGTACTCTGAGTAGGATTCAAGGATTGAATGACTGTGACGAGCTTCAAACTCCTGAAGGCTGGGCGTTAGTGACAGACGCAAAAGAATCACTGGATTCTATTCCAACCTGATTGAGAACCGACAGATGATTAGCCGTGCTATGACAGAGCACGTTGAACATTTTTACTGAGAGGACGAGATTGTAGCCACTGACAACGGTGATGCCCAACATACAGCTTGCCATGGAAAGGAGTAAGAAGGATTGGATGAAGACAGTAGGAAAGCAGAGAGACGAAAGGGACAAAGCATCTCCATACGCTTATCTGAAATTCTCACCAATGAATTGCATAAGTATCTCTATCTTTATTTTATGCTTTATTCATAAATATCTATAACCATTTGAATCTACTGACTGAGATTTACAAGATGACCATAGCTTGCTTCATACCAACAATCTCCGTGGGATCGACCCTTACTCGCGTAAGGTTTATTACTTGGACGACCAGTGCACTTGCTGGTTAGTTGTGCGAAGTTGTGATAAAGAGTTGAGATTGCAATTGAGCATACCATGTTGATGGCGCCATTGATGATCACAATTTCGTGCACCAAGTTTTTGGCGCCGTTGCCGGGGAATTAAATGTCCTAACTACAATTTCGTATTTGTTCCCTGCAATAACAGTGCCAAGTTTTGATCTGGCAACAACACCAAGTTTTTGGCGCCGTTGCTGGGGATTGTTTGAGTTTGGACAACTGACGGTTTATCTTATTGCTTAGATTAGGTATTTTTCTTCAGAATTTTTAAGAATGAATTCTAGAGTTTCAAGGTGATGTTCTCATCATCACCAAAGCTGATTGATTCTCATCAATTTAGCTCTTGAATGCAATGTCCTGTTGAAGCTTGGCTAGCCATTTCTAATTTCTTTAGACTAAAGCTTTAGACTAACATTGCATGATTCCTGGAATTCTTATTAAAAATTTTGAATCTCTTTATTTTCTTTTCCATATAATTTTTGAAAAATCCAAAAAATTACAAGGTCATAAAAATCAAAAAAATATTTTATGTTTCTTGTTTGAGTCTAGTGTCTCATTTTAAGTTTGGTGTCAATTGCTAGTTTCTGTTCTTCTTGCATTTTACATGTGTCTTCATTGATCTTCAAGTTGTTCTTGATGATTTTCTTGCTCTGATCTTTAAATTCTCTTGTCTTGAGTATTTTGTTGTTTCTCATATGCATTCTCAACTTGTTAGTGTCAGTAGTATACAACTTCTATGTTTGGTGTCTTGCATGCATTGTTTATTTGATTTTAGTTGCATTTTGATTATTCCTCATCATTAACAGAAATTTTTTAAAAGTGTGTCTTTTCAAGTCAATAATACAGAGAATTGAAGATTCAGAACTCAGAACATACAGCAGAGGAATTACACAGAAAAAGTTGGGCATTCAAAACACCCAGTGAAGAAGGAAAACTGGCATTTAAACGCCAGTCAGGGCACCTGGCTGGGCATTTAACGCCCAAAGGGGCATTTTGGGCGTTAAACGCCAGAATGGATACATTCTGGGTTTTTAACGCCAGGATGGCACAAGAGGGAAGATTTTGGTTTTTAATTCAAATTTTTTTTAATTTTTTCAAATTAATTTTTTTCAAAATCAAATCTTTTTCAAATCATATCTTTTCATCATATATTTTCAAAATCAATTTCTTTCCATTTTCAAAAATACTTGCTAACAATTAATGATTTGATTCAACATTTCAAGTATGTTGCCTTTTCTGTTGAGAAAGGTTTAATGTCTGAATCATATCTTTTAAATTTCTTGTTAGCCAAGTCATTAATTTTCAAAATCAAATCTTTTTTATTAGTTTTCAAATCATATCTTTTCAATCATATCTTTTAAAACCATAACTTTCATCATATCTTTTTAATCACATCTTTTTCAAAATAGTTTTCAATCATATCTCTTTAATTTCTAATTTCAAAATCTTTTTCTAAATCACTTTATTTCTTTCTCAATTTATTTTTAAAATCAATTTTTTTTTTTTCAAAATTTCTTTTAATTAATTCACTTTAATTTTCGAAAATTTCTTCCCCTCTTCTCACATCCTTCTATTTATGGACTAACACTCCTCCTCAATGCACAATTCGAACTCTATCTTTTTAAGTTTGAATTTTCTTCTACCTCTTCCTTCTATTTTTCTTTTCCTCTAACACCTCAAGGAATCTCTATACTATGACATAGAGGATTCCATATTTTCTTGTTTTCTTCTCTTTCATATAAGCAGGAGCAAAGACAAAAGCATTCTTGTTGAGGCTGACCCTGAACCTGAAAGGACCTTGAAGCGAAAGCTAAGAAAAGCTAAAGCACAACTCTCTGTAGAGGACCTAACAGAAATTTTCAAAGAAGAAGACATGGCAGCCGAAAACAACAACAATGCCAACAATGCAAGGAAGGTGCTGGGTGACTTTACTGCACCTACTCCCGACTTCTGTGGGAGAAGCATCTCTATCCATGCCATTGGCAAAACAACTTTGAGCTTAAGCCTCAATTAGTTTCTCTAATGCAACAGAATTGCAAGTTTCATGGACTTCCATTGGAAGATCCTCATCAATTTTTAGCTGAATTCTTGCAAATCTGTGACACTGTCAAGACCAATGGGGTTGACCCTGAGGTCTACAGACTTATGCTATTCCCTTTTGCTGTAAGAGACAGAGCTAGGATATGGTTGGACTCACAACCTAAAGAAAGCTTGAACTCTTGGGAAAAGCTAGTCAATGCCTTCTTGGCAAAGTTCTTTCCACCTCAAAAATTGAGTAAGCTTAGAGTGGAAGTCCAAACCTTCAGACAGAAGGAAGGTGAATCCCTCTATGAAGCTTGGGAAAGATACAAACAATTGATCAGAAAGTGTCCTTCTGACATGCTTCTGAATGGAGCATCATAGGTATCTTCTATGATGGTCTGTCTGAACTGTCCAAGATGTCATTGGACAGCTCTGCTGGAGGATCTCTTCATCTGAAGAAGACGCCTGCAGAAGCTCAAGAACTCATTGAAATGGTTGCAAATAACCAATTCATGTACACTTTGAAAGGAATCCTGTGAACAATGGGACAATTAGAAGAAAGGAGTTCTTGAGATTGATACTCTGAATGCCATATTGGCTCAGAACAAAATATTGACTCAGCAAGTCAATATAATTTCTCAAAGTCTATCTGGAATGCAAGCTGCACCAGGCAGTACTAAAGACGCTTCATCTGAAGAAGAAGGTTATGATGCTGAGAACCCATCAATGGAAGAGGTGAATTACATGGGAGAACCTATGGAAACACCTATAATCCTCTCATGGAAGGATCAACAGAGACCTCAACAAGGTTTCAACAACAATAATGGTGGAAGAAACAGGTTTAGCAATGGCAAGCCTTTTCCATCATCTTCTCAGCAACAGACAGAGAATTCTAAGCAGAGCCACTCTGACTTAGCAACCATGGTCTCTGATCTATAATCAAAACCACTCAAGTTTCATGACTGAAACAAGGTCCTCCATTAGAAACTTGGAGGCACAAGTGGGTCAGCTGAGTAAGAAAAGTTACTGAACTCCCTCCTAGTACTCTTCTAAGCAATACAGAAGAGAATCCAAAAGGAGAGTGTAAGGCCATCAACATGGCCGAATTTGGAGAGGAGGAAGAGGCAGTGAACGCCACTGAGGAAGACCTCAATGGACGTCACTGGCCTCCAATGAATTCCCTAATGAGGAGCCATGGGAATCTGAGGTTCACACTGAGACCATAGAGATTCCATTGGAATTACTTCTGCCATTCATGAGCTCTGATGAGTATTCTTCCTCTGAAGAGGATGAAGATGTCACTGAAGAGCAAGTTTCTAAGTACCTTGGAGCAATCATGAAGCTAAATGACAAGTTATTTGGTAATGAGACTTGGGAGGATGAACCCCCTTTGCTCACCAAAGAACTGGATGACTTGTCTAGGCAGAAATTACCTCAAAAGAGACAGGACCCTGGGAAGTTCTCAATACCTTGTACCATGGGCACCATGACCTTTGAGAAGACTCTGTGTGACCTAGGGTCAAGCATAAACCTCATGCCTCTCTCTGTAATGGAGAAGCTAGGGATCTTTGAGGTGCAAGCTGCAAAAATCTCACTAGAGATGGCAGACAATTCAAGAAACAAGCTTATGGACTTGTAGAGGATGTTCTGGTAAAAGTTGAAGACCATTACATCCTGCTGATTTCATAGTCCTAGAGACTGGGAAGTGCATGGATGAATCCATCATCCTTGGCAGACCCTTCCTAGCCACAACAAAGGCTGTGATTGATGTTGACAGAGGAGAATTGATCATTCAAGTGAATGAAGAATCCTTGTGTTTAAGGCTCAAGGATATCCCTCTGTAACCATGGAGAGGAAGCATGAAGAGCTTCTCTCAAAACAGAGTCAAACAGAGCCCCCACAGTCAAACTCTAAGTTTGGTGTTGGAGGCCACAACCAAATTCTAAGTTTGGTGTTGAACCCCCACATTCAAACTCTAAGTTTGGTGTTGGGAGGTTCCAACATTGCTCTGAGTATCTGTGAGGCTCCATGAGAGCCCACTGTCAAGCTAATGACATTAAAGAAGCGCTTGTTGGGAGGCAACCCAATGTTATATTTATCTATTTTCCTTTGTTATTTTATGTTTTCTATAGGTTGATGATCATGGGAAGTCACAAAATCAATTGAAAAAGCAAAAACAGCATGAAAAACAGAAAGAAAAACAGCACACCCTGGAGGAAAACTTGCTGGTGTTTAAACGCCAGTAAGGCAGCAAATGGGCGTTTAACGCCCAGTCTGGCACCATTCTGGCGTTTAACGCCAGAAAGGGGCAAGAAGCTGGCGTTAAACGCCAGAAATGGGCACCAGCCCGGCGTTTAACGCCAGAATTAGCAGAAGGAGCATTTTTGCTCGCCACTTGGTGCAGGGATGAATTTTTCCTTGACACCTCAGGATCTGTGGACCCCACAGGATCCCCACCTACCCCACCCCTCTCTCTTCTTCACCCATTCACCAATCACCTCAACACCTCTTCCCAAAAACCCCTCACCTATCAAATCCACTATTCTCTTCACCACTCACATCCATCCTTCATAAAACCCCACCTACCTCACCATTCAAATTCAAACCACTTTCCCTCCCAAACCCACCCATATGGCCTAACCATACACCCCCTTTCCACTCTTATAAAACCCATCTTCACTCCTTCATTTTCACACAACCTAAACACTACTTCTCCCCCTTGGCCGAATCACAAAGCCACATCCATCTCCTCTATTTCTTCTTCTCTACTCTCTTCTTCCTTCTTTTGCTCGAGGACGAGCAAACCTTCTAAGTTTGGTGTGGTTAAAGCATTGCTTTTTGTTTTTCCATAACCATTTATGGCACCTAAGGCCGGAGAAACCTCTAGAAAGAGGAAAGGGAAGGCAAAAGCTTCCACCTCCGAGTCATGGGAGATGGAGAGATTCATCTCAAGGGTGCATCAAGACCACTTCTATGAAGTAGTGGCCATGAAGAAGGTGATCCCCGAGTTCCCTTTCAAACTCAAAAGGAGTGAATTATCTGGAGATCCGACATGATATCCAAAAAAGAGCTTGGAAAGTTCTTACGCAAACCCATTCAACAAGTCGGGATCTTAATGGTTCAAGAGTTTTTATGCCAATGCATGGATCACAAAAAAACATGATCAATTGTGAACCCGGACCCAAGAATTGGCTTACCATGTTTTGGGGGAAATACTTAGATTTAGTCCGAAAAATGTAAGGTTGGCGTCCAACTTGCCTATGAGGCAAGGAGATGAACACCCGTACACTAGAAGGGTCAAATTTGATCAAGGTTGTACCAAGTCCTCATAGACATTGTGAAGAGGGCGCTCAATGGAAGAGTGATTCAAGAGGAAAGCTGGTTTAATTGAGAAGGCATGACCTTATACCCGTGGCTAGAGGATGGTTGGAGTTTTTCCAACACTCAATCATTCCCACTAGCACCGTCCGAAGTTACTATAGACTGGCTATCATGATTCATAGCACATGATTGGAGAGGAAGTAGAAATTCCTGAGGTTATATCCCAAGAACTTTAGAAGGTGGCGGACAAGTCCGCTACCTTGGAAAGGTTAGCCTTTCCTCTCTTATTTGTCAACTCTGTTATTCAGTTGGAGTTGGCATAGAGGGAGACACCCTCATTGATGAGGAAAAGCCCATCACTAAGAAAGGAGGGAGCAAACAAGAGATCCTCTCATCATGAAATGCCTGAGATGCTCAAGGGATTCACTTTCCTCCACAAAACTATTGGGATCAAATCAACACATCCCTAGGAGAATGGTTCCAATAGGGGACAACTAAAGGTGGAGCACCAGAATTATATTCTCCTCCATGAAATGAAGAAGATAGAAACATAAGAGAGGAGCAACAAAGGCAAGGAAGATACATTGAGGAGCTCAAGCAACTCCATAAGATCTTCAAGAGGAAGAACAGCCACCATCACTAAGGTGACCCGTTCTTAACTTCCTTGTTCTTTATGTTCCTGTTTTTCAAATTTTAATGCTTATGTTTACCTATGTTTGGGTCTTGTGATCATTAGTGTCTTAGTGTCTAGGCCTTAAAGCTATGAAGGTCTTATGAATCCATCACCTTTCTTAATAAAAATGTTCTTAATTGAAAAAAGAGAAGAATTGCATGAATTTTGATTTTATAAAAGATTAATGATTTTGTGTGGTTGCAATACTTTGACGTCGGATGTAAGCTTAACATGCATGGTCTTTTTGAATTTTTTGTTTAGGATGTTGGCTCTTGAAAGAAGGATGAAAAGGAGAAATGTTACTGAGAATCAAAAAATCATAAAAATGATGCTTGAAGGCCAAGAAAAGCAGGGAATAACAAAATAATTAATATAGAATAAATAAAAAATAATAATAATAATAAAATAATAAGAATAAAATAATATAATAATAATATAATAAGAATAATATATAATATAAATAAAGTCATGATCCAAGGCAAAAAAGAGTGAGCTTAAGAACCCTGGACACCTACAATTGGGGACTCTAGCAAAGCGAGTCACAATCGAAAAGGTTCACCCAGTTATGTGGCTGTGGCATGTATGTATCCGGTGGGAATACTGGAAGACAGAGTGCTTTGGGCCAGGGCCAAGACTCATAAAGTAGGCGTGTTTTCAAGAATCATCATACTTAACTAGAAGAGTCAATAACACTATCTGGATTCTGATTTCCTATAGAAACCAATCATTATGAATTTCAAAGGATAGAGTGAGATGCCAAAACTGTTCAGAGGCAAAAAGCTAAAGCCCCGCTCACCTAATTAAAACTGATCTTCACAGATTTTTTGAATTCATTGCTTTTCTTCTTTTTTAGCTTATTTGATTTTCAGTTGCTTGGTGACAGGCAACAATTTAAGTTTGGTGTTGTGAGGAGCGTATAATTTATCTGCTTTTTGGCATTGTTTTTAGGTGAGGTTTTATTAGTTTTTATTATATCTTTTATTAGTTTTTTTTAAATTCACTTTCGGTACTTTACTATGAGTTTGTGTGTGTTTTTTGTGATTTCAGGTATGTTCTGACTGAAATGGAGGGACCTGAGCAAAAATCTGATTCAGAGGCTGAAAAGGACGGCAGATGCGGTTGGATCTTAACTCCCCTGAACCGAAGGGGCGTGTTCGGAGCTACAGAAAGCCCCCACAAAGGGCGCTCGCTCTAAATTGCGTTGGAAAAGAGACATCCGGGGCTTTCTAGAAATTTATAATAGTCCTACTTTGCTCGAGATTTGATGCCCAAAACTAGCATTCAACATTAGCTCAAGAATTTTGGCGTTTAACGCCTGAACTGGCACAAGGATGGGATTTAAACCCAAACGGGCACAAAAGCTGGCGTGTTAACTCCAGAAGAGTCTCTACACATGAAAGCTTCATGCTCAGCCCAAGCACACACCAAGTGGGCCCAAAGTGGATTTTTATGTCATTTAATCATCTTGTAAACCCGAAGCTACTAGTTCTCTACAAATAAGGACCTTTTACTATTTTATTTGGGGAGATCTTTCGATCATGCTTTGATGATTGAACCCTCTCTTTGGGAGGCTGCCCATTCGGCCATGCCTAGAACTTGTTCTTAGTATTTTTCAATGGTGGAGTTTCTACACACCATAGATTAAGGTGTAGCGTCTACTGTACCTCAACTATTAATACAATTACTATTTTCTTCGATTCATTCAAAGCGTATTTTTTGTTCTAAGATATTCATTCGCAACCAAGGAACATGATGAATGTGATGATTATGTGACGCTCATTCTCATTCTCCACTTAGGAACCGCGTGCCTTACAACCCGTCGTTCTACAAGTCAACAAGGCTGGAATGTTTTTTCTTGGATTCCTTAATCATAATCTTCGTGGTATAAGCAGAATTGATGCGGCATTTTTTTCAAGAGAATTTGGCAGTCTAACCGTATCTGTGGTTTCTGAGTAGGAGTCGTGGCTTGAATGACTGTGTCGAGCTTCAAACTCCTGAAGGCTGGGCGGTAGTGACAGACGCAAAAGAATCACTGGATTCGATTCCAACATGATGGGAAACCGACAGATGATTAGCCGTGGCATGACAGAGCGTGTTGACGGTTCACTGAGAGGACGGGATGGTAGCCACTGACAACGGTGAGACCCACATACAGCTTGCCATGAAAGGAGTAAAGAAGGATTGGATGAATGCAGTAGTAGAAAGCAGAGAAACGAAAGGGACAAAGCATCTCCTAGCTTATCCTGAATCTCACCAATGAAATTGCATAAGTTATCTCTATCTTTATTTTATGCTTTATTCATAAAATCATCTATAACCATTTGAATCTGACTGACTGAGATTTACAAGATGACCATAGCTTTGCTTCATACCAACAATCAACGTGGGAGCAACCCTTCTCCGCGTAAGGTGTATTACTGTGCACGACACGGTGCACATTGCGGGTTTAGGTTTGTGCGAAGTTGTATAAAGAGTTGAGATTGGCAAGTGAGCGTACCATGTTTTGATGGCGCCATTGGATGACCCATTTTTCGGTGCACCAAGTTTGTTAGCGCGGTTCCAGGGGGAAAAAAAAAAAAAAAATTTAAAAAAAAATTTTTGGTCGCTAACTACGATTTCGCATTTCTTCCCCAATAACAGGGCCAAGTTTTTGATCCGCAAACAACACCAATTTTGGCGCCGTTGCCGGGGGATTGTTTGAGTTTGGGACAACTGATGGTTCATCTTATTGCTCAGATTAGGTAGGTCTTCAGTGTTTTAAGAATGAATTCTAGAGTTTGAAGGTGATGGTTCTTAGCATCACCAAAGCTGATTGATTCTCATCATTTTAGCTCTTGAATGCAATGTCCTGTTGAAGCTTGGCTAGCCATGTTTAATTTCTTTAGACTAAAGCTTTAGACGAACATGGCATGAGTCCTGGAATTCTTATTAAAAATTTTGAATCTCTTTATTTTCTTTTCCATATAATTTGTCGAAAAATCCAAAAAAATTACAAAGTCATAAAAAGCAAAAAAATATTTTTTTTTCTGTGTTGAGTCTAGTGTCTCATTTTAAGTTTGTTGTCATTGGCATGTTTCATATATTCTTGCATTTTCATGTAATCTTCATTGAATCTTCAAGTTGTTCTTGATGATTTCAGTACTCTGATCTTTAATTTCTCCTATTCTGTGTCTTTTGTTGTTTCACATGTGCATTCTCAACGTGTGAGTGGTCAGTAGTAAATACAACTGTTAAGTTGGTGTCTTGGCATGCTTGTGTATTTTGATTTTAGTTGCAGTTGTGATATTCCCTCCGCACAACAAACTTTTTTCCAAAGTGTGTCTTTTCCAAGTCAATGATACAAAAATTGAAGATTCAGAACGTTCAGCAGAGGAATTACACAAGAAAAGCTGGGCGTTCAAAAACAGGGAAGAAGGAAAACTTGCATTTAAACGCCAGCCAGGGCACCTGGCTGGGCATGTAACGCCCAAAAGGGTAGCATTTTTGGGCGTAAAACGCAAGAATGGATAACATTCGGGGCGTTTAAATGCCAGGATGGCACAAGAGGTAAGATTTTGGTTTTATTCAAATTTTTTTTTAAGTTTCCATAAGTTTTCAAAATCAAATCTTTTTCAAATCATATCTTTTCAATCATTTTTTTTTTTTTTTTTTTTTTTTTTTTTTCAAAAATACTTGCTAACAGTTAATGATTTGATTCAACGTGCAAGTATGTTGCCTTTCTGTTGAGAAAGGTTTAAATGTCTGAATCATATCGTTTTCAAATTGAAAATTAAAAAAAATTTTTATAAAATTATTAAATTTTAGAGATATTTTAAATTCCAAAATCAAATCTTTTTTTATTTTTTTCAATCAGATCTTTCAATCAGATCCTTTAAAACCATAACGTTTCAATCATATCTTTTAATCACATCTTTGCAAAATAGTTTCAATCATATCTCTTTAATTTCTATGTCAAATCTTTTTTCTACATCACTTTATGGCGTTCTCCAATAATAGTTTTGCAAAATAAATTACCTCTTTTTTTCAAAGTTGCTGTAATTAATTCACTTTAATGTTTCGAAAATTTCTTCCCTTCTTCTCACATTCTTCTGTTTATGGACTAACACTCATCCTCAATGCACAATTTGAACTCTATCTTTCTAAGTTCGAATGCTTCTACCATCTTCCTTCTTTTTTCTTTTCCTCCTATACCTCAAGGAATCTCTATACTATGACATAGAGGGATTCCATATTTTCTGGTTTTCCTTCTCTTTCATATGAGCAGGAGCAAAGACAAAAGCTTTCTTGTTGAGGCTGACCCTAAACCTAAAAGGACCTTGAAACGAAAGCTAAAAGAAGCTAAAGCACAACTCTCTGTATAGGACCTAACAGAAATCTTCAAAAAAGACATGGCATCCCGAAAACACAACAAGGCAACATGCAAGGAAGGTGCTGGGGGACGTTACTGCACATACTCCCGTCTTCTATGGGAGAAACATCTCAATCCCTACAATTGAAGCAAACAACCGTTGAGCTTAAGCCTCAATTGGTTTTTCTAATGCAGCAGAATTGCAATTATCATGGACTTCCATTGGAAGATCCTCATCAATTTTTAGTTGAATTCTTGCAAATCGGTGACACTGTCAAGACCAAATGGAGGTTAACCCTGAGGTCTACAGACTTTTGTTGTTCCCTTTTGCTGTAAGAGACGAGCTAGGATATGGGGTAGACTCACAACCTAAGAAAGCCTGAACTCTGGGGAAAAGCTAGTCAATGCCTTATTGGCAAAGTTCTTTCCACCTCAAAAATTGAGTAAGCTAGAGTGGAATTCGAACCTTCAGACAAAGGAAAGGTGAATCCCTCTATGAGCTTGGGAAAGATACCAACAATTGATCAGAAAGTGTCCTGCTGACATGCTTTCTGAATGAGCATCATAGGTATCTTCTATAGTCTGTCTGAACTGTCCAAGATGTCATGGACAGCTCTGCTGGAGGATCGCTTCATCTGAAGAAGATGCATGCAGAGCTCAAGAACTCATTGAAATGGTGCAAATAACCAATTCATTACACTTCTAAAGGAAATCCTGTGAACAATGGACGAATCAGAAGAAAGGGGAGGAGTTCCTGAGATTGATACTCTAAATGCCATATTTGCTCAGAAAAAAATATTGACACAGCAAGTCAATTTGATTTCTCAGAGTCTGTCTGGAAAGCAAGCTGCACCAGGCAGTACTAAGGATGCTTCATCTAAAGAAGAAGCTTTTGACCCTGAGAACCCTTCAACGGAAGAGGTGATTACATGGGTGAACCCTATTGAAACACCTATAAGCCTTCATGGAGAAATCATCCAAATCTCTTATGAAAGGATCAACAGAGACCTCAACAAGGTTTCAACAACAAAAATATGGAAGAAACAGGTTTAGCAAAAGCAAGCCTTCTCCATCATCAACTCAGCAACAAACAGAGAACACTGAACAAAACACCTCTAATTTAGCAAAATTAGTCTCTGATCTATCCAAAACCACACTAATTTTCATGACTGAAGCAAGGTCCGCCATTAGAAACTTAGAGGCACAAGTTGGGGTCAGCTGAGTAAGAAAAGTACTGAACTCCCTCCTAGTACTCTTCAAGCAATACAGAAGAGAAACCAAAAGGAGTGTAAGGCCATCAACAGGGCCGAATTTTGGGAGGAAGAGGCATTAAGTAACACCATTGAGGAAGACTTCAATGGACGTTCACTGGCCACCAAGGAGTTCCCTAATGAGGAACTATGGAAATCTGAGGCTCACACTGAGACCAAAGAGATTCCATTGGAATTACTTCTACCATTCATGAGCTCTGATGAATAATCTTCCTCTGAAGAGGACGAAAGGTCCACTGAAGAGAAAGTTGCTAAGTACCTTGGAGCATTCATGAAGCTAAATGACAAGTTAGTTGTTAATGAGACTTGGGAGGATGTACCCCCTTTGCTCACCAAAGAACTGGATGACTGGTCTAGGCAGAAATTACCTCAAAAGAGACAGGACCCTGGGAAGTTCTCAATACCTTGTACCATGGGCACCATGCTTTGAGAAGGCGCTGTGTGACCTAGGGTCAAGAATAAACCTCATGCCTTTCTGTAATGGAGAAGCTAGGGGATCTTTGAGGTGCAAGCTGCAAAAAAATCTCACTAGAGATGGCAGACAATTCCAAGAAAAGCAAGCTTAGGACTTGTAGAGGATGTTCTGTAAAGGTTGAAGACCATTAAACCCCTGCTGATTTTAGAGGCCATAGACTGGGAAGTGCAATGATGAATCCATTATCCTTGGCATACCCTTCCTAGCCACAACAAAGGCTGTGATTGATGTTGACAAGGAGAATTGATCTTCAAGTGAATGAAGACTACCTTGTGTTTTAAGGCTCAAGGATATCCTTCTGTAACCATAGAGGAGCAGGAGAAGCTTCTCTCAAAACAGATTCAAACAGAACCCCCCACAATCAAACTCGAAGTTTGGTGTTGGGAGGCCACAACCAAATTCTAAGTTTGGTGTTTGAACCCCCACATTCAAACTCTAAGTTTTGGTGGTTGGAGGTTCCAACATTGCTTCTGAGTATCTGTAAGGCTCTATGAAAGCCCACTGTCAAGCAATTGACACTAAAGAAGCGCTTTTGGGAGGTAACCCATGTGTAAATTGTCCTTATTTTTACCTTTTGTTATTTTATGTTTTCTATAGTTTGATAGCATGGGAAGTCACAAAATCATTTGAAAAAGCAAAAACAGCTAAAACAGGAAGAAAAACAGCACGCCCTGGAGGAAAACTTGCGGGTGTTTAACGCCAGTAAGGGCGCAAATGGGCGTTTAACGCCCAGTCTGGACCATTCTGGCATTGTTAACCCAGAAAGGGGCACCAGACTAGCGTTAAACACCAGGAAGGGGCAAGAAGCTGCCGTTAAACGCCAGAAATGGGTACCAGCCCGGTGTTTAACGCCAGAATTAGCAGAAGGAGCATTTTTGCTCGCCACTTTGTGCAGGGATGAATTTTCCTTGACACATCAGGACCTGTGGACCCTACAGGATCCCCACCTAGCCCCCCACTCTCTCTCTTCTTCACCCATTCACCAATCACCTCAACACCTCTTCCCCAAAAAAAAACCCCTCACCTATCAAATCCCACTATTCTCTTCACCACTCACATCCTCCCTTCTAAAACCCCCACCTACCTCACCATTCAAATGCAAACCACTATTATTTTTATTTTTTGTTTTTTATTTTTTTTTTTTTTTTATTTTTTCCCTCCAAACCCACCCATATGGCCGAACCATACACCCCCCTTTCCACTCCTATAGAAACCCATCTTCACTCCTTCATTTTCCACACAAACCTAAACACTACTTTTTTACACCCTCCCCCCTTGGCCGAATCACTAAACCCCCATCCATCTCCTCTATTTCTTCTTCTTCTACGCTCTTCTTTCTTCTTGCTCGAGGACGAGCAACCTTATAAGTTTGGTGTTGGTAAAAGCATTGCTTTTTGTTTGTCCATAACCAGTTATGGCATCTAAAGGCCGGAGAAACCTCTAGAAAGAGGAAATGGAAGCAAAAGCTTCCACCTCCGAGTCATGGAGATGGAGAGATTGCATCTCAAGGGTGCATCAAGACCACTTTCTATGAAGTAGTGGCCATGAAGAAGGTGATCCCTAAGTTCCTTTCAAACTCAAAAAGAGTGAATATCCGGAGTCCGACATGAGATCCAAAAAGAGGTTGGGAAGTTCTCGTACCAACCCCAGTCAACAAGTCGGGATCTTAATGGATCAAGAGTTCTATGCCAAAGCATGGATCACCAAGAACCATGATCAAAGTGTGAACCGGGACCCAAAGAATTGGCTTACAATGGTTCGGGGGAAATGCTTAATTTCAGGCCGGAAAAATGTAAGGTTGGCATTCAACTTGCCATGATGCAAGGAGATGAACACCCTTACACTTGAAGGGTCAACTTTGATCAAAGGTGGGACCAAGACATTTGTGAAGAGGGCGCTCCATTGAGAGATTCAAGAGGGAAGGCGGTTCAACTGAAGAAGGCATGATCTTAAGCCTGTGGCTAGAGTATGGTTGGAATTCATCCACGCGTCAATCATTCCTCCACTAGCTACCGGTCTGAAGTTACTATATACCCGGCTATCATGATTCATAGCGTCATGACTGGTGAGGAAGTACAAGTTCATGAGGTTATATCCCAAGAACTTTATAAGGTGGCGGACCAGTATTGGGTTCATGTGATTTTGTCTCATCAGTAAGTAAATAGCAAGGAAAGTACCTGGAGAGGGATTAAGTGGCCTACTTTACAGACGAACTTAAGTAAATTTGTTGAATCTTAAAGAACAAGAAATTAAATGACTGAAACTTAAAGTTCAAGAATGTAAATTGCAGTAACTTAAAGTGCATGAAATATAAATTGCTTGATGGAAAATGGGAGTTGAGGTTTGGGAATTCAAAATTTCCAGCAGAGGAAATTAAATTTCAACAATTAATAAAGCAGAAGATGAATTGGAAGTAACTAGAATTCAAACAGGAAATGAAATTAAATTTCAGCAGGAGTTCTCAAAATAAAGAACCAAAAAGGAAATGGGATCGGCAGGACTCCAGAGACTAGAGAGCAGAGTCTAGATCTCAATTACCTTCCTAGATCTAAGTTATCAAAAGCAATGAACAAGAAATTAAAGAAGAAGCCAGTACAGAAATGGTATTGGCTCAAAGTATGCAGAAGAGGAATTAAAGAGATCTTTAATGGAATTGAGACAGAATTTGCTCAATTCTTCACACCCCAAGACTGAAACAAGAAAAGTAAAAATGCTCAAACAAGAACGAGGAAGAAGAGTCAATTCTCCGCCCCAATTCTCTGAAATCTCAGTTTCTAGCTCTCAATGAAGTCTCAAAATTCAAAATCAAAAGAAGATTCTAAAGTCAAAATGAAAGTAAAGGTTCAAAGGTTCTAATTACAATAACTAATCCCTATTTATACACTTTCTTTCTGGATTTTGGATTTGGATGGGCTTTTGAGTTGGTGTAAAATTGTTAAATTGGATTTTTAATCCAATTTTTCAGCCCATGAAAAAGTGGCTTCCAGGAGGCTGCCCTGCCCTTGGTGGAGGGCTGGGCAGGAAATGGTGCGTGGGGCCCT